>CM053792.1:685373744-685778744 GCA_028749045.1 Cupressus sempervirens | reverse complement strand
AAATGAGATAAAACCCCAAATTTTGGAAAAATTCCAAAATCAAAACCCATTTGGCCTTTGGGTGTAAAAACTCCAAAAATGAAAAAATAAATGAAATTGGACACTGTATGAAAAAATGGCTAGCATAATGGTTCAAAACCTCAAATGCTCATCCCAAAATAGGGAAAACATTCATACCCAACCAACTGGGTAGAACCAACAAATATAAATTGAGGGGAACACTAGTTCTCAACCTCCTAACATACTGCTACAAGAAATGGAAGTTTAAATGGAGTAAAAACAATAAAATGGGAAGGCCCTACCTGACAACAAAAGGGGGGAAAACTAAAACCCACATAATAAAATAAATCACCTGTCGAATCTTGCAAAAATCATGGCAAAGCATGGTCTACCTAAGCTGAATCCAATGAGCCCAACCTTGTGAAGTTCTCATGCTCACAGCTCCCAGAACAAACAAAAGTCCAATCCTTCAAAAGAGAATTTTGGAAAATGCTCTCCAAATTCTCAAATCCAAAATAGGAAAAAGTGAGGACTTAAATTCCTCTTTCAACACTTATTCACTTTTCGAGTGAATAGTCGATTAGGGAAAATAGCCAACTATAGTGGCTAGACTCTAAATCGACCCAAACAAAAATAGGTTATTCTCCATAATGGGAATTCACCTAAGGAAAAGCTGCCAAAAATTAAATTTGAAATATTTAAAGCCCGAAAACCCAAAAAACATAGAAAAACTCTTAACACTTTCATGACAATGCAAACTTCAAAAATGCACAAACATGCTCACTGGTCTCATCACATAATGCAGATTAGTTTAGATTTACTAATCACTAAAAGGTTTTAATTAAAGTGATTAAAATAAGGATACATCGACCATACAAGGATGACATTGGAAAAATATGAGCAACTGAATCACTAACTCCATGTGCCACTACCAGGGATATAATTCTTGCACACTAAAATACACAATCAATTTATATTTCATATAATATCATAGCCAAAGAAACATGTATTAAAATACCTATTTAATCCATTTACATCACTCACATTCATAAAAAGCATAAAAATACAAGAATGAAGTAAATAACCATGGCATAAAATTCATCTCATAACATAACCAACAAATATGTCCACTAATGATAAAACAAGATATCATAGATCTACTATCATCTTAAAATAGCATCAACATGCAAATATAAAAAACTGAACAATATAGCAGTAAAGCATCTATGGTACTGAATCATAGTATAACATCTGACCCTCAGGTCATCTCAAAGTACATACAATAAGAGTATCAACTATCTCTCAAATGAAAATAGACAAGGTATAGACTGCAAACACAAAAGGCACTATAGGTGGTAGGACTAAATGATAAGCAACTAGTCCTATCCGCTCCAAAATCTTGAAGGGATACACAAAGCAAGGTGCTAACTTAGAGCCTTTTCCAAAATGGATTGGGATCTTATGTGGTCGCACTCTTAGAAATACCCTCTCACCAACCATGTACTCTCTATCCACCCTCTTTACATCTGCATATTTGTTTTGCCTATCTTGGGCTTCTCTAAGGCACTGCCTAATCAATACCACCTACTACTCCATGTCCTTAACTAATTGTGGTCCTATAGATATCCTATCTTCAATCCTATCCCAACTTAGGGGTTTCCTACAAGACCTGCCATACAAGGCTTGATAGGGTGGCATGTTTATGGAAGTGTGATGCCAATTGTTATAGGCACATTCTGCAAGATGGAGGTACTCTTCCCACTTGGACTGGTGGTCCATCACATACATCCACAACATATCCTCTAGGATTTGGTTAACTCCCTATATTTTCCCATCTATTTGAGGATGATAGGTTGTGCTAAAATTATACTTGGTACCTAGTGATGCCTATAATTCCCTACAAAATGAGGAGGTGAATAAGGAGTCTCTATCTAATATTATCTTACAAGGAATTCCATGGAGTCTAACAATGTCATGCAAGAATACTTGTTCCACTCCAGGTGCTATGAAGGTGGTACAAATGGGTGAAAAGTGAGCAACTTTGGTCAAAGTGTCAACTATCACCATGATGGAATCATCACGATGAGAAGACATTGGAAGAACAATAATGAAGTCCATAGAGATAGTCCCACTTCCACTTAGGTATCTCATGTGGCTGCAAGAGTCCACCTAGATGTCTGTGCTCTTCCTTAACTCTTTGACAATCTAGGCATTTGCCTATGATGTTGGCAATTTGAATTCTCATTCTTGGCCAATGATATAGCTTCCTTAAATCTGTATGAAGCTTCTTGACACCTCAATGTGTTGCATAGGGTTTTTTGTGAGCCTCTAGAATGATGAAATTGCATAATTCATCCAAGGATGGTAAATATAGGTGTCTTTTATGGTGTAGTAATCCATCTAGACCTAATGAAAAATCAAAAAATCTTCCCTCTAGGAGTCTCTAAAAGTGGACTAATTGATAAACTTCTATATAAAATACATCTTTAGGAAGATGGTGTAGTATGCACTCTCTCAAATTTGTCTTAGTAATTATCGAAGATATCTCATGATGTTCCTACTCAAGACAACATTCTCCTTTCCTTTAATGTAATTTATGTTGAAATCATGTTCACATAAGAACTCCATCCATCTCCTCTATCAAGCTTTTAGATTTGGATATGTAAAAATATATTGCAAACTTTGATGATTTGAATGAAGTTTAAAGTGATGTCCTAGAAGAAAGTGGTGCCATTTTTCCAAGGCATGAAATACTACTGCAAGCTCCAAATCATGGGTGGGATAGTTGAGCTCATGAGTCTTGAGTTTCCTAGACTTGTATGCTATGACACAACCATTTTGCATGAGAATGGCTCCAATACCATCTAGTAAAACATTTGTGCAAACTATGAAATCTGATGAAGGATCAACTACTACTAGGATTGGTGTGCTAGTGAGTGCACTCTTTAGCTCTTTAAAGGCCCTCTTGCACTTGTCTATCCATTCAGACTTCTTCCCTTCCCTTTGCAAGGATGTGATGGGGTGAGCTACCCTATAGAATCTTTCCCAAACCACCTATAATATCTCACTAATCCCATGAAGCTCCAAAATTTTGAAACATTAGTTAGTGTTGGCCAATCCATGATGACCTATATCTTGGATTGATCCATTGTGATTCCATCTCCTAATATCACATGACCTAAATAATTCACTTACTTCCTGAAGAAGGCACACTTGGACAAACTTCCATATAGCTGATTTTCCCTTAAGCATTGTAATACCTACCTCAAGTGTTCTTCATGTTCCTTCTCATTTCTTGAATCTATCAATATATCATCAAGGAAAACTACTAAAAACTTATCTAGAAATGTATGAAACACCCCATTTGTAAGGCTCATGAATATAGTTAGGGAATTTGTAAGACCAAATGGTACCACTGTGAACTTGTAGTGGCCATACCTTGTACAAAATATGGTCTTATGAATATCACTTTCCATAATCTATAATTGATGCTATCCCAAATTCAAATCTATCTTGGAGAATACTTAGGCTCCTTGCAACTGATCAAATAGGTCATTGATTCGTGATTATTACCTTATTCAATTCTCAGTAATCAATACACAATCTGAGTGACCTATCTTTCTTCTTCACAAAGATCACTGATGCACCCCTAGGTGAGACACTAGGATGAATATGCCCATTCTCCAAGATTTCCTCAAACTAAATCTTAAGTTCATTGAGTTCATTTGTAGCCATCCTAGATGGAGATCTCGAAATGGGTTTGGCTCCTAGCACCAAATCTATGTGGAATTCAACTACCCTAGGTGGTGGCATATCTAGAAGCTTGAAGGGAAACACATCCTTAAATTCTTGTAGCACCAGATAGTCATCTAAAGAAGGTTCCCTCTCATTGTCTTCCTCCTTATTATCAATAGATACTACAAACAACTAACATCCCTTTTGTAGACACCACTTAAGCTACATGGCAGAGATCATACAAAGAGAGACTAGACTTTGCACCCCTGAGATCACCATAGGAGTACCATAATCATCAAGACAATCAACCATCTTCTATCTACAATCCATCTAAGCATTATGTGTGCATAGCCAATCCATACCAAGGACTACATCATATGATCCTAAGGGGGTAACTCAAAGATCTACAGTCATGCTCACGTTTCCAATTTGAATTGAACAATTATGTATATAGGAATTAACTATCACCTTAGCCCTAGATGCCAATTCAACTTCCCAATTATATTTTAGCCTAGTTACCACTAGCTTGTAATGCTTCACTATAAAAGGAGATACAAAAGAATTAGTAGCTCTGGAATCAAAAAAGATAGAAACCTTAATACCCTTGATTATACTTGTAGCCTCAATGACTATAGCCTAATGCTTGGCCTGGTGACTATTAACCACTACAAATACCTTGTGGGATCTACCCATGTCTCTTACCATAGGCTCTGAAGTGGCTCCCCATTGATTAATAGTTGTCAGTCCCTAAGGGAACTCTCAGGCTATATGTCCCATACCATCGCAAGCATAACAAAACCCATGAGTCTGAATCTAAATGCCATGTGACCTAGGCTTTTGCTGACCACCTATCCTATTGGATCCTCTATACCCACCATGAGAGGACTCTTAAGTCCTAGCTAGCTATGCATATGGAGCTTGTGGCCTCCAATCTCACCAGGACCCTTGTGATTACCACTGCTTGGGCTTAGAGCCTTGATACCCATGTGCTAACTTCTTTCCCTTATCCTATTATAACTTTTGTTATACCTATGGGGCCTTAGAGGACCCTAGTGAATGACTTTTATTATCCTTCCATGAGGGTTTATGTTGTTGAGATTGATGGGAATAATTCTTGTTGTGGGATCGATCTTGAGCTTCCTGTTTGTTATAAAGATCTTCCACAACCAAGGTTGTCTTAACTACCTCCCTAAAAGTGCTAAAAAAAGCTAAGCGTATTGAGTTCTCAAGTGACAAGTTAGGACCCTTGGTAAACTGGTAGATCCATAGCTTCTCATCCTTCATGTACTCGACATAAGGAAGGAGCTCTAAAAATTGTCTCTCATATTGCGCTACAGTAAGACCCCCTACTAGCGATCATGGAACTCCTCAATTTGACTCTTTCTGAAATGCTCTAAAAGATACCTATCTCTAAATCTGACCACAAATGCCTCCTAGGTAAGTGTGTATATTCTGACTTTGTCTATGGTCTCCTCCTATTTCTACTAATTGGAAGCATTGTCTCGTAATAAGTGGATCGTAAGTCAAGCCTTCGGATTGCTCTCATATGGTCACAACTTGAAGCACCTCTCTAAGCTCTATAACCATGCCTTTGCCTGAGTACCATGTATGGTTTTAGTGAAAAGAGGTGGATTGAGTGAGATCAAATCCATAATCTCATTCTCTATCGCCCTGGGTGCTCTCTATAGTGCAGGTAGCTCTATGACTTGTGATGGTTCAATTTGATGGACTAAGGCCTCTTCCTAGTCACCTTGTCCCTCTTCATCTCTAGGTGGGGGACTCTTGCTTCTTTCCCTATTATCTGCTCTATGTTCCCCCACTCTTTTTTTTTAGGGTTGTGGGACTACAACTGGCATCCTCTCCTGCACTACTCTGATAAGGTTCTAAATCCCTATAAAGAGTTGATTAAGATTTTGAGGCTGCTAAGGTGGAGGTTCTACAATTCCAAGTCATGCCCCTCTGGATGTCACTCATGTACCTCTAGGGCCTCTAACCCTCCAAGGCATATAACCCTCCAATGACCATTACAAATAATAGAAGGCATCCTACACACAAGTTTTTAGTTTTAATGAGTTAAGTGTAATAGGTTAGGCTTTAGTGTTTTCACCAATAGTCTCAGATACTAGAATTTCATGCCCCAAACTTACGAGGCAAAACTCAGCACAATTTTTTTTTGACTTAAAGATAGAGTGTGAAAGTCCACACAGGCTATGAATGATCTTTGCGATGATTGGATGGTTATTTTAATAGGTCATTATTATAGAAGAGTTTTTTTCTTTGAAAACCCTAGAGGTAGATGATAAGGTGTTCTTTCATACTTCATATCCTATTCTTAGAAAATAAATTAATACCTTTAGCATATGATTGTGAAGAGGTTTTGTGATTTCTCTAGATAATTTGTTTTCTTTAGGTCATCAAGTCATACATGCATTCATAATTATAATTTGTTAGGTTATAATGTTTAATTTCTTCTTAGGTATGTCTTGTCCAAGGTCCTTACCATTTTTAATTAAAGGGGTAAATAGTTGAGAAATATGGAGGCTCCAAATAAAAATTATTTGTCCCTTTTCTAGTTTGTTTCGTTCATCTTGCTTTACCATTTTACCATAATAAGGTGATGATTAACTTTAAAACAATTGAGTGCCACCAAAAAGTTATAACCCTAAATCTAATTATCTTCCTCTTTACTGCACACTATTTCTTTAATACATGGTTTAAAAAAAATTTGATTTAATAGCTTAAATACATTTTAAGTATCTTAAATATGATTTAATAAAATGTGATTTAGTTCAAATTCTTAAATACATGATTTAACATCTTTATCTGAATTCTTCTTAACAATATCCTACATGCACATCTTTTTTCCTCATTCCTTTATCCTTATCAAACATAAAATAAAATAAAATATAAAACCCACCATAATAATCAAAATAAAATAAAATATAAATCAATAAAAATAATAAAAATAATAAAAATAACATAAAATATAACCCAACCATGGTAATCGAAATAAAATGAAATATAACCCAGCCATAATTACCTACCCAAACAACCTAACACATATTTCCCCTGCACACTACCCTTAACGGTTGACACTAATTACCATCCTACTACTATATTGTTTTTAAACTATCACTACTTTACTAACCCCAAATATCATAGCAAAACAAATAAAGATATGAACCAACCCAACTTGAAACTACCCCTAACCACCTATCACAATATTACTTTATCTTCTCAAATCTATTACAATTCTTTACACTGCCTCAGACTTAACAATACCTCCCCATGTGAATTTGGTTAACATTATAGGGTCACATGCTAGTTAACCCTCCTTTCTCAATGTTTTTTACATGATTTCAGCTTTCCCCAAATACACCTAGAAAGAAGGGTCCCATCAACTAGAATCCCAAGGTGGAGAGTAGACATGGGACACTTTCCAACACCTACCTACTCCCCTATAGTTTATTTTTCCCTCCCTCATGTTGGGGCCTATAAGTTTAAAAGGGGACATCTCCCTTAGCCCAAGGTTAATATGCTTTGGATTGGGGTCTGACTTCATGTTAGATTTGTTCCCATCCCCCATATCCCTTATTACGTGTGTAAGACTCCCAAGAAAAGGAAAGTAGGTGCTTGGGATAAGAATAGTTTTAATTTTATATTTTATTTATTTGCTTTTTTTTCCCTTAATTTGTTTGTTATTAGCCTATTATCTTTTGATGGGGACTATTCTTTAGTTCTTCTAACTTTAATCATTAGGTGCCTAGTCATAGCTTTTTTAAAAAAATTTGACACGATCTCAATTATATATATATATATATATATATATATATATATATATATATATATATATATATATATATATATATATATACATATATATACATATATATATATACATACATACATATATATATGTATATACATACATACTTATATACATACATATATATATATATACATACATACATACATATATATATATATATATATATATATATAAGTATATGTATAGATATACATATATATATATATGTATATGTATATATATATACATATGAATATATATCTATATGTATATATATACATATACATATATATAATATGTATATAGATATAGATATATATGTATATGTATAGATATACATATACATATACATACATACATATATATGTATATCTATACATATAGATACATACATATATATGTATATCTATACATATACATATATATATATATATATATGTATATCTATACATATACATATATATATATATATATATGTATATCTATACATATACATATGTATATGTATATATATAGATATATATATGTATATGTATATATATATATATGTATGTATATATGTATATATATACATATGTATATGTATATATGTATATATATGTGTATATATATATACATACATATATATATACATATATGCATACATACATACATATATATACATATACATATATATATCTATATATATACATATACATATATATATATCTATATATACATATATATATATATCTATATATATACATATATATATATATACATATACATATATATATCTATATATATACATATATATATATACATATATATATATATATACATATATATATATATATATATATATATATATATATACATATATATATATATATACATATATATATATATATATACATATATATATATATAATTGTGTTGCTTCAAGAAAAGATGACCTCAAGGTCACATGATTTATATGGGTATAAGCATATTGGTTTTAGCTTAAGGACATTATTATTATTATTATTATGTTGGTTCTAAGAATATTCTCTTGAATATTTTAAGGGACTATAATAGGGGAAGGTAAATTTGCCATTCCTCATACATTTTCCAGAGAGGAAAATGTGAACCTACATCAAGTCTTATCACTAATTTTTTTTGAACTAGGTGTTTTCTTTCTCAAGTTTTTTTTTTTTTTTTTTTCCTTTGTTCATCCTATCATGGAATTTTAATGATCATGTTGATATTAGGATGATGTTATCTACTAGGGTTTTGTTTGAACCTAGAATCCAAAAGAAGTAATGACCATGCACACACAATGAGATATTAGACATGTGAATTTCTTCCATGTTATTCTTCTACAACCACTTATGTATTAAATCAAATCATCCATTACAAGAAACTTTGCAACTACTGTGGAATATTTACAATAAAGGAATTGTGAGGAAAATTATTTTCTATTACATGGTTTTCCATATTAAATCAATCACGCAGTGTAAGGACTTACAAAGAATATTTCTTACAAAACAACTACCAAATAAATCCTGACACTTTTTAACAAAATACAATAGTCATAAATTTTCACTTTATATCACATTGAAATAACAATCATATGGGTAACTTATTTTAACATAAAAGACATCTTGGAACCACCTAATGACTCCTCAAAAACCTAACCAAGTCCAAATTTGAATTTTCTTTGATTGTGACCCATCCTACCCCTTGTCAAGTGGGTTTACTTATTCATTAATAGGGTAATTAGTTTTAGGGTAAATTACCACCATGATCAAAACGCTACATGACATGTCAATTACACACAAAGTTCACAAGTGTCAAGTGACACATAAAAATGCATTCACATTACCATGACATGCTCCTAATGCATCTTTATGATTAAACATTTCCACAAGCAAGCAACCTTACATTTACAAAGAAAAATACTTTCACAACAAGGCTTTTGAATCTTTCAAATATTTTCCTTGGTTAAACTATGTTCACAAGGTTTGGAACTTGTTTCCCCCAAAAATGTCCACTGTTCCTCTTTCTACACATTAAACTCAAGCATCAGTAGTCCAATGAGGTCGTACAAAATACATATAAAATTTCATAATTCAAATTCAATTTCCTTCCCTAGTCATTTTAAATAGTTAGTTCTAAACATTAGAATATCAACATCTACATATCATAAGTCATCATACTCAAATTAACATTTATCTACATATCATAATCATTCATCTGCATATCATGATTCATCATAATCTAATTAACATTTATCTACATATCATAAATCATCATAATTAAATTAACTTTTTGCATCGCATCAAAACCTAATAGTATCATGTCACAAAATTGCATCCATATGTGTTCAATCATTTCATACACAATATTAGGTTCTTAGTGCATATCATAATGTAAAACACTACTATAGTATCAAAATCAATAGATAAAACAATCCACTTTCCATATAAGTCTCGAATAGCTGTCAAAGTATCAACATCTTGAATATCAAAATGTAAATCAAATGTCTATGCAATGATGGGTAGAAATAACCTTCCTCTAACCATGAGAATAATCTAATGCATCAAAACATCAAAGAACTCAAAATGCACATCATGAACTCCTCAAAAGAAACCATATAACCATTATCCTCAACCAAGAAGATATAACACCATAATGAAATTAGGAATCTAAACCAATAAACATCAAGGATCTACCTATATATCCAATCATGTCATGTCAAAATCCATTGCACCATGATCACATTTATGAATTAAGCATCTATTTCTCAAAGTTTCCAACATGTTAGCATAAAATAGTCAACTATAATCCTCTGCCATGACTGTACCTGATAACAACATCTCATCCCTTCTACATAAGGAAAAAATTAGAAAATTATGTGACTAAGGGCATAGACAACTTAAATCGAAGTGACCAATCTGACTATGCATCAATAATGAAAAATCAATGGGAAAAGACAACCCATAACTAAGCCATCAATGCAACCTGTAAATAAAAATTGCTTACAATGCTACACAATTTGTAGACCCTATTGATAATAATTATTCAATTGTATCTTTTCATTGATGTTACAAAAATATTATACTCTAACCAAGAACTTCTAGTTGGAACTAAGTTTAGAAGAATTTAGTATCAACCAAGCAAGTTCAAGAATTCCTATGTAAACCAAGTTAGATTAGTTACCAAAGGTGTTTAGTGTAAACCAAGTTAGGTCGGTTACAAGGGAACTTAGCAGTAACTAAGTGACCCAGTTTTAGCTGACCTTCAATGTATTAGTTTTATCTATTAGTTGGTTATGAAATTTGACTCAATGGATGTCATTTTTCTATAAGAAAAGCTATTCAAGCTCACTTGACATTAGATTTCATATATATGAAAGGTTAAGATGTGGATTGAAATATAAAAAAGTGGAGAAGAAGATAAGATGTTAATACAGAAGGATATCTAATTAAGAGTAGAGTATCCAAGGAGTTGGAAAGAATATTCTAATTAGGGAGGATCTAGAGGATAAGCCAGAATAGTGATCAAAATATGCAATTTAGTTTCTTTGTTAATCAGTTCAATCATTGTTACTGTCTAACAATTGTAGCAATGAAGAAATATATTAATAGAGTTGGCTTAACAATAATTATGTAAATCCTCTCACTAGGTGGAATTTCCAGATTGAAATGTCTTAAGACCTCTGACAACGCCACTCCTTACAAGGTATTTTAAATCCTTTAACAAAGTCACACCTAATAGTGTGTTTTGTAACCTTTATCAGGGTTGGCTCCTAATAGAGCTCACTTCAAAAGAGTGAAAAGTTGTAACTAGTTGCATTGTTGGTTTTCCCAAATTAGATTTTCACATTAAATCTTGGTGTCTCATGTGTTCATGTTATTTTCTTACTACTTTATCTTTTTTGCAACTAAGTTACTAAAGGTTAAAACACATTAATATCTCAAGATTGCTTTGTTAACTGAGTTACAAAGAATATCTAATTCTAATTGAGCCATGAGTTAAAAAGAAATTTGTATTAACATATAAGGGATTTGAATTTTTTTTAGTGGTAACTAATTCACCCCTCCCCTCTTAGTTGCTCTTATATTTCCAAAAATTGGTATCAGAGCTATTGGTTCTTGTAGGAATGGTTTTAAGGACCTAAGCTAAAGATCAAGATGTCTCATAGAAGAGAGATTCCTATGTTGAAAAAATAAAACTTCAAAGAATGGTAGAAACTCATAAGGCTGCATTTGGAAACCATTGGAGACATAGGCCTAGAATTCCTAGAGAACTAGTACATGTCACCTCCTGATCCTTTGAATGTAGATTAGATGGTAGATAAAAAGATTCACAACATGAGGATAATTGACATTGATTTTTCTCTAAATTATGTTGAATTTGATGAAGTCAAAGATTTTTCTACTACTCATTAAATGTGGAACAAGCTACAAAAGATTTATGGAGGAGATAACAATGTGAGGAGAGCCAAAGTAGAAAGTTTAAGAGGTCAATTTGATCAAATGAAGATGATAGAAGATGAAAATATTGAAAAATATAATGAGAGAATCAAAGCAAGTGTGAGTGAAGTCAGATCCTCAAGAGGAAAAATAGAAGATGGAACAGTAGTTAGCAACGTATTAGCAAGGTATTAAGAAATCTTCTTCCTATTTGTACAATTAGAGCTTCATCTATTTAGAGATGAGATTTGATCCCAAAAGTGCTATAACATTGGATACACTAGTGGGAAGGTTAAAAACTTTTGAGTTGGATAACTTTGATAACTATCTTCTTGGATCTCACAATATAGAATCAAAATTCAAAGAAAAACTAACGCTTGGTACAAAGGGAGGAAAATCAAAAGGATAATAGTTTAATAGTGAAGAAGAAGAAGAATCTGATGATGATCTTGAAGCCATTGAAGCCCTACTTACAAGTAGCTTACCAAAAGAAAAAGGTAAATATAAAGGCAAAATTCCATTGATTTATTTTTCTTGTGAAGAAGTTGGTCACATTATTATAAGGTGTCCAAATAGGGAAAGTAAAGATGATAGAAAATCTAGCAAGTTCAAAGGCAATAAATATTTCAAGAGCTACAATGAGTACAAAGACAAAGGTGAGAAATTTTCTTATATTGCTAAAGATTCTAACAGTGATAATGAAGATGAAGTGGTATATATTGCTATTGAAAATTAGTCAAAGGATGAGGATAATGAAAAAGATGCACTTATTTCTCATTTTATCAATAATAATACATGGATAATAAATAGTGGCTATTCTTATCACATGAATGGTGATAAAACTATGTTTTAACTATTGGAGCACTATGATGGTGGAAGTGTTAAATTTGGAAACAATGAACCATGTTATGTGAAGGGAAAAGTTTCTTTGCATTGACTAATGGAATCAGATGTGATAATTCCTATTTAGTTGAAAGGCTGAGACATAATCTTCTAAGTGTGGCACAACTGAATAATATTGGATTCAAGGTAGAATTCATGAATGGGAAGGCTAGGATTTTGGATGGTAAAGGAAGCCTAGTTGGAACTAGCAATTAGACAAAATATAATCTATTCTATCTAGATCTAATTGATAATTCATGCTTCTTAGCACATGCAGAGGAAAGTTGGTTATGACATAAAAGGATGTGTCATGTAAACTTTGATAATTTGGTTACTATAAGAAAGAACAGAAGATTAAGAGGTATTCCAAAACTGAAGAAACCTAAAATGGCCATATGTAAACAATGTTAGATTGGAAAGATAGGTATAACTAGCTTCAAAAGTAAGAATTTCAATAGTGAAGAAGCCTTGGAACTAGTTCATATAGATCTTTATGGAACACTAGGTACAAAGAGCTATATTGGAGACAAATTCTTTATTTTGTTTGATGATGATTATTCTAAGATGATGATAGTAATGTACTTGAAGGATAAATATGCAACTTTTCAAAAATTCAAGTGGTATCTGGCTAGAGTTGAGAAAGAAACAAGTAAGAAGTTAAAATGATTAAGATTAGATAGAGGAGGATTATTCATCTCTAATAAATTCAATGAATTCTCTAATGAAAGATGAATCAAAAGATAGCTATCTGCACCTAGTACACCTTAGCATAATGACATAGTAGAAAGAAGAAATAAATCCATCATGAATTGTGCAAGAACACTGATGATAGAGAAAAAATTTACAACCAAATACTGGAAGGAAGGAATCAACACAACAGTTCATACCATGAATAGAGTTCAACTAAAGAAAGGTATATATCAAACACCTTATGAATTATCGTATGGCTATAAACCTAATGTCTATTATTTCAAAGTATTTGGAAGAAAATGTTATATCCTAAGAGTGCCAAGGAAAGAAAACTTTGATGTGAAAAATGATGAAGGAATTTTCCTAGGATACTCCAACAAGAGAAAAACATATAAATGTTTGAATCTTGCTACTCACAAGGTTATAGAAACTGCACATTTAAAAACTGATGAGTTTGTAGAAAATAACAAATAACAAAGAAAAAAGGAAACTGAAGATTAAATAAACTTTATTTACTTTGAGCTTGATACTTTACCCAACATTCATCAAAATGCCCCACCCGAATCACCCAATTTTGGAGTGTCAACTGAGTTGCATCTAGTGTCAAATGAGTTGGAGATAGTTTGAACCAAGTCTCAAATAGAGGAACTTGAGTCATAGTCCATGGGAAGCAAGTCTTAGATAGTAGAAACATAGAAAATTTTGGAAATTAATAGAAACTTTGAGCATGGTGAACCAAGTGAATCTAATCTAGAATCTAGAAATAAGATACATCTACATTTTAGATATGTCAGAAGGCATCATGCTCTTAAGAAAATAATTGGAGATTAGACAGGAGGCACAATGACAAGGAACAAACTAAAAGGTACATGTTTTCTTTTTAAATTTGAATCTAGAACTATTAATGATGCATTGAATAATGAATGTTGGATAGAGGTAATAAATGAAGAGATTGAGAAAATTGAAAGGAACAATCCTTGGAATCTTGTTCCTAGAACCAAGGATAAAAATGTAATTGGTAAAAAGTGGGTACTCAAAAAAAATTGAATAAAAATGGAAAAGTATCAAGGAATAAGGCAAGGCTAGTGTGCAAAGGATATACTTAAGAAGAAGGCATAGACTATGGAGAAACATTTTCTCCTATTGCTAGACTTGAAGGAGTTAGAACACTACTTGCATGTTCTACATGTACTAGATCCAAAGTGTATCATATGGATGTAAAATTAGCATTCTTGAATGAAATTTTGGAAGAGGAATTCTACATTGATCAGCTTAAAGGTTTCATTGATCCAATTAAAAGAGACATGGTCTATAAGTTACACAAATCTTTATATAGGTCAAAGAAAGCTCCTAAAACATGGTATGAGAGACTTCATGGATATCTAGTAAAGATTGGTTTTCAAAGAACTAATGATAATAATAGTCTATATATAAAAAAGGTACCACAAAACAAGATTTTATTAGCATAAATATTTGTGGATGATATCCTATTGATAGGTCATGATGACTTATGCAGGTCATTCTCTGAAGAAATGAAGAAAGAGTTTGAAACATCAATGTTTGGAGAAATAAAATTCCTTTTTGGTTTACAAGTTCATCAAATGAAGGATGGTATATACATTATCCAGTGAAAATATATCAAGGAGATATTGAAGACCTTTGGAATAGAAGATTCCAAACTAGTTGGAACACCTATGTCTGGGAGACATAAGTTATCCAAGAATGATGATTAAAAAGAGGTAAATCAAACTACATATAGATCTATGATTGGGAAAATTTACTATGTTTTTCATACAAGACCTAATATTGCATTAGAAGTTGGTATAGTTGCAAAAAAAATTGTAAATCCTAGAGAAAACTATATGATGGTAACCAAAAGAATTATGAGACAACTAAAAGGTACTCAAGACTATGGACTATGGTACAAGAAAGGAGGGAACTTTGAGTTGAAATCCTTTAATGAGCACCAGTAGAGGAGAATTAATTCTTGGAAAAAGGTTAGTAACTTGGACAAGTAAGAAGCAAAATTGTATCTCTCAATCTATAGTAGAGGTAGAATATGTTGATGCAATACTTAATTGGTCCAACATATTGTGGTTCAAGCAACTATTATTAGGAATGAAGGAAGAAATCAAGGATCCAATGTTTATCTATTGTGATAACACAAGTGCAATCAATATATCTAAAAATCCAATGATGCACACCAAGACAAAACACATTGCAATCAATTATAATTTTCTGAGAGAATTAATTCAAGATAAAGAGGTTAGATTGGTATATGTTAATACAAAAGAGTAAGTTGCTAACATACTTACCAAACCATTACCTAAGGATGCATTTTTTTATCTAAGAGAAAAGCTAGGGGTTAGTCCTCTATCTGATGTTCACCAAAGGATAGATTAGTGATGCATCAACCAAACTAAATAGAAGACCTATCAAGTTGATGTAAAGAATTCAGAGATCATTGCATATGAGTCAATATATCAAGTACATTATAAAATAATTGTGTCAAGTATTTGGCATTTGATGTAAAAGAGGGAGAGAATAATGTCATTTACTCGTTCAGAGAGAGAGTGGTGAAATAAGAGAAGAATCCAAGGTAGTAATTTGCAAGAGGGAGAACTTGATCTAGTGGAGTTTGAAGATAAGATGGTAGAGGGAGAATCTTAGAGGGAGTTTGTTAGAAACAATAGTCCACCAAGATAACTAAGAGAGTAGGGGGTGGGGGGGTGGGTGGGGGTGGTTTGAATTAGTTACCCAAAAATTAAAACATTTATTTTCTTTCAACAAACATAACTATTAAACCAAAGTAAAAAACAACCATAAAAAAATTCTCATAAACAATTACACTAGATATGTTGACTAGAGAAACCCTTGATCAGAGGGAAAAACCCAGTGGGAGTGATGCCCACAAGATGATGTACTAATATAAATATTCCTTGTTAGAGGATGGACCTTGTTAGGAGTCTATTACAATATTTATTATAATGAGTCCCTATTAGGAGACTTTTAATTGTAGTACAACCCTATTGGAGTTGTACTACAATATATGCAAGATGAGCACACTGCCCAAACATGCAATTTCAACTACATGAGGAGCTCACTACCCAAAAAAATAATTTACTATTATCTTCTCATTTCCTTTCCTCTTTCCTCTATCCTATAAAAAAAAATAGTCATCCTCAGACCTTGTAGACCAAGTCATGAACCTCAGATCCAAATACCAAACCTTAGATCACTCAACAAAACCTTGGCAATGAAGTTTCCTTCACTTCTGCACTGCTCTACTTAACTTTGCATTCTATACTCACTGATGCTTATCATTAATTAAAATCCACATTTTCGCATCCCTATGATAAAGGGAAATGTCCATCCTTTATACTAAGTCCATAACACAATTCCCTAAGTTTTCTATTAGACCTTCTCAATTAATTATTATAGGGCCTAATTAAGAACACGTTACACTTAGCGATAACATTAATCTTCCATCTTACAACTTGAATAACTTTTTGTACACACAACATTATGATGAGTGAGATTAGCCACATCATTACCAACATGTCTTCTTCATGTCCTGAACCTTGATCCTCAACATTTCAACTCTGATAAGAGATATAACAAGTTTACTAGAACATGCCTCTATAAACTCTATCTTAGAATAGACATTACCAAAACTCTCATAACTTCTTCTAGACTTATCTTTTCTATTTTTGATGTTGACATCATATACCAGATGCTCAAAAGTATCTCCCATAATTTCAGATAGTTATAATACTCAACTAGTCATCAGTACCAACTTGATCTTTCCACTATTCTTCTATCAGATACCATAGAAAACTTCTATGTTGACACTAATGAAAAAATCAATCATGAATGTAACATATCATCATAGTAGCATATCTATAGTAATCCTCCATAGGAATATCATCATCATTCATGCTTGCAACCAATCTTCTAACAATCTTCCAAATCTTCCAACAATCTCCCCCTTTGGCATTGATGGCAACATAGATGAAAAAACATCTAGTTCCAAGAATACCAACAAAATATTGTTAATCATCTTTTCAAATCATCTTCATCAATCATCCTCCCCCATTGATACACTTCAATGCACTTTATACAAAATTGTCATTCTATGTTAAGCTTATGCCAAATATCTTCCTTAGTCTAATATTTTTCATCCAATATTCTCCCCCATTGAAATCAATGTCAAAGGTTTCCACAACCAACATTTCTACATCAAACTCCATAACAACTGATACTTACTAGATTGAGTGTCAAAAGATACTATTCAAAATAATATCCAATAGGAGTCCTAGATGAATTTTTCCATCACAAATACTCCACCATTTAGGAAGCATAAACATTTAGTCTAGACAAATAATGGTGCTCTATTACCCTAGATTGATGTACTCTTGCATCTTCTACTCTAATGTAGGAAGGGGCATAATCCCAAGCATACCTCCAAAATACTCAAAAGTCTCTTTGGGAAGAGGTTTAATGAATATATTTGCAATCTTCTCTTTAGTGCTCACAAACTCCAATTTGATTTCCTTGTCTACAACTTTCTCTCTCAACATGTGATACTTGATAGAAATGTGCTTAGTCTTACAATGCAACATTGGATTCTTAGACATGCTTATCATGCTTGTGTTGTCACAATGTATGATAATAGGCTCATTGATTCCTATCCTTATATTCTTTAGCATCTACTTCATCCAAATGACTTGATTGCAATTATTTTCTGCTACAACATACTCTACTTCTACTATACTTTATGATGTACAATCTTGCTTCTTTCTTAACCAAGAAACCAATCTTCCTCAAAGAAAGAAAGCTCCACCACTGGTACTTTTTCTATCATTCATACTGCTTGCCCAATTTGCATTAGTATAAGCACTTAGAGTGAAATCATTAGATCTATCATACCGCAATCCAAATTTTGAAGTTCCTTTCAGATATCTAAATATCCTTTTTACTACTCCATAATGTGCTTCTCTGGGATCAACCTAGAATCTTGCAATAATTTCAACTGCATTTTCTATATCTAGCCTTGTGTACATCAAATATTGCAATCCTCCAATCATAGATCTATACTTCTTCTGCTCAATAGTAGGTGTCTCATCCTTTGTTGATAACTTGTGTCCAGTTACCATAGATGTTCCAACATGTTTGCATGTTTCTAAACCAAACCTTTTTAGTAAATTCTTCAATTACTTAGTCTAAGAAATCTTGATTTCTTCTTTATTCTATACAATTTGAAATCTTAGGAAATATTTCATCTCTCCTATCATACTCATTTCAAATTCTTTCTTCATCTCTTTAGCAAAATTTTTACTTTCTTTATTGTTTCCTCCAAATATGATATCATCAACAAATATTACCAAAATCATGAAACCATCATCCATTTCTTTCTAATACAAATTACTATCTACCATACATTTGCTATGTCCAAGCTTTGTCAAATGATTTTCCAACCTCACATACCAAGTTCTTGGTGCTTGCTTCAATCCATACAATGCTTTCCTTAGTTTGCACACTATGTCCTTGTCATCTGTCAAAGGACATCCTTTAGGCTGCTCAATGTGCACTCCTTCTTCAAGTTCTCCGTTCAAAAATGTTGACTTGACATCCATTTGATAATACTTTTAATTTCTTTTGTGTTGTATAGGCTAAGAATTATCTTACTACTTCTATCCTAGCCACTAGAGCATAAGTCTCCTTATAGTCTATTCCTTCTTGTTGTGAGTAACCTTTACATACCAATATTGCTTTGTTCCTGACAACTTCTCCTTGTTCATTCATCTTGTTCCTAAATACCCATTTGGTTCCTATCACATTCTTGTCTACTAGTTTATGGACCTATTGGCACTCAAAATTGTAGCCCAAATTTTGAGCACTGTTGAGAAAATTGAGCCCTATAAATGCTTTTAAATGCCTATGTACTTGACTGTACCTTTGAGACAACTAAGGTGTTTAATGTTTATAAAACCTTGAATTTAGTGCGTCTACATGTTACATGATGTTAAATTTCCATTCTGAGCTATTTTGTGAGATCCTATTTTGAGCAAATGTCAATTCTGCATTTTACACCCAAGTGTCAAACAGTGACATGAGGCTATGTTTGCAAGTGAATATCTCGCACCCAGAAATGTTTTGTGAATTTTTTCTTTGGGAGTGGCTAGTGTCCATACCTGAGAACCTATGTTTCAGATTTCAAGTCAATTCAAGTTTGTTTGATTAGGTTTTGAATCCCTCAAAGTTGGTCAGTTACGGTTTCACGCTTTTGTGTAATTTTTCAAATTTTTGTTAAGCCCTATTTGACGTGTTATAATTTTGACCCAGTTCACCAAAATGTGAAATTTATTTTTGCATTGTATTGTAGACATTAGAGACTTGTTATGTTTCAATTTTTAGCTTATGAAGAATCCGTTTGATCAGTTTTCAAACACGATTCGAAACATAATTTCTATCTATTACTGGTGTCATAAAATGCAGATTGTTTGGTAGCCCTGTTTGGGTTGTCATAACTTGAGATCTGTGATTGGTAAGATCAAATGGATTGTACCCCTATATTTTCCTCTGAAAACACTCCAAGTGTGTTAGTTTTTAAGTCATGACGAATCCGTCTACACACTTTTCCAAGTCAATTCCATTTGCAAAAAATGTTTTTCTATCATTGTTTCTAGTCAGCAAAATCCAAGTAACCCACTTTGCCCACTTGCCAAATATGCCCAGTTATTCATCATGAGGCCAAATCATAGATCCATACTCTCCTCATGACAAAAGACCAGTACCCCAATCTTTGTTCTCCCAAGTGTTAGTCTGTGCAGTTTTTGGAGCCAAGTCCGAACCCAATTTATTGTTTTCTAACATATTTTCATGCAGGCAATTCTGAGAGGTCAACTTTAATAATGAATATCTTTTGACCCTGAATTCATCATGAGATGAGATTTGACATGGTGTGAGTGTGTGGAGTAGAGAATTAGTGTGTCAGATTTCAGAGCTCGATTAGGTGTTTGGATCAGTTTTTAAGGCCTGTCAAAGAACCTCCTAGCACTAAGTCGACAAGTCTAAAAAAGGGGTTAAATTGAGTTTTAACTAGTAGTCCAGTGATGGTTTTTTATTTGGATTTATTTCAGATGTTTAGTAGATCAATCTGACATGTCAGTTGTTTGAAAAGAAAAGTTTTTTTAGCCGGACACATTTTGGGGTCTGACTATTTCCATCAGATTGATTGAGGATCAGATGTATTATGAACAATAGTGGAGCCAACTATGTGCAAATGATTGCTTGTTTTGATTTTATAAATTAGAAGAGTGTATCAAAACATTTTGAGATGTAGATGATGATTGGACATTTTAAGAGAATATGTGGTAACGAATGAAGTACATTGGTTGTGTTCTTTTTTATGGGTAGCAATGGCACTAGGTCAACTTTTCAAAACCACTATACAAAGAATAGAACATTATTTTTGCAAAACCACCTTGGAGTCAGAATGAAGGAGTTGTTGCAATGTTTAAAATTAGGAACAGTAAGGAGCTTCCAGTGCATCCCATAGTTTTACAACTTTTAGAACATCCATATGTGAAGCATGGTGTTGGACATGCAAGGAGCCTTTCTTCTCTTGATATAGATTATGCTGCTAAATAGTTACAAGCAAATTGTGTGCATATAACTTCAAGTGAGCAGTTCTAGTTGCAAAAGAATATATCAATGCCAATTTCTTGTCCAGTATCTTCTTGTGGAAGCCCATTGATACGACCTCATTCACCACATTATCAAAGTGGCAGGATGTCTCCTTCACCTATATCAACCCACTTGCTAGCTCCAACACATCAACTCCATTTACTAGAGACCATAGTGCCATTCCATTCCATTTAAATGGAACTATGAAATAGTCGACATATGTAGATAAAGGTTTTGTTAGTGTTCTTAGATCACCTAATAGGAGATATGTTGATGATTCTAATGTGAATGGTGTCTATCATGATATGAGGTCTGCTATTTACCGTGGAACACCATCAGGCTATACTCTAGAAGGCTCACCCAAAGCTCAAGAATAGTTGTCAAAAGATGATATTTTAAGAAAACCTACATGCTGAAAGGTAGGTCCAAAGCCGTGAGCAGGCAAGGAGAGCAAGCAAAAATATTAGAAGTTGTTCATGATGAAAGGGGCAGAGCTACTTAACACAAGCAACTTCCACATCAAAAATAGCGATAAGACCAAGTCAACAAAAGACCAAAGTTGCAAGGAAGCTCCACATGAGGCATAATAGGAAGAAGACTATTACCTAATTTTGTGCCCCGCCAAATTTGAATTTTAAATACAAACCTCACCCAATGGCCAGTCCCTAGATTTAATGTTATTTTAATGCCTATGAAATACCAACAATTTAAACAATTAAAACTTAGTGTATTCTACTTTTTCTTCATCTAGCCTGCAACTTTCCTCACATTCAGATCTTCCTAGATCGACAATCACCGCATTCTCACATTATCAAGATACGAAGAAGTTAAATAATGCAGGAATCCCCCTTTCTTACGCGTGGACAGGTGACATCACATGGGGTCTTCGCCAAGTTTCAACACGCAAGTTTATGAGCACTGTCTGATGTAGGCTGATCTATAATTCCCCGCTTCCCCACATTATAAAGATTTGAGATATTTAAATAATGCAAGAAAGCCTTTTTGCAATGCTTTTCAGGTGGGTCTGTGTTCGTTCTATGGGTCGTAGATTGGACAGGTTGTGGCTGAGCTGGCAGATCGGTTGGTGCCCACTTCCTTGCATTTTGAGCTTTGTCAAACCATCTAAATTTGTGGGAAAATGGGTTGTTGACGCGTGTCTTAGGAGATGTCACGGTGGGTGGTCATGCATGTCTAGGAAGTACAAGTGACAGGCATTGTTAGATCTAAGACGATCAAGGGTTGGCACTTCCCCACAATATTAAGATGCGAGGAGATTAAATATTGTGGGAAAGTGGGAAGCTGCCACTTGTCACTGTGGGACTAGTTTCTCTGTGGATTGCTAGTCATATGCCAGGTGTTGTCCAATGTGGTATAGATTGTTGAGGTGGTGCCAGGTGTGATGGGCCCAGGGCAGGAAAAAGTGCAATACATGAAGGAGTTTCTCGATCATTGATCTCATAGAGATCAACAATTGACACTTCCCTGCATTATGAAGATGCAAGGAAATTAAAAAATGCAGGAAAGCAAGTAGAGGACATGTGTCCCAGTAGCTCAGGTAGTATCTATAGTTAAGGCATTAACAATTAGTGACCGATGGTTAGTATAACATCACAGTTAGAGTTTGAGAAGCCAACGCGGTTAGTGAAGAAAGGCATGGTCAACCACATGAAGACCTGTGAGGTGGAAAAATGAGGTAGATTGATTGGTCCACGTGGCTCATCTTGGTGCTAGGGTTATATTGACTAAGTTAACTTTCTAATTCATGAACCAAGAGTAGAGGAGGTTAGGTTTTGCTGTGCAATTCAATCTCTGTAATTGATTCCAACTACCCCAGAGTGAATGCGAGACAAAAAAGAACACTTCACCATCTCAGTCGATCCATCTACCTAATTAGAGTAGCTTAATGGCGCCATTTCTATCTTCTCACAACATTATTTGACAGTAGGATTAGATTTTATTTTGATTTGTTCCATGATTATTCTCTGTAGGGCTTAATGGCAATGGTTGTAGAGTAACTTCAGCTGGAGGGAAAATCTCAGTTATGCCTGCACTATAAAGGAAAATTTTGTAAATTTTGTAAAGGGGATCATTCTTTGTTGTTCTCTACTATTGCTCTGCAATTTCAATGTAAAAATTTCCCTTTACCTCTAAACTAAATGATATTCTACCTTATCTCCTTCAGCCATTGGTATGAAAGTGCAAGAACTCTTTGCCTTCATCATTGTTTTGTGGAAATCTGTAATCTGCATGACTATATCTCTTCTAGCTTGTGAATGATATATAAGCGAATCTTCTCTTTCCTTGTGTCATTCATTTTGGTTTTCTGATCTACATGTAATTATTAGATTAAAGCAAGTCTGAATGTGTAATATCTTTAGTTTCATTATGGTTCAATAGTGCATATATGGGCAGAGATTGGTTTGAACACTCTATTTTGGTGCATCAACTCTTTAGATTAGATTAGGTAGATTTTCTTTCATGCTCTCTTTCTCCATTTTCCTCTCCAAGAGTAGTTAGGTGCATCCTGATAGTAAGAGGAAGCCAACCTTCTCTAGAGACTCAACCTCACAGTTCAAGTCCCATAGCTTGGAGGTTGTTTCCATGTTTCACTAGGTTGTCCTCATGCATAGGCTTTGGAAAAGGGTGCAAACCTAAGTGACAATAGTTTTTGGCACGCTCGATGTGATAACATCTATTTAGAAAAAACTTCAAGCCTACTGGTGTCAAAAGAGAATATTTCAAGACCAATATCAAGGAGATAGTACTAGCTTCGGTGTTCAAGCCTTCAAGTGGCTCGTTCTTCATAGTACTTGGCAACTCTGAGCTTCAAATACATATATGGTTCTAGACCAAAGTTGTAGTAATTCATGCCCAGAGCTAAAACAAGGGCATCTTCTAGAGGTAAGTTTTAGTATCAAGAGCTTTCATTTTCAAACTCTAAAAGAAAGAAGACTAGAACATCTTTATCACTAGTTAGGAGTACAGTAGTAATAAATATCCCTACAAGATTTGTCTCTACTCCTCATGCTATTAGATCTCAGCCTAGACTACCATCAATACACATCAATAGATCACTTGTCTATATGGCGTTGCCTAGAGCTCATACTTTTGCCACCTTTAATGGTGGGAGTCCTCTCTTATTAGCCCAAAGACATGATATACCAGTAGCTGCACTCAAAAGTCTACGAGAGTTTACTGTTGAAACTTCTATCTCTCCCTTAGAACACATTCAAGAAGTTGCAAATGTTTGTAATATCCATGGTATTATAGAAGATGATGTTGCAGTTAGGGTCTTAGCCCCATCCTTGAAAGGAAAAGCACTACAATGGTATAGAGGTTTAGCTCATGGTTCTATAACATATTGGGATGGATTAGGAGTAGGATTGTGCAAACATTTTGAGGATAAAAGTGACTATTTATCACTTTTAGAAGAGTTGACCACTATAAAAAGAGCCCCCCATGAATGTATGACTGATTTTAATTATAGATTTCAAAAAAATGGGATAGAATACCTGCTTCAATGAAGCCTACCCTTGGTAATGCCTTCTTGCATTATCTTAGAGCTTTCAACAATGATATTGCCACTACAATCCAAACTATGGGAGGAGATGCCTTGCCTAATGCCTATGACATAGCAATAAGGGCAGAAAATATATTGATACAAGGAAGTAAGTTAGCTCTAAGGCCTCCAGTGCCTTTATTCCTTGATGTTCCAAATCATCAACTAGAAATGGCTCCCCTTCCCATAACTTCTACATCTCAATCCCTTGTCCCAGTTTCTCAAGCTTCCACATCTTCAAATGGGATAGATGAAATCAAGGAGATGATGCAATCTCTGATGTAGAACATGGAAAAAAGAGAGAAGATCCTAGAAAAGAGATTGCAAGATGATGGGAAGAGGCTGGAGGATAATTTCTCTATGATGCAGAAAATGAGCAACAAGGTGGTTACTTTAGAAAGATAGCAAGCTCAAGGTAGTAAGCCTCATCAATTACAATATCAAACTCCAAATGGTGGTAGGCCTCCAAATCCTAATCATTGGAACAATTCTTTTGATCAGAGTAGGTAGGGTGGCCATGTTTCAGCCTCAAATGTAAACCAAAGTAGGGCCATAGTCCCTCAAAACAACATGGCCCAAGATTAGGATTTTTGTCCATCCCACAACTACTCCTATACCTATTGTATGTGTTAAAGGTTGAATCTTTTATGGCCTTGATAGTCCAAGAACCTATAGAAAAAAAATCATACAAGAGGACTAATTTAAAGATGCCTCAGATATGCAAAGATAGGGTGATTGCTCTTTTATGAATCGTTAGATAGAGGAGCATTGCAATGTAAACCAGGATTCCATTGCTCATAACACTAGGAGCAAAAGAAGAGCTATGGAAGATTTTGTCCCTCCTCCCCCCAATCGGGCCTCAAATTCAAATGCAATATCTCATGAGCAAGCAACAAATAATCAATCAAGTACCTTTCAGCAACAAAGGCAAAATCATGGTAGAAAGGATGCAAGTGATCCTTAGGCTATTCCATCTCAACCTCATACAATTGTAGCTCCCAAGGTTTCTACCAAAGCACTTGCTATGCCATTCAGTGTGGTAGAGAAAATGAAGAAGATAAATGTGAATATCTCCATGTGGGATGCTGTTGCTGCTATACCAATGCAAAACAGGTTGCTGCAACAAGAATTGGAAAGAATTGAACCAAAGGATCAGACACTCAGCATGGAAAGTGCCACAAGCCTAGTACAACCATCAAGGGAGGTAGAAACAAGAAAAAAGGTTAGACCTCCTCCATTCTATATTTCTCTAATTATAGGGGGCAAGCTAGTCCATAATTGCATGATTGATTCAGGGGCTAGCAGTTCAGTGATGCCTAGGTGTATTGCTGATGCTTTGGGAATGAAATATGAGCCCATTGTTAAGGATGTATTATAGTTGGATGGTAGTACTATCAAGACTGTAGGGATCCTTAGGAATGTGGAGATGGCCTTACATGCATGCCCTAGTTGTACTGTAACCCAAGATATCTCTGTTGCTGAGGTCAAGCCATATTTTGCCATCTGTCTGTCAAGAGATTTTACTGCCCAGATAGGTGGTTACATATCTTCTAATTGGTCATATATGTTTTTTAAAATGAGATATGGAGCCAATGCTTTAGTTAGAGTAGAGCCTCAAGCCCTTTATCATACTAAAACCTACACCCCTAATTCCATCAACATGAACTGCCCTATCCTAGAGATGGATGAGAATGACATAATAAATGAGCCTACCACTTCTCTAGTAGAAATACTTGTTTTTTTCTGGGATGAATGGGCTGATGCATATCAATTTGACCCCATGTCAGAGACCCTTGAGACAGGTCTCAATACATATTGTATATTGGAAAAGATGCTCTAGTTCCCAATCTTATGGGCGCTAAAGAAGATATGAGTGGGATATGGAGTATTTACTTTGATAGCTCAAGAAATAAAAATGGATTAGGGGCTGGTTTGATGTTGGTTTCTCCTGCACAAGTAAGATACTACTTCTCCTTTAGGCTTCAATTTAGTTGCACTAATAATGTAGCTGAGTATGAATCCTTGATTCAAGGTCTCCTACTTGCCCAAAGAAGAGGAATCCAAGCCTTAAGGGTTTATGGAGATAGTGAGTTGGTGGTTAATCAAGTGAGAAATCAGAATATCACCAAGAATGGTTTGCCCAAGTCTTATAAACATAGGGTATGGGATTTGCTTGAAGGTTATAATGCATTTAATATTTAAAGCATCCCTAAAAAGGAAAATAGACATGCTGATAGACTTGCAACAATAGGTGCATCTTATGATGTGTTAGGGAACCTTGAGGAGGAGAAGAAGCAACAAATCAGAGTGTTAGTAAGGCCTGCCATCCCCGATAACAACATCCATTGGCAAGTGTTTGAGTCTGATGAGAAAATTGTTAGCTTCTTGTAGAATGAGGTAGAGTTTTTAGTGAGAAATCAGTCAAGACTGTAGGACCAGTATGGTGATCAAATCATTCACCTTAGTTCTAATAAGTTTCCTAAGGGTCTCATTACCTTAGAAAGTGTTTTCAGTCCTGATGACCAAGTAAGAGGTAGGGCCATGAACCTAGCTACTGATGAAGGTGACTACACTCCAGTCATGGTTGCTAATGGAAAGTCCTTAAACATGGGGAAGTTATGTTTTGAAATTGAACAAGAAAGCTTTATTCATCTATGTCAAGAATTTAATGATGTATTTTCCTGGACTTATGATTATTTAAATGGTTTTGACTCAAGCTTGTTTCAGCATACCATAGATCTAGTTGATAATGTAAAACTAGTAAGACAAAAATAGAGGCCAGTGAATCCCAAAATTGAATCCTTAATGAGAAAAGAGCTATCCAAATTGATTGCGGCCAATATAATTTTCCCTATCAAGCACTCATCATGGGTAGCAAACCTTGTCCTTGTTAGGAAGAAGAATAGGGAAATTAGATTGTGTGTGGACTTTAGGGACCTTAACCAAGCTTCCCTTAAAGATCACCATCCTCTCCCTTCTATGGAGCAGATCTTGTCCAAGGTCAGTGGTTCAAAGAGATTTTCATTTCTTGATGGATTTTTTAGTTACAATCAAGTACTGGTTAAAGAGTCTAATAGGTACAAGATTGTATTTACCACTAAATGGGGTACCTATGCTTATTATAAGATTCCATTTGGGCTAACCAATGAAGGTACTATGTTTCAGAAGGAAATGGAGATGGCCTTCAAGAAATTGATTGACAAGTTTGTGTTAGTTTACCTTGATGATATCACTATATATTCAAAAAATGTAGATGATCATTTTGATCATCTAAGATAGGTATTCCTAAAGTGTAGAGAGTTTGGGGTTTCCCTTAACCCAAGAAAGTGTGTCTTTGCTACTATCCAAGGAAAACTATTAGGACATATTGTATCTGAGGAGGGCTTAACTATTGATCTAGAGAGGAAAAAAGCAATACTTGCCCTCCCTCTTCCTAAACACAAGAAAGGGCTGCAAAATTTCCTGGGTAGGATAAATTTTGTGAGAAAATTTATTCCAAATCTTGCTACCATGGTGAAACCTCATACAACTATGCTGAAGAAAGGTATGGTCTTTGCATGGACCAAGGAAGGAAAGGAGAGTTTTGAAGAGATCAAGAAAGCCATAGCCTCAGCCCCTACTCTCGTGAATCCAAATTTTGAGAAAGATTTCATTCTTTATACCTTAGGTGGTGAGTCAAGTATCTTTGTTGTCTTGACTCAAACAAATGACAGGAATGAAGAGTAGCCCATAGCCTTCTTTAGTGAAGGGCTCAAGGAATATAAAGATAAGTACAACTATGTAGAGAAACAGGCCCTTGTAGTCATCAAAGCTTTAAAGAAATTTAGACACCTCCTATCCCATAATAAGATTCATTTGTTAGTACCCCATGCGAGTGTGAAGGATTTACTTTTGAGCAAAGATATTGGTGAGAAAAGAGCTGGCTGGATTACTAAAGTGATGGAATATGATGTTGACATTCAGATAACCAAGCTAGTAAGAGGGAAAGGATTGTGTAAATAGATGTTATCATCTCAAAAACCTGATGAGGAAGTAGCTATGATACTGACAGAGCAACAAGAGGTGAGAAATGGTGACCCAAGGAATTGGATGGATGAAATGAAGAGTTTCTTATTAGGTAATGGATACCCTCAAGGATTAGATAGAACTAAAAGGAAATAGTATAGATTACAATCAATTCCTTATGTCATAGTTGATGGTATCCCTTTTAGAAAAGATTTTAATGGAGCCCTATTAAGGTTCCTTGATATAGACCAAGCTTAAAGAATGATCAAAGAACTTCATGATGGTCCTAATGGTGGTCACTTCTCAGCTAGAACAACTACAATGAAGATCATGAGGGTTGGTTATTATTGGCCATCTCTATTTCATGATTGTCATAAGTATGTGAAGAAGTGTGAAAAATGTGCCTTCTTCTCTAGCAAACAAAGACTTGCAGCCCTTCCCCTTCATCCTATTCATGTGGATCAACCTTTTTCTTGGTGGGGGTTGGATTTCATAGGCCCTATCAATCCTCCTTCTAGTTTAGGTCACAAATAGATTTTAGTTGCTAGAGATTACTTTACCAGATGGATAGAGGTAGTTGCATTGAAGGATGCCACAGAATCTTTAGTTGTGGAATTGCTTGATGGAATTGTGACTAGGTTTGGTGCCCCTTCAACCATTATTTTAAATAATGCAAAGTCTTTTGTTGTAGCTTAGATTTGTGCATGGGAAATTGATCATAATATCTACTTGAGTACATCCTCAAATTACTATCCTTAGGGTAATGGCCTAGCTGAGTCATCCAACAAGAACCTAATCAGGATGATGACAAGGACAATAGAGGATAACCAAAGATGTTGGCATAGAAAGCTGAGGACAACACTGTGGACTAACAGGATAATACCTAAAAGATCAATAGGGAACTCTCCATTCATGTTAGTATATGTTAGAGAAGCAAGGCTTCTAATTTCATTGGTATATCCATCCTTGGAACTAGCTCATTAGCTAGAGTTGATTGAAGATGGTGCCATGATAGTGAGAATGGCAGAGCTAATGGAGCTAGAAGAAAAGAGAAATACAACTATGCAAACCCTAGAGACACACCAGCAACAGGTGAAAAGGAGCTTTGACAGGAAGGCTAGGGTCAAAATATTCAAGGAGGGAGATTTGGTTTTAAAATGGGATGCAGATAGGGAAAAACTAGGAAGACACTCAAAGTTTGATGCGTTAGTGGCCCCTATGTAATTATCAGTTGCAAACAGGCCAATGCTTTCTAGTTAAGCAAGCCTGATGGTGAGATTTTTCCCATCCTAGTCAATGGGATCTATCTCAAACCTTGTTTCTGAGGGTTTCAGATTCCATGTACGTAGTTAGTTTAGTTCTATTTCTCTATATTTTTCTCATTTTCCAAGAATTGCACAAGTAGTACAGGATTGTCTTTGTGAGACAGCAAGTTTGAAAGTTTTGAAGGCTGCAGAGGAAGTTTGATTTCTAGTTCCAGTCATAGAAACAGAGTTTTTTCAATGTTTTTCTATTATTATAGAGGTGGGGTTAGGGTTTCATGGTACACTGATTCATATTTTCCATGACTCTATAGCCCAATGGATGTTTTAGGCCACTGGTCTTACACGTAGTTGGCTTGCATCCCTTGTGAGTTGATAGAAATGTTACCTAATTTTGCACCCTACCAAATTTGAATTTTAAATACAAACCTCACCAAATGACTAGTCCCTAGGTTTAACGTTATTTTAATGCCTGAGAAATACAAAAAATTTAAATGATTAAAACTTAGTGTATTTTACTTTTTCTTCTTCTAGCCTGCAACTTTCCTTGCCTTCAAATCTTCCTAGATCGACAATCACCACATCCCCTCGCATTATCAAGATACGAGGAAGTTAAATAATGTAAGAATCCCCCTTCCTAATGTGTGGACTGATGACATCATGTGGGCTCTTTGCCAAGTTTCAAGGTACAAGTTTATAGGCACTGTCTAATGCAAGTTGATTTACAGTTCCCTACTTCCTCGCATTATCAAGATGTGAGATATTTAAATAATGCAGGAAAGCCATTTTGCGATGCATGGCAGGTGGGTCCATGTTCCTTCTATGGGCCGCAAATTGGACAGGTGGTGTCTGAGCTAGCAAATTGGTTGGTGCCTTCTTCTCTACATTTTGAGCTTTGTTAGACCTTTTACAATGTGAGAAAGTGAGCTATTGACGCGTGTCCTAGGAGATGTCACGGCAGGTGGTCCTGTAAGTCTAGGAAGTACAAGTGATGGGCATCATCAAATCTAAGATGATTAAGGGCTGGCACTTCCCTGCATTATGAAGATGTGAGGAGATTAAATATTGCGAGAAAGCGGGTAGCCGCCACTTGTCTCTATGGGACCAATTTCTCTGTGGATTGCAAGTCAGATGCTAGGTGTTGTCCAATGTGGTATAGATTGCTGAGGTGGCACCAGGTGTGATGGGCCCGGGGTAGGAACAAGCGCAGTACATGAGGGAGTTTCACGATTGTTGATCTCATGGAGATCAACGATCGACACTTCCTTGCATTATGAAGATGTGAGGACATTAAAAAATGCAAGAAAGTGGGTAGAGGACATGTGTCCCAATAGCTCGGGTAGCATTGATAGTTAAGGCATTAACAGTTAGCAGCTGGTAGTTAGTATAACGTAGTGATTAGAGTTTGAGGAGCTAGCACGGTTAGTGAAGAATGGCATGGTCAACCACATGAAGACCTGCGAGGTGGAAAAATGAGGTAGATTGATTGGTCCACATGGCTCATCCCAGTGCCAAGGTTATATTGATTAAGTTGACTTGATGATTCACGAACCAGAAGTAGGGGAGGTTAGGTTTTGCCATGCAATTTGATCTCTGTAATCGATTCCAACCACCCTAGAGTGAATGTGAGACAAAAAAGAACACTTCACCATCTCAGTCGATCTGTCTACCTAGTCAGAGTAGCTTAATGACACCATTTCTATATTCTCAAGGCATTATTTGATAGTAGGATCAAATTCTCTTCTGATTTGTTCCATGATTATTCTCTATAGGGCTTAATAGTGGTGGTTGTAGAGTAACTTCAGCTGGAGGGAAAATCTCAGTTATGCCTGCACTATAAAGGAAAATTTTGTAAAGGGGATCATTCTTTGTTGTTCTCTACTATTGCTCTACAATTTTAGTTTAAAAAGTTCCCTTTGCCTCTGAACTAAATGTTATTCTACCTTATCTCCTTCAGCCATTGGTATGAAAGTGCAAGAACTCTTTGCCTTTGTCATTGTTTTGTGGAAATCTATAATCTGCATGATTGTATCTCTTCTGGCCTATGAATGATATATAAGTGAATCTTCTCTTTCCTTGTGTCATTCATTCTGGTTTTCTGATCTGCATGCGATTATTAGATTAAAGCAAGTCTGAATGTGTAATATCTTTACTTTCATTCTAGTTCAATAGTGCATATATGGGTAGAGATTGGTTTGAACACTCTATTTTGGTGCATTACCTCTTTAGATTAGATTAGGTAGATTTTCTTTCATGCTCTCTTTCTCCCTTTTCCTGTCCAAGAGTAGTTAGGTGCATCTTGATAGTAAGAGGAAGCCAGCCTTCTCCGGAGACTCAACCTCATAGTTCAAGTCCCATAGTTTGGAGGTTATTTCCATGTTTCACTAGGTTGTCCTCATGCATAGGCTTTGGACAAGGGTGAAAACCTAAGTGACAACAAAGACCACAGTCACACATAAATTAGATGCCGATGAAATAAGTAAGGCGAATATGGTAGCACGCAACACATGCAGCATATGTAAAACTCACCAGTTAGAGTATAAAGTCTGCAACAGTGCAATAGAAAGAAGCCCACACATTCAAATTACAGAGGATGCCATCAGAGGGCTAGACAGAACAGAACAAAGGAGCATGCCAAGCAACAGAGTAGGGTCAGTTTAAACAAGGAAGCTGTGAGCCAAGGAAATGAGATTCATGCCCTATGGAAGAGCAGGAACTCATGCCAGGAAAAGAGGCCCCCCACAATAAAAGAGAATAGGGGAAGGCATTAAAAGAAGAAAGTGATAGCAAACATGAAACCCATGCATAAGCAAAAGACTGATCCAAACCCATATCAAATCCATGCAAGAGGGAGTCATCTTGAGGGAACGGGTTTGTTGAATGGAATGAGCTATGAAGCAATCAAACTTCAGTGCATGAGTTGAAGATAGTATTGAGGCCCCACGCTAAGGAAAAATCAAGGAATAAGAGAGCGGCAATATTGGAAAGGTTGTCACCTCTTATATTTTTATTTTTCTTAATGAAGAGTCTAGGGCTAGAGCAAAATATTTAAACAAAGGAGAACCCATAGATTATAAAATAGGTAGTCTCATGCAAAGGAATAGTCAATGATGAAGCAAGGGACACACCTACAAGAAACCCGCACAGCAAGCCAAGCCTCAGGAAATGTTAAGGAAGAAATCCATGACGTATAAGAAGAGGGAGCCGCCAAATAAAGTGCATCAAAATTCACTAATTGAAGAAAAAGAAAGGGGCCAAGAGAAGAGATGAGTAAGAGGAACAATTTGCAAAGCATTTTATTCCCACATTGAGTGAGTGCGGTGTTCCTTGAGTGTTTAAATACTAATCAACATTCACAATATATTGTCTTAAAGACATCGACTTTTACAAGCCAAAAGAAGGCATGTAGTGTACAAGTGCATCCGACTGGATAGCTGGCAAGGTACTAAAGCTTAATTTTAAACGAAGATATAAGAAGGATGATGTGGTGACCAATGCATGAGATGATGCCACATGGAAGATTTTGTGATGGGTGCATTTTTGCAAAATAAATATATGAGCTAGTTAAAGAATGCGGGTAAGCTAACTGTTGACATGTTCCAACAGGTCCAACTCAGATGATGATGTGGCACAAGAGGTCAATGAACCAAATATTGACAACTGGTGCAGATTCTAGAGATGCCATGTGGCATAGGGTACATGTGTCATGATGGTGCTTCCTCACTTGCACAGTCAACATCTGCTGATAGTGCATGTGGGAAAATAGGCAGGCACCACGTCAAAATGGGTCCCACCTAGGTGATGATGTGGCACATGTAATAGGTAGGCCAATCACATTGTGACATGTGGCACTCATGGGAGGGGTCGATCAATCAGAGGCCACCATGTGGAAAAAGGTCGGTCAAACCCAGTTGACCTCAAAATTCAAGGTATAGGCCAAAAAAATGAATTATTAAAATGTTTTCTTTTAAAAAATTATTTTTTCAAATGTGCAGGCTTTTAAATTCTCAAAGGGAAATAATCTAAAGTTTCTACTTTAGGTTATTTTTAATTTTATCAATGATGTAGATCTGAGTGTTCTGCTAGGGGGGTATTTTTCAACTTGAGATTCTAGGAGTTTTTGAGAGGCAAATATAGGTGTATTATATATTGCCAAAATTGTGAGAAATTGAATTTTTTGATTCTAAAGTTGGTTTTTGCATAGAATGCAACTAGTTCATGTTATAGAAGTATTTCTCTCAAAGATTGAATGGAGTGTTTTATCAGGTGTTTCAAGTCACGAGTTGTAGAATTCAGTGGAAAAACACCTAAAACACATTCAATGACCTTTCTATCTAATTATTTTTAATATTTGTGGTGTTTTGGCTAAAATTTTTATAAATTGGCATATATTCGGATTCAGTTAGTAGAATTTTGTCTTTTGTTGAGATTTTTTGCATTTGAAGAGGGAAAACAGAAAGGATATGATTAGCAATTGATGAGAGAAGGTAGAGAAAGGTTTTGCAACTGAAAGTGATTGAATTCCAAGTGGACACATGCCAGGCATAGATTAGATCCAGGAATTCATCTTTCTTTCCTATATCTTTCTATCTTTCTTTCATTGTAAGGGTTCCTATCTTTGGAGAAAAAAACCAGTCATTGTTGAGAACCAGGTTTTGGATCCAACTTTGATGTGTTCCAATACTATGATACCATATATTTTTCAGCATATTCTCTCTTGTATGAACAACATTAAGAAGGTTAATACAGATAGTTCAGATCTGTTATTTTGTTTCATGTTTTTCATTTCATGCATATGACTGTATAATTTCAAGGAAATAATACAAAGAGCAGAAGAATTTCATTAGTTTCATTCTAATTCTTGCCTCCAATCTTAATGAATTTTCAATGTTTTATGATCTTTGAACAAAGAGCTTAGGTCATAGTTGTAGTCCCTTAAGGCTGTATGTTGTTTTATTGTTGCTTATGACTCAAGGAGTTATGCAAATGCTTTAGGGAATCAACAGGGTTGCAAGTTTATTGAGAATGATATCATGTAAGAATGAGATTCAGATTGAACATGGATATCTATTTACAAGTTAAATGAATAGATCAGATATCTCAAGGTACAAATAGGTATCAAATATCCATATGTATGCATTTGATTCATGGATTTGCCCAATGGTTAAGGCACTGATCAGCTACAGGGTTACTTAGTTCTTGTTGCCGCATATTAGGGGTTTTTCTAAATTCAACATTATTAATCAAATTTTCTTTCCCTTTCATGTTGAAGGACCTAAATGTTTAACTCTCACTCAGCTTATGAGATTTATAGCTTTGCATTTAGCTATTGTAGATCTGTGTCATTTCATGAGTCATTAGGAGAAATAAGGGTAAAATCTACTTAATAGATTCATGGATATGCTTTTGCACTAGTACAGTATCATTTGAATCTGAGGTCTACCCACCTAGGTTTTGTAGAACCTGAAGTAGAAGAAGGAGTTAAGCTTTATATTTGGCAGTGTGTCTAAAATGATATGTTGAGAATGGGAATTAGCTAACCCTAGATATGTCATATTCTCATGGGGATAATTGAAAACCCTCCAGAATTTTCAGACACCAATAGGACCAATTCCCATGTTTCATTCTTTACTACCTGATCCAATTCCTCTTTCATAGCTTGTTTCTAGTAATCATATTTGCATGTTTGATCTGCATTCTTAGGCTCAACTTGAGATATCAAGAAAAGTTCTTCATTGACTCTACTTCTTGTCATAACTCCTTTTTCTTTTCTTTCGATGATCTATTCAGATGGGTGATTCTTTATCATTTTCTTTCCTAAAGTAGGAGTTACTATCTCGAATCTTGGCTCTACTAAAGGTTCTGAGCTTTGTTCCTACCTTGGCTCTCCTTCATTCTACAAATCATTGTTAGTCTCAAGAAATACCTCATCATTCCTTGGCTTAGTAACAACATCATCATTTAAATTGTAATCAACTATTCTCTCTTGTATCCTAAATTTCTCATTAATTCTCACATTTGCACTTTCCATAATAGTATTAGTTTTTCTAATTATAACATCTATAATACTTTCTTTTTAGGGAATAACCAAAAAAAATACCTTCATCACTTCTAGCATCAAATGTACCAATATCATCATCTCTTTTGATATAACACATACTCCCAAATATTCTAAAATAATTAACTATCGGTGAGTGACCAAACCACAGTTCATAAGGTGTCTTGTTTGTGTCTTTCCTGACTTGCACTCTATTCATAGTGTAGACTGTTGTATTCATATATTCTCCCCAAACTATCTTGGATACATCATTCTCTACTAACATAACTCTTGTAGCTTCTTGAACTGACATATTTCTTCTTTCTACAATGCCATTTTGTTCAAGGGTTCTTAGAGCTAATAGTTGTCTTTTAATTCCATTTTCTTCAAAAAACATGTTAAACTCATTCAAAAAAAATTCTCCTCCTCATCTGATCTTAATGTTGATCTTAGAATGGTAGCAACATATGCTAAGTATAATATATACAAGTGTTGAGTTGCATATGTGCCAAGCCAGAAATTCAATAAGTGTCTAGTCACTCAGATGCTAAGCAAATAAATAGTGCCAAGTGAGTATATGTGCCAAGTGACCAATAGATGTTGAGCATGTTTAGGTGTCAAGCAATACAAAATTTTAGTAAGTGTCGAGCATCAATAATCAGCGAGTGTCAAGCAACATAGAATCAACATAAGAGTTTGTGCCTACACAAACTAAGATGTAAACCATTTTGCATGCCATCTAATGGATAGAGCTCATAGCTTAGAGATAAGATCAAATATATTTGATTCCCTATGAATCAACATGCAACCAATCAAATAATTGGAATACTAAAGAGGCAAAATGGATGAATTACAGCCATAGATTCATACCTAACTCTAAGTCACGAAGTTTTTTTAAAGGAGACGAAGTCCCAAAATTCATATAGAGTCTGTGAGAAAGAATGCATGGAAGGAGGTAATGCTAGAAAAGATTTGGAGAAAGTGAAAGGTGTGAATTAATCAAGTTAAAGGTGACTTAGAACAAGGTCATAATTTTAGAATCAATTAGCAAAAAAAAGGATCAAGATTACAACAATTTCATATCAGATCAGAAAGGATCAAGATGAATTGAATAGGGATCTAAAATCAAAAATATTAGATTGTAAGTGTATCAAATAAAACATTCTATTGTACTCTCTAAAAATTGTTACAACATAATGAAATCCTATGGACTTAGGTTGATTTAATAGCCATTGTATAAATCCTTTAACAGGGTGACATTCCAAGTGAATGTTCTAAAGTCCTTTTTCCAAGCACACTTTTGACAAGGTGTTAAAATCTTTTAATAGGGTAGGATCTAACAATCCATTGTAAGCCTTTAATAGAGTAGGCCTTTCACAAGGAAAATCATGAGAATGGTTAAAATATGTAAACCTAACAGGTGAACTTTATTTCTATAGGAGTGAAGAATTGTGGGTGTCATCCCCACCCTAATTTTACCTTCTCATTGGAGGGTTTCTGGGTAATCATATCTTGTGTCAAGTGTTTGTGTGGATACATTTTCTTCACATGTTATTTCTATATGTTTATGCATGCAATCTTTTAAAGTTAAAATTTTTAAAGGTTGAAGTTTAGTACTTTTGATTCACACCCCACCCCCCGCCCCCGTCTTAGAACTATACATTTCCCATTTGTAATCCTAGTAATTGGTATCAGACATAAGTTCTCATCAGGAGAAGCCTTATAGCTTGGAGAAAAGATCTTAAGATGGAGGTTTACAAGTTGGGAAAGACCATTGAAAATCAGGAGATTGAGATACATCTCTTACTGTAGCAACTGGATGAAGCCAAAGATTCCTTGAGAATCTCACTAAAGAAAAGGAAAGAGATTGCTATAGCTGAAAATGACACTCAATACAAGGAGATTGACACTAAAAAGTTATTTGTAGATGGTAACTCTTGTGAATTTGATGTAGGAATTGCAGATCTCATGGACAAGAATAGAGCACAAGTTCGAGCAAGAATCACAAGCAATACTACTATGTGAGGTGACTGAACAAAAGAAGAAAGCCATAGAGGACAAGGCCATGATTGAAGAAGACAAAAGAATCTTGTCAAACAAATTGGAAGAAAAATCAGTAGAGTTCTCTAGGATCTCAAACATGCAATTGGATACCCTAAGTCAAACGATGAATGCCCATCATGAGTTGAATGTCAAGGAGATTGAGATAACTACATTAAAGTTGCAAAATGAATGACTGTAGAATGACCTAAAAAGAGAGAAAGAGTTTTCTAAAAGTTTTAACAAGCCAAATTAAGCTACCAAGTACTTTGACCAATTACTAAAATCCCCTAGATCTAGCAAAGACACATTAGGATTGGGCTATACAAGCACTGAAGAAGATGAGTCATCCAAGACTACTAAACAAAGGAATGAAAAAAGTAAGAACTCTAAACCTACCTGTCATCATTATGGAAAGAAAGGACATACAACTAATGTTTGTAGGAGCAAGAATGCTATTCAGAATGCCAAGCCAAGGAACATGATCCATTGTTACAAGTGCAACAAACAAGATCATCAAACACATGAATGCAAGACAAGGACCATGCATGCACCAAGATTTGAAGGACATTTCTATGATTATGAAAAGTTTGGACACAAAGCCTTTGAGTGCAGATCCAAGACCACATGGTCATCAAACAAGGGAAGAAGCCATGAAAATTCCTACAATTAGGACTATAGTACAAGACATAACCATCACTACTGTCAAGAATATGGACACATCCCCGAGAATTGCATAAGAACACATTTTAGTGGAAGCTACAATAGATGGTTAAGTTAAACTACATGCTCTAGTTGTTTGAAGATTGGTCATGTCAACAAGCACTGCTCAACAAGGACAAAGGCACCAAACGCATACTTACGCAAGGGAAAAGGCAAGGTAGATGTTGAGCACATTTGGGGGGAAATGAATAAGACATAGAAGAAGAAGGATGCAACACATCAAATGAAGGGATCACTTCACCTAAAAGGTTAGGTGGTCACACTTCATCAAAATAAAGAAGAAGAGGTATGTGGGATTGATATTTAAAATGCTTCATTACACATTAGTTCTAAGACAAGTTAGTACTGTAAAGGATAAAAAAAAATAACATGAATAAAGATGCAAGTTTATGAAAAAAAATCCAAAGTTAAATCTTTAAGTTTTTCACATTATTGCCGAATAAGGAAAGTTGCCTTTAGATGCCAAGTAAAATCCTAATTTGTGCTGAGTTGTCAGCTAAGACTAGATGAAGCTAAATTAGTAGTGGTTGATGAGTAAAATGAAATTCCTATTGAAGTTGAGTAAGGGTAATTCCTATTGCTACCGAGTGAAGTGGAATTTGCATCGATGATGAGTAAAGTAGAAATAGCATAAGGAGTTGATTGTACAAATATATATGCATTGAGCATTAAATGCTATGTGTTGAAGGGTATTAGGTCAATTCTTCAATCATTTTTCATCATTACAAACATAGGACAAGAGCGAGTAGAGCACAAAAGCGATTGGCGAGTAGATATTGAAGCTTTTATACCGATTCCAACAAAGATCAAGCGATGTTTTGTCGATCTAAGGTATTTCTCAAGTGCAAAGCTATGCTATTTCAAAGTTTAAACCTTAGTTTGTAGGGCTCTGGTTCTTGAAATCCCAAGGATATGGAATCGTTTGACGTTCAACTAGTTAGCAATGAAATTAAGCAACCAGATTTTAGGCCAATTCAAAAAGTTTTATATAAAAATGACTCTACTGGCATGCTATCCATTATTCCACCAAAATTTGTAATGGTACAAGATGTTATAAAATGATACAATTGTAAGGTTTCAGGGATTGGTGACATGGAGATTCACCAAGCCTACAAAAAACTGTGTGAGAATGGGGTATTGAAAGAAGAATTCAACATTGTTGAGAGAAAGGACATAACCTATGCCCTAGATTTCCCCACCATCTTTAAGATTGAATGGAATAGAATAGTTTTGAGTAGGATTCATGATGGATGTTTATGGTTATAAGGAGGACCCATCAAGTTTTCAAAAAGAATCATACATAGGGTTATAGGATATCCAACCCTAGAATGGCCAAAGACCCTAAGAAGTGACTCAAAAGAAGCAATTGAGAAGAATACAAGGGCTAAGTGGAACAAAAGGGGCATGACCATTGATAAAATCAAAGATCAATTTCTAGAATTTGTAGTCAGGGTCATATCTCACAAATTCTACTAGTCAAGCTGATTGAACAGTGCGCCATGCATTGCAGGGGATGTAGGCTATAAATTTTTTAAGAAGGATCATACTTATGATCTAGTAGAGCTACATTCACAGAAAATCAATGAGAATTTAAGAGCAATAAGGAGATCAAAAGGTGCTCAATGTAAATTTGGATAAATTTTGATATGTATATTCTTTAATGTATAGAATGAATTTCCCTCTTTTGGTAAGATAAGATGGAAGACCAATAGGTCTATATTTGTATAGATAAATTAGTACATAGAGAAGATGGGAGAAAATTTTGAAACCATCATGACAAGCTATTTTGAGGACTTTTAGAAGTCCATGAAGCAAAGACTAAGGATTCCAGTCTCCCTAATAGAGAATCACATTAATGATATCTATTTCTTAGTTGACACTAATTATACTTATATCCAAGTAGAAGTACCAAGAGTTAGATGGCTAAGGCCATTAGGATATGAAATTAACATTGATGATGCATCAAAAATAATCACAACATTACTTACAAAGGAAATTGACAAAGCAAAAAAACCTATTAGTACTTATGATGTTGTGATATCTAAGGTTGAAATGGAGTTGAAAACTACCTCAACTCTAATAGAAAAAGATAAATTGGTTAAGAAGCTTAAAGCTAAATTTGGAGAGTGAATTGAAGGTGAAGAAGAATAGGGCTAGGAGCCACTTGCCTTGACACAAGGCATGGGAAAAGATGTTCAAGAAGATGAAGGTGGTGTAGAAGAACAAGCCGAGGAAGCACTAGCTGAACTAGAGCCTAAGAAGATAAAAGCTTAGAAATAGCCTACAACTCAGCCCAAGGGTAAAAAGACTGCAAAGCCAACCCCAACCAAGCCTACTACCCTAGCCACAAGAGCAACTACAAGGGTCATCACTCAGAAGGAAAAAGAGAAAAAAATAGAGAAGAAGAAGGCTACTGAGCAACAAGGTCCAATAAAAAATAAACTAACAAGAAAATATTTTGCTTAACCTAACTCTAATGAAGAAAGGACTGACTTAAAGAATATTGATTTCAATAAGTTCAGTAGGGAAGAACAAAACACGGTTGAGAAATCAATCTATACCATGATGGCTAAGTTCAAGAACACCCCACTTGAACTTGACAATTCAATGCCTAAAGATTTATATTCTATTGTTGAAAATAAATGAAATTATTATCTTAACATGGAGAAGGAAATAAGAGAGTCTACATTGGCTTAGGTAATGCCAGATCTTACAAAAGGACAAATAACTAAGGGTAACAAGAAGCATGGGAGAAAATTTGCACCCAAATGTAGAGACTTCAACATTCTTCAAAATAAGATTGAAGATGTTGTAAAGAATTCCACTCAAATGTAGAAGCTAATATATGGGCTAACTACTATTAAATAAGGAGAGGAAGATCCCTTTGAGGGAAGAAATAATGGAGAAGAGGAACACACAATGGAGGAGACACAACATAGCAAAGATGAAGTTGCAACAGTTGAGGAGTAGCAAACATAACAAAATGAATTAGATAGACAACTGCCACCTTTGAGCCCTCAACATGACACCTCTACACATGTAGACATAGTAAAATTAAATGATGTTCTTGAAAAATTTGGTGAGAACATCAATCTATTGACTACAGAGCATCTTAAAAAGATCCTTGACAAATCAACTTTACAAGCAAAATTGTACGACAACCCAGTATGTGTTAGTGTAGATAAGTTGTAGAAAGTAGTAGCTAACCTAACTAGGGACAAGGTGGTCACACAAGATACAACACCTGCCATCCCTACAACTACAAGTGGAAAAACTCAAGATCAAGCATCAAAAGATTCATTAGTTAAGGTTAATTTCATAATTAAAGTTGCTAAACTACCGAGGAGCCAACAAGGGAATAAACAAGATAGATGGATACTCCTATTCCTACTACACAAGTACAAGATGCACCACCACCAATAATTGTTATTGATAAGGAAAAATTAGATGAGGAGAAGGAGATTCCAAAGGAAAAGGAGCAAGAAAAAAATTGAACTTTGGTAAATCTACCAACTACTGGGACTCCTACATAAATGCCTCAATAGCCAAGCACTAATGTTATGCCACTCATAATATTAGCACCAGGCTCAAGCTCCACAAAAGTTGTAAAGGTTCTTCATTATCAAAACCCTATATTAGATGAGTAAATAGTCATTCCAAAATATGACTATGAAAACATTACACTAGAACAGATAAACATCATGCAAGAGGCATTGGAAAGGAAGAAGAAGAAGGAGATACTCATAAATGAGTATAGACAAAAGCATGTACTACATGAGATTGAGGAAATCTTCTTAGATGCCTTCAACTTGTAGCCACCTAATGAAGCAAATAATATATTAGAAAAATTGTTAGATATTGTTGAGCAGGTGACGAATGGGGACTAGGATGCTAATTTTAAACTTATGGAATGGTCAGAGAAGAAATTTCAAGAAAAGGTCAATGAAAGGATATCCAATGAAATAGCACTATCACATGTAGAGCTAGCAAAGAAAATTGAGAAGGTGAAGATAATACTTGAGAATATATTCTTACTATACACAAAATTGTGTGATCCTTCAATCTTCACACAAGAAACTAGCCAAAAAAATAATGAGCTTGGAAAGAAATCTAAAAGTATCAGACATGCAATTGCCAAAAGATCTAGCTCAAAGTAAGAAGCACTTTCATACAATGCTTCACACACAGAAGGAACTAGCTATATTTACAATAGAAGAGGCTAATTCTAGAGCAAAATTAGTTCAAATACAAGTTGCCCTAAGTCCTCACATGGAGATTCTACAAAAGGAACTAGCCTATGCAAAAAATGTATTAAAGAAAGATCCTAATATTTCAACATTAGATGGCTTAGTTCACCTTTTAGCAGAGACAATAATACAATTCAAATCCCTAGAAGTTGTAATACAAAACTAGGATGTTGCTCTAAGAATTGTGATGGAAGTAAACAAGACCTTCTTGGTATAATACTCAATCAACATATAGACACTTTGACATAAGTATCAAAAAGGGGGAGAATTTGTAAAAGGGGGAGAGAAATCAAAATTTCGGAAGGAGACTTAATCTACAATGGGAGACATGTGAAAGGGGGAGCCTAAATAAAGGGGGAGACAAAACAAATAGAGTAGAGAAAACAAAGGGGAAGTACAAAGCATAAAATAAAAAATAGGGTATATCAAACCATATTAGACAAGGAGTATCAGCATAAGGCAAATCAACTCAAAGGAGTAAATATTTGGTTATAGAAAAAGGCACATCAACTTAAGGGGAGACACAAAATTTTGAAGTATATAGTCCTTGACAAAACTTTGAACATTTTTGAAGTTTTTCACATATGTCGAATTGTAATTTTATTATACTTAAGGGAGATAGACTTATCATGCATAGTTAATTATTTTTGACACCCATGTCAAAGGGGGAGATTGTTGATCTCAAAATGATTTTGAAAATTGAGTGTCAAAACACTTAAGCTATTTGCTAAGTTCATGTTGAGCTAGCAAGATATGCCAAGTATAATATATACAAGTGCCGAGTTGTAATATGTGCTGAGCCAAAAAATCAATAAGTGTCAAATCACTTAGATGCCGAGAAAATAGACAGTGCCAAGTGAACAATAGATGCTGAGCATGTTTAGGTTTTGCGCAAGACATAATTTTAGTAAGTCTTGAGCATTAGTAATCAACAAGTGTTGAGCAACACAGAATCAACATAAGAGTTTCTGCCTTCACAAACTAAGATGTAAACCATTTTGCATGCCAACTAATGGATAGAACTCAAAGCTTAGAGATAAGATTGAATCTATTTGATTCCCTATGAATCAAAATGAAACCAATCAAATAATTGGAATGTTAAAGAGGCAAAATAGATGAATCACAATTGTATATTCATACCTAACCCTAAGTCATGAAATCTTTTTAAAGGAGACAAAGTCCCAAAATTCATATAGAGTGTGTGAGAAAGAATGCATGCAAGGAGGTAATGCTAGCAAAGATTTGAAGAAAGTGAAAGGGGTGAATTGATCAAGTTGGAGATGACATAGAAGAATGTCAAAATTGCAGAATCAGTTAGCAAAACAAAGGATCAAGATTACAAGAATTTCATATCCGATCAAAGAGGACCAAGATGAACTAAATGGGGATCTGAATTTAGAAATATTAGATTGTAAGTGTATCAAATCAAACATTCTATTATACTCTCTAATAATTGTTATAGTACAATGAAATCCTATGGACTTAGGTTGGTTTAACAACCATTGTATAAATCCTTTAACAAGGTGGCATTCCAAGTGAATGTTCTAAAGTCCTTTAACTAGACACAATTTTGATAGGGTGTTAACATCCTTTAATAGGGTAGTATCTAACAATCCTTTGTAATACTTTAATAGGGTAGGCCTTCCATAGAGTAGATCATGAGAATGGTCAAAATATGTAACCATAATAGTTGAAATTTATTACTATAGTAGTGAAGAATTGTGGGTGTCATCCCCACCCCATTTTTACCTTCTCATTGGAGGGTTTTTGGGTAATCATATCTAGTGTCAAGTGTTTGTATGGATGTGTTTACTTTACATGTTATTTCTATATGTTTATGCATGCAACGTTTTAAAGTTAAACATTTTAAAGGTTGAATTTTAGTACTTCTGATTCATCCCCCCCTCTCAGAAGTATACATTTTTTATTTGTAATCACAACACTTAAACATTTAATCTTTATACCAAATTCATTATCAACTCTATTCTTGAATATCTTAAACTTATCAAATGCCTCAGATTCCTCTTTAAGAAATGCAACCCATATCATTCTAAAAAAAGGATCAACTAGAATCATAAGATACCTTTCACCATAGAATCCTTTAGTCTTTGTAGGACTACTAAGATCTGTGTGTACAATTTCCAAGCTCACTATAGTGGTAAACTTCTTGTTGGGAAAATAAGTTCTATTATCCTTTACCAAAATGCACTTTTTGCAAATTGTGTTAGTAAGCTTTAGAATCTTTGGCAAATCTCTTACTAAAAACACTCTTCTAGTGCTTACAATACTGTCAAAGTTTATATGAAAAAATCTCTTATGCCACAACCAAACATGTTATTTTAGTAGAATTCAACTGAAATACATTACCTCCAAATTTGGTTCTTGTTCCAATTACCTTTCAATTTTTGTCTTTGATCATGCATGTCTTTTCTGTGAACCATAACTAATAACCTTTATCTACTAGTTGTCCAACACTCAAAATATTGTGCTTTAAACCATCAACAAAGTATGCATCATTAGTGTTAGTCTTACCATCAAGAGTTATAGATCCAATACCTTTAACTTGGCATGTTGCATTGTTTCCAACTCTGACAATTCCTCCATCCTAACTTTTGAAGTCAACAAACTTGTTCATGTCACTAGTCATATGATGTGAACAACAACTATCAATTATCCAATTCAATTTATTCTCAACCTATGATACAAAAGCTACATTTTCTAGACTTTCTTCTTTAATTTTCACAAATCTAATTTCATCATCGCTAGCACTTAATACTTGTTCTTCAGAATCATTATCTTCATTTACATACAAAAACTCTTTATCTTTTCTCGGTTTATGTTTTACCTTATACTTTTTCTCTCTTTTAGGACACTTGGATGCATAATGACCATATTCATCACAAGTCCAACATTTAAAAATTTTCTTACCTCCTTTTTCTCTTCTTACTAGAAGGGCTACTCCATCAATCATTTTGTCCTCCTCAGATCTGTTGCTACTAGAAGAATCTCCTCTGGCACTTGTGCTTCTTAATAGACTAAGTTGAATATTCAAGGTATTGAATGCTATCTCTATTCTGGTCAATTCTCTGGACTATCTAGATTCATTCTCAACTACTTCAAGTCTTCCAATAAATGTTTCCTTTGTGAAATATTTGGTGCAAGATATCAACAACTATATCATCTGAATTGTTGACTTAAATGCTGGTGTTAGAGTTTTCAATATCTTCCATATAACCTCATCATCTTATTTGGTTCCTCCTTGAGCTTTAATTCTTGTAGTAATTTCTGATATCCTACCTATATATGTTCTTATAGATTCGTCTTCCATTATTTTGGCATCTTGAAATGCACAAATCCAACTTTGTAACCTCAACTTCTGAATGTGCATCACCTTCAAAACTATTTTTCAAAGCTTTCCAAATCAAATATGAAGTAGCAAGTGATTTTACCTAATTATACTCAATTTCAAGAAGTGCAGTCAATAATTCTTCTCTAGCTCTCATGTCAAACATGAAAGATCTCTTTTTGCATCGGTACAAGTTTCCAAGTCTTCTTTAGCAATGATTGCCTTCTCTAATTTTGTCAAGATCCAATATCCTAGACCCATGCAAAATAGATATGTCTTCATCTTTTCCTTTCAGCTATCATAATTTGTTCCATCAAACTTTAGACTATCTTTCTTGAATATATTTTCCATGGATCTCCCAAAGTTGTTAAACTTTATCTTCAAGGACCTTATGCTCAGATACCAATTGTTAGAAACAATAGTCCACTAAGATAACTAAGAGTATGTGGGGGGGGGGGGGGAGTAAATCAGTTATCCAAAAATTAAAAAATATATCTTCTTTAAACAAACTTAACCATTCAAAAAAACTAAATAACAACCATAATAAAATTCTCATAGAAAATTACACTAGATATGTTGACTAGGGAAACCCTTGATCAGAGGAAAAACCTCAATGGGATTGATGCCCACATGATGATGTACTAATATAAATATTCCTTGTTAGAGGATAGACCCTATTAGGATTCTATTACAAGATTTAGTATAATGATTCCCTATTAGAAGACTTTGAATTCCTATTAGAAGATTTGAACCCTGTTAGGAGTTATAGTACAATATATACAAGATAAGCCCATTGCCCAAACATGCAATTTCAACTACATGAAAAGCTCACTCCTTAAACAAGTAATTTACTATTGTGTTCTCTTTTTCTTTCCTCTTTCCTCTATCTTGTAAATTGGACCAATCATTATTAGACCTTCTAGACCAGGTCAAAAACCTTAGATCCAAATACCAAACCTCAGATCACTTAGAAAAACCTCAACAATGAAGTTTCCTTCACTTTTGTACTACTCTACTTAACTTCACATTTGATACTCATTTCTTCTTATCATCAATTCAAATCCACAATTGCACATCCCTATGATAAAGGAAAATTTCCTTTCTTCATATCAAGTCCATAAAAAAATTCCTTGAGTTGGTTGTTAGACCTTCTCAATTAATTATTATAGGACCTCATTAAGAACACGTTAATATTAGCAATAAAATTAATATTCCATCTTGAAACTTGAGTAAATTTTCTTATATCTAACATTATGATGAAAAATCTTAGCCACACCATTACCAATATGTCTTCTTCATGTCCTCAACCTTGATCCTCAAGATATCAAATCTGCTAAGAGATATAAAAAGTTTTCCAGAACATGCCTATGTAAACTCTATCTTAGAATAGAAATTTCCAAAACTCTCATCAATTCTTCTAGATTTATCCTTTCTTCTTCTGAAATTAACTACATATACCAGATACTCAGAAGTGTCTCCCATAACCTTAGATAGTTATACTACTCAACTAGCTATTTTTAGCAACTTGATCTTTCTGGTTTTCTTCTACCAGATACCATAGAAAACTACTATGTTGACATCAATGAAAAAATCATTCATGAATGTAACATATCATCATAGTAGCATATCTAAAATACTCCACCATAGGACTATCATCATCATTCATGCTTACAACCAATCTTCTAACAATCTCCCAAATCTTCCAAAAGAGTTCTCATGGATGGATGGAGAATTAGAATGAAACTAAGGATATTATAAAATCTTATAAATCATTTTATTTCTCTAAGTTTTCTTTTCTTAATTGATGTAGAGCCCTCTATATTTACCTTTTAGGAATCTTAGTTCACCTCAAGGGATTCAACATCTCCATTCACACAATCATATTTCTATGTCTAGTTACATTATTTATAACTTTCATTCCTAAACTTTTCTTGCCAAACCCTTTGGAGGAATTGTTTCAAATTAAGAATAATAAAAAATATTCAAAGATGATACCCATCCAATAAACCAATTACAAGTTATGGTCTTTGTATCAAGACCCATTTTCTCTATCATAAACTAGAAGTAAAAATAGGAACCTTTTCTAAGGCATCAAATATATTTCACAAAATAGATTCAAATAACACCATACCAATTTTATATTACCCATTTGTGATTCTAGTTTCCAAATCTATAAGTCATTTATTTTTCCCATTCATAAATCATTGTATAAGATAAAATCTTTGTTTGAAACACAATTGAAGGTATTTAAAAACAAATTTTCAGTCAAATCTTCATAACCTTCACAAATCCAAATAAAAATGATTCAAACCAATTGAAAATGAAAGATAGTTCAAATATCTTTCCAATGAATATTATTAGAGGTCTTGAGTCTCCAAAATTTATCTAATGCAGAGCCCTCTATATTTAACTTCAAGGAATCTTAACTCAAGGGATTCAAAATAGGCTAGTACACCCTCAAGGAACCAAGAACATCTCAAATATTTCAACAAAGAACCCTGACATTATACACCAATAAAGATAACATCTTCATTCATACAATCAAATTTCTATGTCTAATTACATTATTTATAACTTTCATTCTTGAACTTTTCTTGCCAAACCCTTTGGAATAATTATTAAAAATTAGGAATAATAAAAAAAATTCAAACATTATACCCATCCAATTAACCAATTAAAAGTTATGGTCTTTGTATCAAGACCCATTTTCTCTGTCATAAATCAGAAGTAAAAATAGTAACCCTCTCAAGGGCATCAAATATATTTTCCAAAATAGGTTCCAATAACACCAAACCAATTCCATAGTATCCATTTATGAGTCTAGTTTCCAAATATATAAGCCAATTATTTTTTCCATTCATAAGTTATTGTATAAGATTAAATCTTTGTCTACAACACCATTGTAGGCATTTAGAAACCAATTTTCACTCAAACCTTCATAACTTTCAAAAATCTAAATGAAAATGATTCAAACAAATTGGAAACAAAAGATAGTTCACAAATATTTCCAATGAACATTATTAGAGGTCCTAAGTCTCCAAAAATTTTCCATAACACATGCTACAACATGATTATATTCAAGAAATCTCAAATTTGCAAATACCCACTTTCACCAAAATACTCATAACTTATTCATTTCTACATAAAATTGAACCAAACCAAAAGCATGATAAGGAGGATTCATTATTCTATTTATAAATTACTATATTACATAGTTTCTAGGATGTACAAGGCTGTAAAAGTCCTAGAAACAACCCTAAAACTAAAAATGTCAATCAAAACAACAACAATAGAATGCACCAAAAATGTATCAAAGTATCTTCTCTTCTCCAAAATTGATTTGGTTCAACTATACAATGGTATTTATACCCATTTTATAGTTCAAAACCTTCCTAACTACCCCCAAAACCAAGCATATACATTTTTACATCATTTTTGTATTGTTAGCAACTTTCTCAATGTTGCATTTTACAACTTTTTATGCAACTTTTACATTTTTGACAAAATGACTTCATAGCCTTTAAAACTTGACCCAAATACAATATAAATGACTCAAATGAATTTAAATATCTCAAATAAGGAATATTGACTTTGTCATGTTCTTGTACTTTAGGTGTTCTAGCACCATTAATGGCATGTTGTATTGTCATGAAATCCAAAGAGGGAGACTGTTGATAATAATTATTCAATTGTATGTTGTCATTAATATTATACAAATGTTAAACTCTAACTGAGAACTACCAGTTAGAATTGAGTTTAGAAGACTTCAGTATTAACCAAGAAATTCCAAGAATTCTTGTGTAAACCAAGTTAAGTTGCTTACCAAAGGAGTTCAGTGTAAACCAAGTCAAATCAGTTACCAAGGAACTAAGAAGTAAGCAAGTGACCCTGTCTTACCCAACCTTTAGTAGATTAGTTTTATCTATTAGTTGGTTTATGAAAGTTGACTCAGTGGATGTTATTTATTATTGTTTGAAAGGGTACTCAACTTGACTTAACATTGGATTTCATATATATGAAAGGTCAAGATGTGGATTAAAATATGAAAAAGTGGAGAAGAAGATAAGGTGCAAATCGAGAATGATATCTAATTAAGAGAAGAGTATCCAAGGAGCTTCATTTAATATTATAATTAGGGAGGATCCATAGGAAAAGCTAGAAAAATTATCTAAATCTACAATTTAGTTGCTTAATCAATCAAGTCAATCATTGTTACCCTCTAACAATTTTAGCGGTGAAGAAATCTCTTAATAGAGTTGATGCAATAGTCATTTTGTAAATCCTCTAACTAGGTGGTATTTCTAGATTGAAGTGTCTTAAGACCTCTAAATAGGCCATTCCTTACAAGATGTTTTAAATTCTTAAATAGGGCCACACCTAATAGTGTGTTTTGTAACCTTTAACAAGGTTGGCTCCTAATACAGCTCACTTCAAAAGACTAAAAAATTGTAACTAGTTGCATTGGTGGTTTTCCCAAATTGGGTTTTCATATTAAATCTTGGTGTCTCATGTGTTCATATTATTTTCTTACTACTTTATCTTTCTACAACTAAGTTAGTAAAGGTTAATATACATTAATATCTCAAGATTTCTTAACTAAGTTATAGTGAATATCTAGTTCTAACTAAGTTGTGAGTTAAAAGGAAGTTTGTATTAACACTAAGGGATTTGGAATTATTTTAGTGGTAATTGATTCACCCCTCCCTTATCCATTACTCTTATATTTTCAATAGACCCAACAAGTGATCATATATATCCAAACTAAACACTAACAATTATATCATCATGAGACCAATTTGAAATATAAGATGAGTATACAATGACATCAAATCCAAATCTCTAAAATATATAATGTCATAAAATTGCAACATTACTAGAGTCAATATATATTATAAACCATTCAGATCAAAATATCACCAAAAAATTATGCTGAACCTACACCAAATCTAAACCAGTGTGTGGATCTCTCCAAGAGCTTTCTGTTGACTACTCAAAGCCCAAAATCTGACTCCATATGCCCAAGTTGTGCCCAAATCTATGATCACAATAAAAAACATCTAAATTTAGGGCTCTTAGAACATATCAAAATATCAAAATCACAAAATCAAAACTATACCAAGTTGTGGTACTCTGAATTATCTTTCCAATGACTATAAGAAGTCCAAAATCTGATATCCTGAGGAAAAGTTATAACTATTTTACCAAGACAGTCTTTTTACCATTTTCACAACAATTTTTTATTTTGTGACAAAAATTCTAATGGGATTAAATTTGATAGTCTCCATAGATTGAAATAAAAAACTCTTTCATTTTCTCTCAACTTGGCCAAACTAAGGCATATTATATATATCAAATTTTATGGAAACATCGACCCAAATCCAATGTTGAGGTTTGTTTTTGCCTAGGAGGTCATTTTTCTAAGCTCCCCTGAAAACTCTCATTTAAATGAAACACACAATAGTCATTTTGTCCAATAATTCCACATGCCAAAAAATTTCCAACATTGCATCATAACAACAAATTCAAAACCTTCAAATCTGCAATAAACAACCTATAAAACCATATATCTTGGCCTTTCTTTCATTCTCTCATGCATTCCCATGGATTCAATCTAGGGTTACAACAACAAATCCATAGCTCAAATACCACTTGTAAGAAAACTTGTAACAAAAATTATAACCATTCTAACGTAACCCATTGTAGATTTGAAATAAATATGTAATTAAAGTCCACATGCAAGAGAATAGACAACATACCCACAAAAATGTGACATAAGATATACCCTAAGAGACCCTCACTAAGGGGAAAACCTAGCCTCCAAAAGTATCCATGACTATGTATTATTCATCAAAAAACACCATTTTAATACAACCATGGAAGCCTTCAAATCCATAGCCACCATCAAACAATCCATGTGAACAAGCACGAATCCACACATCCCATGCCATGCTTTCAACCTTCACAAATTCTCCCTTGGCTAACCTGTCAAGCCTTTTCTTGCTCGACTTTCTTTTTTGCCTTTCTTTTCACCTTTTGTCATATCTCTACAACTACCCTTGTGGTTGTTTATATAGTAAAAAAATCCCACAAAACCACCAAGTTGTATTACATAAACCATGTGCTACCTAACCCATTGACCCCAAATTTAATATTGGGAATTTAATTTATTTTTCTACAATATTAAATAATTACATTAAATATTATCACAATGTTACAATACAACTCATCAAGTATATCCCATGGGAATCATTACATGTTCCATATCAATCTAGGTGCTCCTAGATGCAACATTACATAACAAAATAAAATAATACAATATAATAATATTATGCAATGCGTGCAAAACCCATTGTCTCAACACTATGAACTATTGTCATTTTCTCCCTTTTTTTTGTACATTCCATCATATTAATATCTTCCTTTTGAGATACAAAACTCTCCCTCTCTGACATCAAATTCTAAATGATACAAAATTTGTAGTTAATTTGTACCATTTGTACTAATTCATATGCAATATTCTCTGCATTTCAGACCTAAAGTATGAAAATCTACATCAACTTGATAGATTTTCAATAGAGCTGGTTGATACATCACTATATTTTACTTTAGTGAGCATCATATGGGGAATAACCCCTAGTTTACATATTCCAATCTAACTTCTTTGTCTTCAACCAATTCCTTTAGGAAATAATATTTGATTGTAATGTGTTTTGTCTTTTTGTGCATCACTAGGTTTTTGGATATATTGATTACACTTGTGTTGTTACAATAGATAACCACCAGTTCCTTGATTTCCTCCTTCATTCTTGATAATAATTGCTTGATCCATTTTATGTCAAAACAATTGACTACTACAACAACATACTCTGCCTCTATTGTTGATTGATAAATGCAATTTTGCTTCTTGCTTGTCCAAGATAATAATCTCTTTCCAATAAAGAATGCTCCTCCACTAGTTCTTTTTCTATCATCAATACTTCCTGCCCAATCTACATCACTAAAGGTTCTTAAGTCAAGATTTCCTCCTTTCTTATACTCTAAACTATATTCTTCTGTTTCTTTTAGGTATCTCAGGATTCTTTTTATTGCCATCTTGTAACTTACTTTAGGATTAGTAGGAAACCTTACAATTGTGTCAACTACCAATGCAATACCAAGTCTAGTGTGTACCACACACTAAATTTTCCCAATCATTGATCTATAAGTAGTTTGATTTACCTCTTTTCAATCATCATTCTTTGAAAGATTATGTCTAGTAGACATAGGTGTTCCAACTGATTTGAAATCCTACATTCCAAATTATTTCAATATTTCTCTGATTTACTTTGACTAGGTAATGTATATGCCATCCCTCATTTGATGAACTTCTAGAACAAAAAAGAATTTTATTTATCCAAACATATACATTTCAAATTCTTTCCTTATATCTCTAGAAAATGATTTGTATAACATCTCATGTCCTCCAAATATGATATCATCCATAAATATTTCTTCAAGCATTATCTTATCTCGTGGTCTTCCTTAATATACAAATTACTATTATCATTTGACTTTTCTAAACCATTTCTTACTAGATATCCATGTAGCCTTTTATACCATGCTCTAGGAGCTTCCTTCAATCCATATAGAGATGTGAAGTTTAGACACCATGTCTCTTTTTCTTAGATCAATGAAACCTTCAGGTTGTTCAATGTAGACTTCTTCTTCCAAGATTCCATTTTAGAAATTTGATTTTACATCCATCTGATATACTTTGAATCCCTTTTGTATTGCATATGCTAGAAGTATTTGACTCCTTCAAGTCTTGCAACATGAGAACAAATTTATCCATAGTCAATACCTTCTTCTTGTGGATAACGTTTTCATACTAGCCTTTCCTTGTTCCTTGTAACTTCTTCTTTCTCATTCAAATTATTAATGAATATCAATTTTATACCAATCACATTCTTATCCTTAGGCCTAGGTGAAAGAGACTAGGTTTTATTCTTGAGGGGGACACAACCCAAGCACAAAATGGACACAACAGAAAAGGGGAAATTATATTAACTGAGAAAATAAGCTAGTACAATAGTATAGGGAAAGTAAAATTCAAAACATGCCCTAGGGGCTTACAATAGCATAAATCTGGAGATAATTCCTCCTTTCAGTACCTCCTGTCAAACTCCACTCCGAACTGCCTTTTACAATGCCAAAAATCTCCTTAAATAGACCCCAGAGGGTTAAGGACTAGGAGTAAATTCTAGAAAGTGCTAGTAGGCATCCACCGACCAAATAGAAGGTTCCTGAAGCTACGTCAGAAGTTGACGCAAATCTAGAAGAATCCAAAAATGGTAACCGAACTTTCAGGAGGCATAACTTTTGAACCGTAGCTCCGATTGACGAACCGTTTACATTTTTAGAAAGCTCTCAAAGCGCTCTATAGCCCTATGGACAAGCTTCACTCATCCCCCATTTTCAGCCCTTTTTGAGGTCATTTAATGCCCCTAACCTGACTTTGAAGCATTCTTGGGAGGTCTCCACAACTCAAAAAATTGCAATAACTTTCAAACCGTGGGGCCTTTTGACCTGATTCTTTTTCTGGAATGCTCTAAATTACAATTACATTCATCTAGCCAATGTACACCTCCTAGTTCACCAAAATGGTGGCTCAATTACATACTCCTATTTTTTCAAGATTTACATGAACACTAATAGTGGAACTGTGAGAGTTGGAACTTTTATTTAACCCAAATGGGTATCCAAAAATGAAAACATGTGAAACAGAAACTAAGTCTAAGTATATTTTTTTTGGGTGACATAGGATTGCCCTTATACCTCTGGATGCTCCTGCATCAGACACCCAGGGTAGATTGAAAAGTGACCCTATCACTTTATGAATGGTAGAGGAAATCCCAAAGGGGAAACCTCAGCTGCTAAAATCCAAGTTGAGTCCTCGATCGGTCATCCTTTCCATTTGACCAAATAGTCTTCATACTGCCTATTTTTGGTACTCCTACCCACACGATGATCTAGAATGTCTTCTATCTCCTCCTTCTTAGAAGCAGGAATTGGACATGGCTCTAACACCACCTCCTCATCTGCACCATCATCATGATACTCTGTTAAATCTATAATGTTGAAAATGAGAGAAATGTGAATACCATCTAGCAGCTCCACTTCATATGCATTTCCTGAGTCATGTTTCTTCATAATTTTGCAGGGGCCAAATTTCTTCATTTTCAACTTGTTGTAAGTACCGGCTGGAAATCTTTCTTTTCGTAAGTGCACCATGACTAGATCCCCTACTTGGAATTCCTTATGTCTTCTCCTTTGATCAGCCCTAGCTTTATACTCTTGATTTATCTTGGTAATGTGTGCCTGAACCTCCTCATGTAGATGCTTGATATGTTCAGCAAATTCTTTCGCTTCAACACTTGTCCTCTTCCCTTGCTCTATCTTCCTCAATTCTAGTGTAGTCCTTGGGCTATTCCCATATACAATTTGGAATGGTGATTTTCCAGTACTCCTATTTATAGAGTTATTGTAAGAAAACTCTGCCTGTGGTAGAATCAAATCCCATCCCTTGGGCTTATCCCCAACTAAACATCTCAGCAAATTGCCCAGACTTCTATTTACCACTTCTGTTTGGCTGTCAGTCTGCGAGTGATTCATAGAACTGAATTTTAGGTCTGTTCTCAACTTCTTCCACAATGTCCTCCAGAAATACCCCACAAATTTAGTATCTCTGTCAGAAACTATACTCCATGGAAGACCATGTAGTCTTACCACCTCTTCGAAAAACAAGTCTGCAATATGGACAACGTCATGAGTTTTGTGGCATGGAATGAAATGTGCCATTTTGGAGAACCTATCAACCACCACAAATATTGAGTCATTAACCCTTTGTGTCCTTGGCAATCCAAGAAAAAATCCATACTTATGTCCTCCCATGGCCTTGATGGAATAGGCAATGGCTGATATAGTCCAGTATTGTGACTAAACCACTTGGCAACTTGACAAACCTGGCAACTCTATACAAACTTCTTCACATCCTGTGAAATTTGAGGCCAAAAATAATGTTCTCTAAGAATGAAAATGGTCTTATCTCGACCAAAATGTCCTACCATCCCTCCACTGTGTTTCTCCTTAATCAGATTTTCCCTCATGGAACTCCTTGGAATGCACAATTGACTACCTTCGAATAACATGCCATCTTGAATCAAATAGTCTAACCACTTGGTTCTATCTACAGCAAAAGGTTCTTTACAAGCTTTCCATGCTTCAGCAAAATCAAGATACTCAAGGTACAAATTCTTGAGTTCATCAAACCCAACTACTTCAACCTGCATTAATGTAAGCAACAATTGTCTCCTACTTAGTGCATCTGCAACCTTGTTAGATTTTCCACTTCTATGCTTCAACACAAATGTATAGCTCTACAAGAACTCTACCCACTTCATATGCCTCTGATTCAATTTACCTTGGCTATTTAGGTACTGTAATGCCTGATGATCAGTATACAAAAAAAATTCCTTTGGCAATAAATAATGCCTCCATTTTCTTTAAGGCCTGAACTATTGCATAGAACTCTTGATCATAAACAGAATACTTCTTCTTTGCATCATTCAATTTTCACTAAAATATGCAATAGGCTTACCCTCTTGGCTTAATACAACCCCAATAGTGCTGCCACTGGTATCGCAATCCACTTGGAAAACCTTTCTAAAATCTGGAAGTGCCAACACAGGCTGTTCTGTCACCTTCTTCTTCAGCAATTCAAAACTTTTTGCAGCTGTTGTAGTCCATTTGAACTCTTTTCTATTCCCTCTTATTGTATCAGTTAGGGGTGCAGATATGCCACTGAAATTCTTAATAAACTTCCTGTAAAAACTCACCAAACCATGAAATGATCTTACCTCAGTACCAGACCTTGGAGTAGGCCATTCCAAGATAGCTTTTACCTTCTCCAGATCCATTTTGAGACCCTCGGGTGATATAACAAACCCCTAATAGACTAACTCCCATTTTGCAAAGATATACTTCTTCAGATTAATTAACAGTTTCTCTTCCCTTAGCCTTTCACGAACACTACGAATATGCAATAAATCTTCTTCCAAAGTCTTCCTAAAAATTAAAATATCATCCAAATAAACAATAACAAATTTTCCCATGAACTTCTTAAGTACTTCATTCATGAGCCGCATTAAGGTGCTTGGGGCATTCGTTAATCCAAAGGGAATGACTAACCACTCATAAAGACCCTCCTTGGTCTTGAAGGTTACTTTCCACTCATCTCCTTCTTGAATCTGTATCTAGTGATAACCACTGTTTAGATCTATTTTTGTGAAGTACTAAGCTCCACTCAAGCAGTCCATAAGATCATCCATCCTTGGCAAAGGAAACCGATACTTGATGGTTATCCTATTTATAAATCGAGAATCTGTACACATCCTCCACTCTCCATCCTTCTTTGGTGCAAGTACTGCAAGTACTGCACATGGACTCAGGCTCTCTCAAATCAAGTCCTTCCTCAATAGCTCCTGAACCTATCTATTTAGCTCCTCTATTTCAGTACGAGTCATCCTATGAGAAGCCTTGTTAGGAAAACTAGCTCATGGAATTAGATCTATCTGATGACTGATTTGCCTTACTAGTGGCAATCCATCTAGAACATTATCAGAGATAATATCTCCAAACTCCCCTAGTAAATCTAAAACTTCAAGTGGTATTTCACTACTACCTTCTTTATCTTTCCTAGGAATCAAAGCATAGCACATATGTTGATGTTTCATGCCATCTAAAAACTTCCTTTCATCAACAAGACAAATCCTAGCACTACTACATACCTTTTCACCTTCCTTTTTCATGGGCTTCAATTTGTGACGAACTCCATCCTTTATCAGAGAGTATGTGTTTGCATGTCCATCATGTACTACATGTCTATCAAACTACCATGGTCTACCCAACAATAGATGGAAAACATCGATCGAAATAACATCACAGAGAACTTCATCATGGTAACTCCCAATTTTGAATTTCACTAAACATTGTTCACTTACCAGGACCTTATGATCATCTTTTACCCAAGCAATCCAAAAGGCTTAGGGATGTTTCTCCCTCTTGAGCTTTAGCTTAGAGACCATCTCTTCTGATACCAAGTTATCAGTGCTACCACCATTAATGATCATGTGACAACATTTATCCACACACTTGCATCTAGTACAAAATAGACTCCTCCATTGTCCTGATTCAATCTCACCACTTAGTAGGACTCTTTCATTTACCAAGGTCTCTCCTCTTTTTGCATCCTCTGAATGTAATGATTGTGCATCCTCATCCACATGAGCAACCCTAGCTTGGCCCTCAGCTCTCCTATCTGTCCTTCCTTGTCATTGGGGGCATTCAAAGGCACGATGACCTTCTCCATTGCAATGGAAATAGGTACCATGAAAGCCTCCTCTTCCTTGTCCACGTCCTCTACCTCTTCCTCTCTAATTTCCAAAGTCTTGGTCGCGAGAGCAGTTGAAGCCCTCATTCCTCTGGTTCCTACTAGTACCCTCATCTTCATTTTTCTTTTGGGTCCTATTGCAGCCTCCAGATGACCTACCACTTCCCCTTCCTCATTGACCACGCCCTCTTTGTCTTCCTTCAAACCTTTTATTCAACTTCTATTCAACTCATAGGGCAAATTGGTATGCCTCTTCAACGCTGGTCATTCTTACCAGACCTATTTCCTCCTGGATGCTAGGTCGCAACCCATTGATATAATGAGCAACCATCTCCTTATTTGCTTCTGCATGCCCTGCTCTAATCAAGAGTCGTTAAAACTCCTCTATATATTTTTGGACTGATCTTCTTGCTTGCTTTAACCCTTGCATCTTCTTAAACAAATCAAGCTCGTAGTCCATAGGAATGAACTGCTTCTTCAATTTGTCCACCATGCGATCCCACCTTGTGATCTTCTCCTTTCCTCTTCTATTTCTTTCCAATTGGACCTCTTGCCCCCATATTTTGGCATGGCCTTTCAGTTTGGCCTTTGCAAACTTAACCCTATCTAGATCCTTGATATCCTCATACTAAAAGTATTCTTCCAATTCATTGATCCAATCGATCAACTCATCTGGTTTCAGATTTCTTGAAAATACACCCACTTCAATTGTAGGTCTTTTCCCAAACTTAGTAATGGCCCTAAAAAGGGTTTCCTCTACATGATTTAGAACTTCCCTGTCAAATTCCCCTTTTGGTCCAATTTCATCTTCTTTGTTGTCATCTTCACTTTCATCACCTGCGGCCACAATCATTCCTCTACGAAGCTCCTCCTGCAATGCTTGTACCTGCCTTTGGAGGTATCTAACCTCCTCAGGATTAATAGCTTTTTCCCTTCCACCATGCTCTCTTCATGGAGGCATCTTCTTAACTCAAACCCATAACCACACAGTCTTGGTGCAAACTACCTCACAGTCGACACTCTGTCTACACACTCAGGAAAACCAGCTCTGATACCACTTGATGGGGACACAACCCAAGCACAGAATGGACACAATAGAAAAGGGAAAATTATATTAACTAAGAAAATAAGCTAGTACAACAGTACAGGGAAAATAAAATTCAAAACATGCCCTAGGGGCTTACAACATCATAAATTTGGAGATAATTTCTCCTTTCAGTACCTCCTCTCAAACTCCACTCCGAACTGCCTTTTACAATGCCAGAAATCTCCTTAAATAGATCTCAGAGGGTTAAGGACTAGGAGTACATTCTAGAAAGTTATAGTAGGCATCCATCGACCAAATAGAAGGTTCCAAAAGCTGTATTAGAAGTCGATGCAAATCTAGAAGAATCCAGAAACAGTAATCAAACTTTCGAGAGGCATAACTTTTGAACCATAGCTTTGATTGATGAACTGTTTACTTTTTTGGAAAGCTATCGAAGTGCTCTATAGCCCTGTGGACTAGCTTCACTCATCCCCCATTTTTTGGCCCTTTTTGAGGTCATTCAATGCCCCTAACCTGACTTTGAAGCATTCTTAGGAAGTCTCCACAACCTGAAAAACTGCAATAACTTTCAAACCGTGGGGCCTTTTGACCTAATTCTTTTTTTGGAATTCTCTAAATTACAATTACATTTTTCTAGCCAATTTACACCTCCTAGTTCACCAAAATGGTGGCTCAATTACATACTCCTATTTTTTTGGGATTTACACGAACACTGATAGTGGAACTGTGAGAGTTGGAACCTTTATTTGACCCAAATGGGTATCCAAAAATGAAAATGCATGAAACAAAAAATAAGTCTAAGTATATTTTTTTTGGCTGACACAGGATTGCCCTTATACCTCTTGATGCTCCTGCATCAATTCTTATCTATTTAATCAATTTCTTCATTCATTACCTCTATGCATCTTTTATTGATCTAGGTTCAAATGCATTAATAAAACATGTACATTTTGATTTTTTCCTTGTCAATATGACTTATGTGTCTCCTCCAATTATTTTTTCAGGTGCATGATGTCTTCTGACATATTTTGCATGTTTTGGATCTTTCTTTCTTGACTTTGAACTTGGTTCACTTGGTTCTCCACAATCTTCTACCTTTTTCTCAAGCTCCTCTAGCTGATTTGGCTCTAACTTGAGTTACTCTAACTATAACTTGGGATGCACTACCTGAGACTTGGGTTGTACTACCTATGTTTGTAAATTGGGTTGTATTGCCTCTAACTCGGGTTGAACTATCAGTAGTTTTCTAGGTTCACTTTGGTGCTAATTGGATTCAACTATTTGTGGTAAAGTCTTAGGTTCCTCCTCATAGTAAAAAAACTTTCTATAGTCTTCAAGTTCCTTTCTTCTCTATTCTTCACTTCTTTATGCAAACTCATTAATCTTCACATGTACACTTTCTATGACTTTTTGAGTAGCTAGATTGAAACATTTGTATGCCTTACTTTTATTGGATTAGCCTAGGAATATACCTTCGTCACTTTTTGCATCAAGATTTCCATTCCTTACATCTTCCAAGATATAGTATTTGCTTCCAAATAATCTAAGATAACAAACATTAGGCTTGTACCCATACCATAATTCATAAGGTGTTTTGTTTGTACCTTTCTCCAGTTGAACTTAGTTAAGTGTATGAACCGTTGTGCTGATTACTTCTCTCCAATATTTTGGTGAAAAATTCTTCTCACTCATTAGTGTTCTTGCACATTCCATGATGGATATGTTTCTTCTTTATGCTATTTCATTTCTCTCTAGTGTTCTAGGTATTGATACGTATCTTTTGATTTCTCTTTCATTACAAAATTCATTGACATTAGAGATGAATTCTCCTCCTCTATCTAATCTCAAGTATTTTAGATTCTTCCCCATTTATTTCTCAACTCTATCCAAATACCATTTTAACTTTTAAAAAGCATCATATTTATCTTTTAAAAACATTACAGTCATCATCCTAGAATAGTCATCAAAAAATATAATGAAATATATGTCTCCATAATATCTTTCTATACCTATTCATCCACAAAGATTTGTATAAACCTCTGAAACTTCTTTTACTCATATTTCTAATTTGACATTGTTTAAACATTCCCATCTTAGGTTTATTTAGATAAGGTATATATCTTACTCTTTTGTTCTTTATTATGGTAATTCAATTATCAAAGTTAACATGACACATTCTTTTATGCCATAGCCAAATTTCCTCTATTTGAGCTAGTAAACATGTACTTTTAGTGAGATCTAGGTAAGATAATTTCTCTTTTGTTTGATTTCTAGTCACATCTAGGTTTCCTTTTCCATCCAATGGTTTTGCATTTCCATTCATGAATTCTACTTTATATTCTATATTGTTCATTTGTGCCACATTGAGTAGATTATGTCTTAATCCTTCAACCTAGTAGGCATTTTCACATTTGACTCCTTCAGTTAATACTATGATTCCTTTTCATTTTACATAATGTGGTTTATTATTTCCAAGTCTAATGCTTCCACCATCATAGTATTTATTAAATGTTCAAACTTAGTTTTGTCACCAGTCATGTGATGAGAACAAGCACTATCTATGATCCATGTATCAATTTTTCAAACAGGAGAGATAAGTGCCATCTTTTCATTTTCCTCATTATAATATTCATCCTTAACAAAAATATATACTACTTCTTCTTCATTATCATCACTATCATAATCTTTAGCAATGTAACACAATTTTTTATCTTTGTCTTAATATTCCTTGTAGCTCTTGAATTCTATCTTTCCTTTGAACCTATTAGTTATGTTCTTGTCTTTATCTTCTTTTTTTGGACATCTTGCAACAATATGACCAACCTCTTCACATGACAAACAAATAAATGGAATCTTGCCTCAAAATTTTCATTTCACTTTTGATACACTTTTTGCAAGTAGGGCTTGAATGAATTCAAAATATTCATCTAATTTATCTCCTTCTTCACTATCAACCTATTCTCCTTTTGAGTTTTCTCCTTTTCTACCAAGAGTTTGTTTGACTTTGAATGCAGATCCAAAGTTTCTAGGATTAGGAACATAGTTATCAAAGTTATCCAACTCAAAAGTAGTTAATTTTCCCACAAGTGCATCCAAGGTTATATTATTTTTAGGATTGCATCGCATCTCTTGAATTTCTAAAAAGCTAATTGCATAATTAGGAAGAAGAGTTTGCTAACCACTATTTCATCAGTTATTGTTCATCCTATAGCTCTCATTGTAATCACACTTTCTTTGAGTATTTCATTGTATTGGACAATGTTGTCACCTTCTTTCATTTTCATTTGATCAAAATTTCCCCTTAAGCTTTCTGCTTTGGCTCTTTGCACATTTTTATCACCTCCATAGACTTTTGGAAGTTTTTTCCACATTAAAAATGTAGTAAGAAAAAAAATCACCTCATCAAATTCAAAATAGGTGAGAGATGAAGCCATGTCAATCATTATGATATTGTGATCCTTTGCCTCTTTCATCTGTTCCATATTCATAGGTTTAGGTGGTGACATATTTTTTTTTTCCAGATAGAATAGACCAACATCTCCAATGCTTGATAGATGTAGCCTCGTCAACTCCTTCCACACTGAAAATTTGTCTCTATTAAGCTTGGGAATCTCCCTTCTGTGTGACATCTTGATCTTTAGCTTAGGTCCTTGAAACCTTTCCTACAAGCACCAAATGCTCTGATACCAATTATTGGAAATGAAAAGTGTAATTGAGAGGGGAGGGGTGAATAGTTACCACAAAAATAATTCCATGTTCCTAGATGTCAATTTAAACTTTTTACTAATAATGCAATGCTGTCTAACTTAGTTATAACTAAGATATTAATGTCACTTGGTTAACAAAGAAATCTTCTGATTATTAATCAGTTTTAACCTTTAGTAACTTAAATGTAGAAACTTAAAGCATAAAGAAAATAGCATGAATAGATATTAGACCAAGATTTAATATGGAAAGCCAATTTGCAAAAACCACCATGCAACTAGTTACAATATTTTTCACTCTTTTGAAGTGAGGCCTGTTAGGAGCCAACCCTATTAAAGGTGACAGAATATACTATTAAGTATGACCTTTTTAGAGGATTTAGACCACCCTATTTAGAGTATCCTAGTTAGAGGTCTTCAAACACTTCAATCTTGAAATGTCACCTTGCCAAAGAATTTACAATATGATTCTTAACTCAACTCTGTTAAGAGATTTATTCACTACTACAATGGTTAGAAAGTAATAGTAATTTGACCTAATTTAAGAGTAAACTATCTTTGTAGATTCAAATCTTTATTCTAGCTTGACCTTTGGATCCTTACTAATTAGATGTTCTTTGTAGCTTAACTCCCATACTTCCCTGCTTTTCTTTTTCCTTCTCTCATATATCCATTTTAATCTATATTCCACTTGTACACTTTATCCTTATAACTTGAACTTTCTTATATATCATAAGCTTTGTCAAGTAGGCTTGAATATCCTTTCAAATATTCAATAAGAATCCAAATATTTGGCCTCAATAATTTAATTATTAGACAATTGTATTCTTCTCAATCTTGGTCAATATTGAGATTGAATGCTTAGTTAATAATGCAAGTCCTTTATTGCCTAACCACTCAATTAACATAAAAAGTGGGACATCCTTCATTAATTGACTACTTAGTTAACACTTAAATATCTATTAGCATAAATGTTGATGATATTCCTTTAGGGGAGTATCCTAAGAATTGGAGAGTATTGACATGTTGTATTCATGACTATGTTTATCATTGATGTCAACATAGTAGTAAGTCAATGAAGACTAACATAGTAGTAGACATCGATCTTAGTTATATAGACAATGTTTTGATTGTCTAGTAATGTGCATTCATGGGCAGGTTTGGTACAGTGTCCTAATATGAAAGTTCAATGCACAACATGTAAGTTGAAGATGTATAAAAGTTGTACTTGATTTGTAGAGAGTAGTATAGAGACAGAGTACCTAAGAAGTAGTTTCTGATGTTCACATTATATCTTTTGGCAATGATATAATTTAGTGATGCATGGTCAACTAGTGACATATGATAGTTTGATGATGATATCAGCAGATGCACAAGCCCTAGTGTCACACGTGAGAAGTTGTATAAACTATGAGCCAATAGTGCTATTGTAATTGTAAATTAATTAATTATCTTATTATAATTAATTGAAAAATCTAGGCCAACTCAAGGAATTATTTTGAAGATATGATATAAAGGAAAGATGTTTTCCTTGTTTGTAAAGGTGTTGTGATTATTGTATTGAGTGCAAAGTGTGAAAGGGAGCAAAGGGTTTACTGAATGCAAGTAAGTGATCCAAGAAATTATTGGATGTGAGATTTGTGATTTTGTTACAAGATCATAAGGAGAAAAAGTTTGATTGATAAAAAAGAGAGAGGAAGGAGTAGTACTATTCATTTCTATTATTTGGTAAGGAATATATGTAGATCATTTGGATAGTGGGTTCATTGATCTTTACCTTGAAGCTATTTGGGAAGTGGGTTCAACTATCTTCCACAACCCCTAATAGGGTTGACACAACTCCTAAATGGTTTGAAATGTCCTAATAGGGATTCAAAGTCTCCTAACATGGACTGCTATATACAAAAAGTTAAAATTGACTCCTAACAGGGTCCATCCTCTAACAAGGAATATGTATTTAAGTACATCAACTTGTGGGTACCATCCCCACTAGGTTTTTCCTCTGATCAAGGGTTTCCCTAGTTAACATATCTAGTGTTATTTTGCATGAGTATCTTATTGTGGTTTTTAATTATATTTCTCATAGGGTTAATGTTTATTAAGGTTGATAATTGTGATATGAGTTGGATAACTGATTCATCCCCCCTCTCAATTATATTGGTGGACTATATATTCTAACAATTGCTATTAAAGAACCAGGTCCTTGAAGAGAAAGCTTAACAACTTTGGGAGATCATGGAAAGAAAGATTAGTCCTAAGTCTAATGAAGGAAATTTTGTATCATAAAAGATAGAGCTTCTTGGTGAATTATCATATATGTATAAATATCTAGACATTGAGTTTCCTAATCTACAATTCTTTTGTTTCTTATAAAAGAATAGAAGTAAAGATAGATCCATATGCAAAGAAGATAGGAAGATCGAGGAAGGTATTGATCTACTTATGAAAAGGGAACCAAAAGGTATGAACATTTTCATTTGTTGGACATGTAAGTCTTAGGTAATTTTCATCTAGATGTCTTAAGAGAGTAAGAAAATCTAGAAACAATTCACTTTCTAATGAAGGTGAAGAATTTAAAGAAAGTATGAAAAAGATTGAATTGACTAAGAAATAGGAAGTACTAGAAGAAATAGTTTTGGTAATTATCATTGATGATTATGAAGAATGAGATAATTTTGGAATTTTGAGGAAGAATCTTGAAGTTTTCTTTGAGACTAGAAATGATTTGCAAAAATGGAATTAGATTGAAGAGCAGAGATCGAAGCCTAGAGTAGAAGGAAGAGTTGACTTGACAATTGCTAGCAGAAGTGTATCAAAGAATCACTCCCCAGAGAAGATAATTGGAAGCAAAGGTTACTCATAGCAAGAAGGCATAGAATATGAGGAAACAAATGCCCCAATAGCCAGAATGGAAGCAGTAAGATTGTTCCTGGCTTATGCGGCAAATAAGAAGTTCAAAATATATCAAATGGATGTTAAATCGGCTTTTCTAAATGGAGAACTTGAAGATGAGGTATATATTGAGAAGCTTGAAGGTTTTTCTCTAACAGAAGACAAAGATATGGTATGTAGACTAAATAAATATCTATATGGGACTAAAGCAAGCACCTAGAACCTGGTATGCAAGGTTGGGCAACTATTTGGAAAAACTTGGATTAGCTAAAAATGTGATAGATAGTAACTTGTATTTGAAAGAAATTGAGAATGGTTTGCTAATAATACTAATATTTGTTGATGATATCATATTTGGAGGTAATGATGAATCAAGTGACAAGTTTGCTAAAGAGATGAAGGATGAGTTTGAGATGAGCATGATAGGAGAAATGAAGGTTTTCCTAGGATTATAGATTGTGTAGAATAGTGATGGTATTTCCATTTCATAAGCTAAGTGCTTGAAAGACTTGTTGAATAGATTTGGATTGGAAATTTGTAAACCTATTGGTACACCTATGAGAATCAGTCATAAGTTATCTAGCAAAGATGTGACACCTACAATTAAGAAGAAGAAATATAGATCCATGATTGGAGGTTTGGAATATCTAGCTCACACTAGACCAGATATAAAAAATGTAGTTGGGATTGTAACTAGATTTCAAGATGATCCTAAAGAGTACCTTTTTGCTATAGTGAAGAGGATATTCAGATATTCAAAAGGAACACATGACTATGGAATTTGGTATGATAAATCGAGTCATTTCACTCTATGTACATATATTGATGGGGATTGGACAAGTAGTATGGATGACAGAAAGAGGACCAGTGGTGGAGAATTTTTTCTTGGAGGAAGATTGGTTTCTTGGCTAAGAAAGAAATAATATTGTATTTCACAAAGTATGACTAAGGTAGAGCATGTTGCAGTAGAAAACAATTGTAATCAAGTTATATTGGTGGACTATATATTCTAACAATTGATATTAGAGAAAAAAAATTTAGACTAGACTAAATATTGATGCTTCATGTATAGGGGAGTTTTTGTGATGAACTAAGTCATTAGGACACTTGTTATTTGGTCTTGAATAATGTTTTTGGAAACTTGAGCTGGAACTTATATGTTTTTCATCTATGTTGTCATCAATGCCAAAGGGGGAGATTGTTAGCATGAATGCTAATGATATTCCTTTAGGGGAGTATCCTAAGCATTGGAGAGCATTGACATGTTGCATTTGTAACTGTGTTTGTCATTGATGTCAACATAGTAGTAAGTCTGTGAAGACTAGTAGAGTAGAAGACAAAGATCTTAGTTGTATGAATAATGTTTTGATTGTCTAGTCATGTGTGTTCATGGACATGTTCAGTATAGTGTCTTGATGTGAAGGTTCAATGCACAACATTTAAGGCAAAGATGTACGGAAGTTGTACCTAATTTATAGGGAGAAGTATAGAGACAAAGTACCTATGAAGTGGTTTATGATATTTTCATTATATCTTTTGGTAGTGATATAATTTGGTGATGCATAGTTAGCTAGTGACTTATGATAGTTTGATGATGACACCAGAGGATGCACAAGCCCTAGTGTCACACATGTGAGAAGTTGTATAGACCACGAGTTGACAGTGCTATTATAATTTTAAATTAATTAATTATCTTATTATAATTTATTAGGAAAGCCTCAAGATCGAATCAAGGAATTATTTAAAAGATATGGTATAAAGGAAATATGTCTTCCTTATTTGTAAAGGTGTTATGATTTTTGTATTAAGTGAAAAGTGAAAAAAAGGAGTAGAGTGTTTACTAAATGTGAACAAGTGATCCAAGGGATTATTGGATGTGAGATTTGTGATCTAGTTATAAGATTAGAATGAGAAAAGGTTTGATTGACAATAGAGAAAGAGGAAGGAGAAGTACTCTTCATTTCTATTATTTTGCAAAGAATAATACAAAGATCATCTAGATAGTAGGTTCATTGATCTTTCCTTTGAAGCTCTTTGGGAAGTGGGTCTAGTTGTCTTCCACAATTCCTAACAGGGTTGGTAGAACTCCTAATAGGGTTGGAATCTCCTAACATGGATTCAAAGTCTCCTAATAGTGACTAATATGTACTAAATGTTGTTATTGACTCATAACAAGGTCCATCCTCTAACAAGTAATATTTATATTAGTACATCATATTGTGGGTACCATCCCCATTGGGGTCTCCCCTCTAATCAAGAGTTTCCATAGTTAACATATCTAGTGTTATTGTGTGTGAGTGTCTTGTTGTGATTTCTAATTATATTGCTCATATGGTTAAAGTTTATTAAGTTTGATAATTGTGATATTAGTTGGATAACTGATTCACCCCCCCACTCTCTGTTAAATTGGTGGACTATATATTCTAACAATACCCTCATTTGTAGTTCCTCTCCCATTTGAATTGTGTAAGTCATCCTGATGGATGCAACCTTGTTGATCTTTTTTTGTGATGGATCTTGATTGTGACCATGAGTGGTCTACATCATTGAGGTGTTTGGATTTGTGTTTCTGTATCAGTTGCTTCGATTATGCTTTGGCTGATTTATGAGATTATGATGTGATTTATAGTTCACTAAGATTTGTGCTAGTGGTTACCAAGATCAATGTGGTATAATGAGGTTGTTCCGTGATCACCTCGAGATGTGTGCAGAGATTGCACTATATTTTTTACCTACTACCTTGGACTAGGTTCCTATAACAATGGTTAGTCATGTTTATGACTATGCTCACTTATGTATTTTATGTGACATTTATTGTTGTTGTTTAAACAACCATTATTAAATGCTTAAATAATTAGAAATGGGTTGTCCAAGTTGGATTCATTAGTTATGTGCTACAGATATCTACTTATGTTATGCTTTACTTTTGAGATGACCTAAGGGTTGAATGTCATACTTTGATTTCAGTTTTATAAATGTTAGACTACTATGTTGTTTAGTTGATCATATTGGCATGACGATGCCATTTTGAGATGACAGTGTGTTTTATGATGATATCTGGCTATTTGGTATTTGGGCATATCACTAATTATGTTATGTGATGGATTTAATGCTATGGTTATTTACTTTATTCTTGCATTGTTATGCTTTATGCGAACATGAGTGATGTAAATAGATTATTTTAATATAATTAAATAAATGGTTAAATTAGGTAATTTAATGTATTTATTGCTTTGGCTATGTTATTATATGCAACTGCACTTGATCGTGTTGTTTAGTGTGCATGATTTATATCCGTGGTAGTGGCACATGGAGTTAATGATTTAGCTATTCATATTTTACCAATGTCATCCCTATATGGTAAACATATCCTTATTATAATTGTTTAATTAAACCATTTGGTGATTATTAAATCCGAACTCATTTGCATTATGTGATTAGACCAGTAAGCATGTTTGTGCATTTAGGGTTTCTCATTGTTGCAAAAGTTGTTAAGGAGATTTATTTGTTTTTGGGTTTTTAGGCATTTTAATTGATTTATTTTAATTTTTGGCAGCTTTACCATAGATGAATTCCTATTTTTAGGAATAGCCTATTTTCATTTGGGTCGATTCGGGGTTTAACTAGGTTGGCTAGTTTATTGCTCTAATTGATTATTCACTCAAAAAGTGAATAAATATTCAAAAAAGAATTTGATTCCTCATTTCTCACTTTTGAATTAGAAAGTTGGAGAGTAAAACCCAAAATCCTCTTCATGAGGATTTATTGTTTTGCTCATTGTGGGAGCTACAGGTGTGGGATCATCGCGAGATCGGGCTCATTGGATCTAGCTTGGGGAAACCTTGGATTGCCATGATTTTCAGTTACTTCTGCACGCTATTTATTTTATGGTTCAGATTTCCATTTTTTCCTTTTGGCTATGAGGTAGGGCTTTCCTGTTTTATTGTTTCAGCTTTGTTTTTACCTCTACTTTTGGTAGTTGTTTGTTTGGAGGCTATGAACTAGTGTTACCCTCCATTTCTGTATGCTAGCTCTACCCAATTGGGTGGGTATAAGCATTTCCCTATTTTTTAGGATGAGAGTTTGGGGTTTTGCACTATTATGTTGGCTATTTTTGCATACAGTGTTTGAACTTAATTATTTTTGGATTTTCGGAGTCTCTGTACCCAAAGACCAAATGGATTTTAATTTTAGATTTTTTCTAGAATTTGGAGTCTTTACTTTGTTTTACCTTCCACCCTATTTTCTTAGGTTTTCTTGGCATGAGTTGGGTCATGGACTTGGATTATCTATTTGGATATTAGTCAGACCTTTGTTGCACTTTTGTGTTTGCATTGAGATGTGTGTCACATTTGTACTCCTGATGTTGTGTTCAGTTGAGTGATTTTATACCTGGTGTTATGGTTTCTTTTGGACCTTTTCTTTTGTTTCATGGACACTAGGATTCATGTAGAATCCATACTCCCAGATTGAGGCCGATTGAGTGAGTTCATGATGTTTGGTCTTGTTGCATCATTAGGATTCATGTAGAATCCATACTCCTAGATTAAAGCTGGTTGATTGAGTTCATGATGTTTGGTCCTGTTGCATCATTAGGATTTGTGTAGAATCCATACTCCCAAATTGAGGCCAGTAGAGTGATTTCATGATGCATGGTTTTATTGGTTCTTGGAATGCATGTAGAATCCATCCTCTCAAGCTGTTTTCATTTGAGTGTTATTTTGTATTGTGTTCTCATCCAATCCTTGTTTATGATCTTCGCGATGGTGATGCACCACACATGAGTATGTACACATAAATTTGTTGGGTGACTTTTGAAGCTCGATCTTCCTTGATACTTCTAGAAGTTATATCATTGGGGTTGGGATGGGAGTATGCATGCCCATAGGCACTTGTTGTAGGATGACCATGGGTAGGGTAGGGTAGCATATGGAGGGGCTTTTATCTAGCAACCTAGTGTCCACTTCCCTATTGGTAGAGGAAGTTTTATATAAGTGATAACTAAATAAAATATGTGAATGTTAATAAAACTTAAGATAATAAAATGTTTGGATTGTGCGCCTTCCATTGAGAAGTGTTGTTGTCTAGGTTGTGCGCCTTCTTTTGATAAGAGTAGTTTCCAATACTAGCTTGGGCTTATCGATGCCAAGTGACTCTCCATTATGTCAACCCCTACTTAGTAGCCTATTGAGTGTCTAACTAGGAGCTATACTTCTAGCATTGTCATAGGTTCTTGGTTACAATCATGATTACTATTTTTTATGAGTGTTAGCCTTGGATGTTTTCTTTGAGTGTTTATGTTGGAGCATTATATCCATTAGCATGGTGGGTGTGGACCTATGGGTGCCACATGTTGGGAGGTGTAGCTACCTTCACCACTACTAGGGGTCTTGTATAGAGATAGTCTTTTGTCCTAGTGTGACCATTGCAGGATGTTTTCACTTAATACTTTAGGTTCTAGAGTATGCTTTTCTATGATTTATGCTTTCATTGGAATGCTTGGATATCATGTTTAGATGATATTAGTTTATTTGATGTATTCCCATGTTATGATGTTTAGCATATGACTAGATGATGTGAATTTCTATATTGGATTATCTATTTCTTATTGGTGTAGCATGTTAAATTTCCTTATTATGATGATTAGCATGTAATAGGTGATTTTATCTACTTGTAGGAATATCTTATGCTTTATTACTAGCATGTTAGATTTCATCATGCTTATATTGTAGCATGTTTTAGTAGTGACGTTGCTATTACAATAGTACCAATGATCTGATTAGTGGCTTGGGATGTTACACGTGGGGGATAGCTAGGATCCATGATGGTCTTATGATGCTATTGACGGTTGGGAAGAACCACATGCTTAGTTTGGTTGTTTTTCACTTTGCGATATTATTTCTATTCACTACAATGTTTCTTTTAGTACGTTCTTTTACTTCTATGGTTTAGATGGATAGATGTTCCTCTTTCTTGTTTAATGGCATATTGTTGATTATGCACTCGAGTGTTCACTCTTAGATCTTTGTGGATCCAATACTCCCCAGTGTGGAGGTTTGTTTTCCCATTTCATTCCTTGTTTTGACCCTTAGAGTAGTTTTCTTTCTTTCTTGGGTGACCATTTGTTAGCATGGTGTGATACAATAAGGTGTCACAAGCACATTGGAGTTTTGTCATGCATTCCCTAATTGTGTCACATGACTATTGGAGTTTTTTCATATGATACTTTCTAGTATTGCACCCCCATTGAAGAAGTATCATACACCCTTAAGAGAAGTGTCTCCCAATCCCTCAAACTATCACCCTCCTTCTTAAGAAATGTCACATGATACTTTAAATTATCGCCTAGTGCTGATTTAAAGTATCACCTAGCTTTTGTGAAAACCTATGCAATCAGACAGTGGACACTTTTTGAAAAGACCTAGACTTTTTGGGAAGAGTATCACATACCCTCTTAGGTGTTCTTCAATCCTTTGGTGATGAACTTTGAATTCAAAATATTTCGATTTTGATTTAGTTATACATTTTTTGTTGTTTGTTGTTCTATTTGGTAGTGGCATTTGGAGATTTGTTGGTTGCTTGGATTGTTGGTGAAGTCTTGCATTGTGATCTTTGTGATCCCTATATGATGTTGTCATGTGCATTCATACTTGTAATATATATATATATATATATAGGCTTGAATTGAATCCTTGTTCCAAGGATCTCTGGCTGGGCCATTACATCATTATTTGACTACTCAATCACCATTGAAATATGCATAATTAACACTGTAAATCTTCATTACTCTATTAATACTGATATTTTTGTAACATCAATGGCAACATACAATTGAAAAATTGTTTCCAACAAAAGGTAAAAAGTTCACCTAAAATAATGTTGAGTCCACTGAAGATATTAGAACACCTCCAACCATTTATTATAGAAAGCCAAGATATTTGATTGATATTGATACTAACATTTTACAATCAATGCCTAGCAAAATTTCAAAGCATACTTGTCAAAAAAAAATTATTCAAATATGGAGATTATTCTTTGAAGAATTTAATATGATAGAAAGATGTAAATTATTTGTTGAAATGATGAGGAATGTAACTTGTAGGCCCATCATGAAGATATTTTAGCTAAGAATGATGGATGAGCCAAATGAAAATAACATTGTAAATAATCTAATGAGTGCAGATGACAAAGTGGGTAGTAAGTCACACACCAAAGATAGTAATATCACAAGACTTTTAATTACATCAACATTAGTAAGCACCCAAATGAAGAAATCTTGACTCATTAGAAACACAAGAATATCATTGAAGATATGTAGAGGTACACTAATTGGAGCCACTGGAAGGTGTGAAAGAGTTGAAGATCCAACAAAAAATGAGTTATGAAAATTTAGTGCTAGACTATAGTGAAATAATAAAGAAATTACCAAAGCTTTGAAATCATTCATTGAAGGTTCTTGGAAGAATAAAAAATTTGTATCCCCTAATCAAAGAGATGTTCTAAGGAGGGTTGGTAGTAGTATTATGTTTCTACGATCCACATTCAATTTTTTTTTGGATTAAACTCGGAATCAATTCTTTGCAAAATTTATTGGCATGCATCCTCATTAAAATTAGTCAAAGATATTTTGAAATTGGTAAACCTTTTTATGTGAAGATAAATCACACAAGTACAACTTGTTGGGAGTAGGGTACATATTGAATTTTTTAGCCATTTTGATGTTTTTAGGCATATATGTGTGTTTTTGCATTCTAAGTTTATTTTGCAGGGTTGTAACATAAAGGTGACAACTCGATCTTCAAGGAATTCATTTCTACCATCTTATTTGAAAGAGGAGATGGTCAAAAATTTTATAGGTTGTCATGCTTGAATGGTACATGCTTGATTTATGATGGTTTGCAATGTTTATTAACTTGTGAACATAGGGATAGTACACATGCAATTGGAAATAAAATTTTAGATTTTGGAAAATATAAGACTGTGACATATGCTCTAAAAAAATGAGAAAGATGGTAAAAGATGTGATTTAGTGATTGAAAACATTCTAGTATATGAGTTCATGAAGACTTTGTGAAAAAATCATTTACGAGTATGCAAGGCATTCACACAAGGTATGATTGCAAGGATACATTTCCACTAAATACCATTGTTTTGGTTGTGGACGTCATAAAGAACTACACACTACAACCAAAAAATGAGGTGTAAGAAAAGTATTATATGTCTCAACAGGTTTCCATGTTTGTTCATATACCATTCATGCTTTCACCTACAAGTACAAAGGAGGAAATAAATTTATTGAAGGAGTACCATTTTTATATTATTGGTGATTGGTCACATTCTATAGAGTTTGTAAAAGGTTTCCTTCAACTATTCTATGGTGATTTGGCTAACAAACACATATCGTATCATAAACACATCATTTGGTCAAACAATTTTGCATCTAATTTCAAGAATTCATGGATGTTTTACTGGTTTAGTAGGATGCATAGATTTACTAGTATTCAGTATATGTGGAATTTCAAAGAGGCTAGTGATTGAAAAGGGAGGGCATGATAGTGTAGGTGCATGTATCAAAAGATCCATAGATCATGAAGAATTAAAGTACAAAGATAGTGCAACATTGTCAAATGCAGACAGTATCATGAATTGGTGTACTACTATAATGGGTCTAGGTAAGGAAGGTGAGTCTATGGTTTGTAGAATTTTTGGGTTGATAAATGATCTTAACATTGTACCATATGAGGATTGTTGTACACTGGCAAGATCAAGTAAGCTACACTCTTTTAGAAGCACTAATGTAGGTTCATGGAGTATTTGCACATGATAGATGACATGCTATTTTCTGTCATATGTAGAGGAAGGTTGGGATGGATGTGACTCAAATGAATGAGTGAATAAATGGAATTTATGAGTTTTGATTCTAGTCGACATCCATTGTCCCCCATGAGCATTGAAAATGGTACAAAAAAAATTGTCAATTGACTTTGATGGATTGTATGATCTAGTACAACTAGGTAATATATATTTTAATGTGAAACTAATATTTAACTTTGTTATTTTAATTGGTAATATTTGATGTATTAATGATCATATTATGTTTCTATCAATGCAAGTCATGTTTTTGTTTTTTATTGCACCTGAGGACAATGAAAAAGGGACATATTATGATTTGTGTCACTATGTTGAGGAAAAAAATAAATTGGATCTCTCAGTTATGGATGATGAAGGTTTACAATACCATATAGGTGTAGTGGTCATAACTGGTATATGACTTAGATGATACAATATGAAGAACTCTAAGTTGTGGTTATTCAAGAATTGGAAAAAAAGAGGAAAATTCTTCATTATTCAAACCTTATCACTGCATCAAATGTCCACTATATTAAATATGGAGGAAAACTATACAATAAGACTCTTTGGAAGGTTCACTAGTTAGAACACAAGGCAATACTTGAGAAAATAAAGGCTAGAGAATATCCAACTGGTTCATTAGATTAGATATAAATGAAAAACCATGTGATTTAAATGTTTATATTTCATATATATTCTTGGGAAAGACCAAAGGTTTTCTCTCCTTATCTCTTTCATACTAGTGCCTTAAATAGAGTTAAGTTAAAAATAGGCATTCATGAAATTAATAAAAATAGATGAATGTTATTGTGATACTACTATTAGGATTCAATTGTATAGATTTCAATGAAAATATGCTATATACATTGGTCAAATTAATATTTATATTCTTTTAAAATAACTTCTTTTTAATTAGTGCATCTTTTTTATAATGTTGTACCTAGGTGTTCCCAATGAGCACTAAGTCGATTATGACACTAATTTTGAAAGGGAAATAACTCAAACCTCATGATGAGTATCCAATATCTATGAAGTGTGTAAGGATGATGTGGGGCCCCTCTTATTGTATGTAGGTCCATTCTAGGATATTAAACTCTGTGTGGATTAGGTGAGCACATTTCAGTTGACTTCCAATGTAATGCACTTGAGAGTTTCTAATTGGTGCATATTTCAAACCATTCATCCTAACGCCATTCCATTATTTCCATTAGCTCTGATTGGCCAGTTAAATGGTAGGGGAGATCTAATTTTGGTCACCATGATTTCATAATTCTTTCACACATGCTAGACCTAGGTGTTCCCAAGGAGCACTAAGTTGATTAGGACTATAATTGTTTGAGGGTGATAACTCAAACCTTGTAATGAGTACCCAAGATCCATGCAATGTGCAATGATAATAAAATTTGTAGGTCCATTCTAGGATAATCAAATTTTTTTGGATTCATAGAGAACATGTCAATTTCCAAAAACACTTGCAATGTCATGTGCTTGAAAGTTGGTAATTGGTGCATATTTCAAATCATTCATCCTATGACCATACTATCAATTCTATTAGCTCTAATTAGCCAGGTAAATGATAATGAACATCTCATTTTGGTCACCAAGCTTTTAGAATTCTTTTGCACATGATGGACCTAGATGTTCCCAAGAAGAACTAAGTCAATTATAAAAACTTTTGTAGGGCAATAACTTAGACCTCATGATGACTATCTTAGATATGTGAAGTTCATAAGGATGGTGTAGTGCCCCTCTAAGTGCATGTAGGTCCATTTTGGGATACTCAACTTTATTTGGATTTGGATATCACATTTTAGTTGCAAAAAAAACTTGCAATGTCATGTGCTTGAAAGTTTTTAATTGTTATATCTTTCAAACTATTCTTCTTGGGATCATTCCATCAGTTTTGTTAGCTCTAGTTGGCTAAGTAAATGGTAAGGGACATCTCATTTTGGTCATCAATCTTTTATAATGATTTCATCAATGCTGGACCTAGGTGTTCCCAAGGAGCACTTGGTTGATTAGGACAATAATTTTTGGAGGGTGATAACTCAGACCTCGTGATGGGTGTCCAAGATCCATGGAGTGTACAAGTAAGGTGTCCCCAAGGTCTAAGTGTGTGTAGCTCCATTTTCTCGATGCTCCTTAGGATTGGGTTTTTGGTGACAAGTTTTAGTCGACTAAAAATGTTGTAGTATTGCAAAGTGGAAAGTTGCTAATTATTGCATCTTTCATTATATTCAATGCGGGACCATTATGTCAACCCTGTTAAGTCAGATTGGTTAGGTAAATGTAAGGGTCCTCTTGTCTTGCTCACTAAGCATCTAGAATAATTATGTTCATATTAGACCTAGGTGTACCCAAGGTGCACTAAGTTATTCTATGGACTTATGATAGTAAATAAAGGTAGTATATGAAAAAATAACTTGTCATAGTTAACAATGCATATCAAACATAACACTCCAAGTTACATAATCAGTTCCAACAAGGTAGTGAATGTAACATTTTCTTTGGAATGTAACAAGATAGAATGTAACAAGATAAACAAGATAGATATAAATAATACAAGAAAAAAAATATAAAATAAAAATTATATATATGTCCATACATGAAATATATGTCCAATATGTCATACATGGAATATAATATACAAAAAAAATATGGCATGTACACTGAATATGTCCAATAAATGTCAAAAGTGACATGTAAATCAAGAATAATACACAAAATGTGTGTTCAATGACACAACACATGCATAAAATAAAACATACCTATATATCTAGTCCTTCCCTCTAGGGGAAGAAAATAAGTCTAGCTATATTTGTCTGTCATGCATAGGTAGATGTTTGGGATGAGGGGGTCCTCCTAACACACTCACTCATCTATTGCTCTAGACTTCTTTTTAGTTTAAGTTGTTATAATAAAAAGTATATGTGAATAAATAAATATTAATTATATATCAAAATTGAAATATTAGTACACATAAAATAAAGTTTTACTTACCACCAACAAATAATCACTCTCATCAAGCTCAGTAGTAGACAATCAATCCAGACTAGAAAGACCCTAAAATTATGATAAAAATAATCTATCAATCCTATTGATGTAGGAGCATCCTAGGTTGCACTACTATCCTACATGTTTTTAGTTTTTACCTTGCTACTGAAACTATGTTTTGCTAAAACTATGTTTTCTAGTTTCTTGGTGCCTGTTGCAGACCGTGTAAATAATTTTATGTAATGAATGAGAGGCTGAAAATTTCAAATATTTAATAAGTCCTAGATTAATTTATTGTGTTAAATATGCAAGCTCTAATTCCTCATAAGTTGAGAGATATGGAAATTATCCCAGAGTATCAATTTCTAGTAATTTTGCATGACAATTTTTTGTGCTTGACTTTCAGGATAGATGCAGACTTATCCTTGGTGAATTCAGATTTGTACACTTAAGGGGTTGTAGAGGACCTAAAATAATATGCACAATTTGAAGCACAATTTCTAATTCAGTTAGAGCTAAGAGATATCACAATTTTTCTTAGACATCAATTTCTAGACATTTAATTGTTGATGTTGGCCAACTTATGGTTCTTCAAGTATTTAATGTTAGGTTTATTTTCTTGATGGATTTTTAATATTTGCTGAGGACCGACTTGTGGCTTCTCTATGTTCTAGAATGATCTATAAGCTATTTTGGCTAGTATAAATAGAGTGTTTAGGCTTAGAGCTAGAGAATTTTTTTAAGGCATGATCAGAGAGATAAACTAGAAAGTTTGAATTTGAAGCTAGATCTTAGATCATGAAAGTATTTTGTATCTAGCCATAACCCAAAAGGCCTTATAGCTAGGAATGTATGATTATATTTTCATGAATAAATAAAGAATCTCTCTCTCTCTCTCTCTCTCTCTCTCTCTCTCTCTCTCTCTCTCTCTCTCTATATATATATATATATATATATATATATATATATATATATATATGGTGTTATCTTTTGTGTTTTCTTCCATTGTGTTAACTCTCACATGGTGGTTTGGGTAGCTAAGTGTTTCATTGGCCTTAGTTACTCCAAGCCTACATGAATTAGGTGGTATTAGAGCTTGAGGTTCATCCTTATAGAGATTGGATCATGTAGAACCCTGATTCATATTTGGTTGTAGGATTGTAGATCTATAGATTTGACCTATAACTTGTAGAGGGTTACAATCTTGTAGGAACCTAATCTGTAAAGATGGTTTGTGGTAGAGAAAATGCTGATAATGCTATATTGAATCAAATGAGACAAATTGTAGCTAGATTAGATTTTGTGGAGACAACCCAAAGGAGAGGAGCACATCTTGATGATGTAAGTGATGATGAAGCTGCAACACCAAACCTAAAGAAGATCAAGATGAGGAAAGATTGTTGAGAGTGTTATGTAGGGAAAATTCAAAGCTTGCTATAGAAGTTGTTCCTTATGATGGGAAATTGGATACTAATGCTATGTTGGATTAGATCTCAAATACAAAGAAGTTCTTTGAGTATGAAAACACTCCTAATAATAAGAAGGTGAAGATTGCATTCATTAGGTTGAAAGGTCATGCTTCACTATGGTGGGAGCATTTGCAAATAGATAGACAAAGCATAGGAAAGGAGTGGATTAGAACTTGGACAAAAATGGTAAACAAGATAAAGAAAAAATTCCTTCATGCTGATTACCAAGTTAGTTTGTTGAGAAAGAGGAAAAATTTGAGACAAAAAGACATGACTGTTAGAGAGTATACCGAGGAATTCTATAGATCGGACATTAGATCTGGACATGTGGATGATGATGTTAAGAAAATTACAAGGTACATAAATGGATTGAGATCCATAATTTAAGATGAAATAAGTTTTGTGAAGTTGGAAAGTGTGGAAGGATAATATCAATATGACTTAAAAGCTAAGGAGATCTTGACAAAGAAGCGTGAACAAAGACAAAGAGGTAGAGCTGGTAGATTCTAGAATGGAAAATGTAGATCTTATGGTGAAGGTGGTAGATCTAAAAATTTTGTGTAGGATAAAGGAAAATCTAAGTGTAAGAATGATGAGAAAGACAAGATTGAGTGGAAAGGTGGTAGTTCATGATGAGGTATTGGATCTTACCGAGGAAGAGGTAATTTTTATTCTAGAGGTGGTTTTTCTAGTAGTTGTTTCAGATGTGTTAAAGAAGGACATAGATCCTTTGAATGTAGATCTTCTAAAAGTGGGAAAAATAATAGAAATGTTGTGATTTAAGAGGACATTCAGAGTTCACCAAGTGGACCAAAGGTTGGAGAAAATTTCATGGTGAGAAAAACCTTATGTAATATGGGAAATGATGAGGAACCTGTCCTTAGGAGAAGTCTTTTCAAGACCAGATGTAAGATGGATGTACATACTACAAGGTGATCATTGATAGTGGAATTTCAACAAATTTGGCATCAAAAGAGTTGGTTGCAAAGTTACAATTGTAGAGGCTGGCACAACCCAAACCTGATCATGTTTCATGGATCAAAGATGAGCATAAGCTATTGGTAATTGAGAAATGCCTTGTGAAGTTTAAAATTGGACATTACTTTGATGAAGTGTTTTGTAATATTGTGCCCATTTATTGTTGTCATATTTTGTTGGGTAGACCTTGGCAACATGATAGAAATGTTGTGCATGATGGAAGATTGAATTAATATAATTTTTGGGTAAATGGAAAGAAACAAATTTTATTGCCTTTGATTGAAAGTCCAGATGAGGTCAGTTGTGTTGCAATAAAAGTTTACATGGTTAATGGAAAGAAATTTGAAAAGGAAGTAAAGAAGAATCAAGTTTTTTTTGCTATAGTTCCTAGAGGATCGAGTGTTGGTAGTAATGATCGAGCAGAAGAAGTTGGTAATGATAGAGTGAAAATAGAAATTCTAGAATTACTAAATCAGTATAAAAATATTATTGCTGATGATATTCCTGATGGTTTACCTCTAGTAAGAAGTATAAGTCATTGTATGGATCTAATTCCTAGAGCTAGTTTGCTAAAAAAAGCACCATATTGATGGACACCTACAAAGAATGAAGAACTTAACAAATAAGTCCATGAATTATTGGAGAAAAGATTGACTAGAGAAAGTTTGACTCTACGTGTTGTACCTATTGTATTGGCACCTAAGAAGAATGGATAATGGAGAATGTGTACTGATTTTAGAGCTATTAAAAAAATCACATTTAAAAATAGATTTCCTATGTCGAGGATGGATGATATAATAGATTGTTTCAGTGGAGCAAAGTATTTTACCAAGATTGATTTGAAGAGTGGCTATAATCAAATTAGAATCAGAGAAGGTGATGAATGGAAAACTGCTTTCAGGACAAAAGATGGCTTGTGTGAATGGTTAGTTATGCCTTTTGGTTTAACTAATGCACCTAGTACTTTCATGAGGTTAATGAATGAAGTTTTGAAAAGATTCTTTGGTAAGTTTTTGATTGTTTATTTGGATGATATTTTGATATTCAGTAAGACTAAGGAAGAACATCTTGAACATATTAGACAAGTATTGCAGAGGTTGAAAGAGGAAAAGTTGTTGATTAATCTAAAAAAGTGTTCTTTTATGCAAGGGGAGATTGTGTATTTGGGATTTATGATTTCAAATGATGGATTGAAGATAGATCTTGAGAAGGTTAAAGCAATTTTGGACTAGCCTACACCTAAGAATGTAGGTGAGGTAAGATCATTTTATGGTTTGGGTAGTTTTCACAAAAAGTTAATAAAGAATTTTAGTGTTGTTTGTAATTCTATGACTGAGACAATAAGAGGAGATAAAAAGGAATTCAAGTGGACACATGGAACTCATAAGTGTATTGACACTTTGAAACAAAAGGTTGTTGAATTACCTACGTTGGCTTTGCTATATTTCAACAAACTATTTCAAGTTGAATGTGATGCAAGTGGTAATGCAATAGGAGCTATATTAAGTCAAGAAGGTAAACCTGTTGCTTTCCTTAGTGAGAAATTGAATGATGCTAAAAGGAAGTATTATATCTATGATCAAGAATTTTATGCTATTGTTCAAGCTTTGAAGAAGTGGAGATATTATTTTATTCCTAAGGAGTTTGTATTGTATACTAATCATAAAGCTTTACAATACTTGGGAAGTCAACATAAATTGAATCAGAAACATAAGAAGCAGGTTGAGTACTTGAAGAATTTTACATTTTTCAGTAAGTACAAGAGTGTAGTTACTAATAGAGTTTCTGATCCATTGAGTAGAAGACATTCTTTGTTGACTAAAATAAAGGTTGAAGTTCTTGGTTTTCATAAAATGAAAGAGTTGTATGATGTCGAACCTAATTTTTCTAAGGTATGGAGAGAGTGTAAAGCACCAAATCACATAAGTATGATGAGTATTTTATTCAAGAAGGTGTGTTGTTTAAAGGTATTTAGTTGTGTATCCCTAGAAGCTCTATGAGGTTAAATTTAATTAAAGAAAAGCATAGTGGTGGATTGGCTGGACATTTTGGAATTGATGAAACATTGAGTTTGCTAAAAGAGAAGTATTATTGGCAACAAATATATAAGGATGTTCAAAAATTTGTAAAGAGTTGTGGAGTTTCAAGTTGCAAAAGGAGTGATTCAAAATACTAGTTTGTATACACCTATTACCATTCCTAAGAAACCTTAGAGTGACATTAGTATGGATTTTGTTGTTGGATTGCCTAAAACAGTGAAGGGTTATGATTTTATATTTGTTATTGTGGATAGATTTTCTAAGATGGCAAATTTCATATCATGTAAGAAGACATCAGATGCTAAGCATGCTGCTGAACTTTTCTTCAAAGAGATTGTGAGATTGCATGGATTATCAAGAAGTATTATTTCTGACAAAGATAGTAAGTTTGTTGGTTATTTTTGGAAGACTTTGTAGAAAAAGATGGGTACTAAATTGAAGTTTAGTTGTACATTCCATCCACAGGTAGATGGAAAAATAGATGTTGTGAATAGAAGCTTGGGTAATTTGCTGAGATGTTTAGTTGGGAATAAACCAAGTAATTGGGAGATGGTATTGGCACAATCTAAATTTGCATATAATAATTCTATGAATAGGAGTACATGGAAGAGACCTTTTGAGATTGTTACTAGAATGAAGCCTAGAGGAGTATCAAATTTGAGAGATATTGCTGGTGAAGAAAAGAGAAGTGCTTTAGGAGAAGAATTTAATGATTTTATGGAGTCTTTACATAAGGAAGTGAAGTTGAGGATAAAATAAAGTAATCAGAAGTATAAGGAGAATGTTGATCAATCTAGAAGACATCATGATTTTAAAGTTGGTGATGAGGTGATGGTTCTAATGGCACCCAAAATTGCATTCCCATTTTGAGTGTCTTTTCCAAATTTTGAATCACTTTGAGCCCTCTATGAATGTTTTTTGTGCATATGTAATTGGTTGTCATTTCAAGGCTTGAGTGGTGTTTCAATTTTTTAACACCCTTGATTTAACATATTCATATGTTTTGTATTGATAAATTGACATTCCATGTCATTTTGCGAAGTTCCATTTTGTGTAGTTTCCAATTCTACATTTTTGCCGGAGTGTCAAACAGTGACAGGAAGCCCAGTTTACCTTTAAATATCTTTAACCCAAAAATTTTTTATGGCCTACCACTTTAGGTAAATTTAATATATATATCAAAGAACCTATATTCCAAGTTTCAAGTCATTTTGAATCTATTTAATCAGGTTTTGAACCCCTCAAAGTTGGTAATTTACTATTTTCATGCATTTGCAAATTGTGCAAAATTATGGAAGGCCCTGTTTGACTTGTCATAATTTTGACCCAATTGACCAACATAATAAAATTCCTTTTGTGTTGTAGTTTAGAGTTTTGATACTTTCTATGTTTCAATTTTGAGCTTATGAAAAATTTGTTCGATCAATTTTTGAATGTGATTTCAAATGCAACTTGTAACTGTTACTGGTGTCAAGAAGTGCAGATTTGTTGGAACCCTTGTTTATAATGTCATATCTCAAAATCCATGATAGGTGAGATTGAATAGATTGTGCTCTATTTTCTCCTCTAAAAATAATTCAAGTGTGCCAGTTTGCAATTTTTGACAAATTCATCTACAGACTTTCCCATGTCAATTCCATTTGCAAAAAATGCTTTTTTGTCAGTGTTTCTAGTCTACAAATTCTAAGTAGCTCATTTTGATTGCTCACCAAATGCATCCTATTATTCACCATGAGCCCTAATCATATTTTTATACTCTCCTCATGACACTAAACCAATGTCCCAGTTTTCATATTCCCAAGTGTCAGTTTACCCTATTTTTGAAGCCAAATCTGAACATGATTTATTATTTTCTGACATGTTTTCTTTTAGGCAATTCTAAGAGGGCAACTTCAACAATCAATATCTTTTGATTGAGAATTTTTCATGAGATGAGATTCAATAGGGTAGGAGTATACAGAAAAAAGAATCAGTGTGCCAGTTTTCAAAGCCCGATCAGGTGTTCTGGTCAATTTTTAAGGCTAGTCAAAGGACCTCCTAATGCAAAATTGATAGTTTGCAAAGAGATGTAAAATGAGCTTCAAATTCTCTTTTAGTGGTTGAATTTGTTTCAAATTAGTGCTAGAGGGTGAATGAATCAGTTTTGCAGTTCATTCATTTAGAAATTAATATTTTTTAGCCAAACCCACTTTGTGGCCCAACTAACTACACCAGATTGATAAAATGATGATGCAAGTGATAAGTGAAGATGCACTTATATGTTCCCCATGAGTAACCTCAAGAAGTTGGAGGTCATCACCACAATGAATTCATAAAGTAAAAAGAAGTGAAAGTAGCATGTGGATTAGGGTTTGATTTAGGTTTATCGGATGGAAAATGAGCTTCTGCACATGTCTACAACTGAAATTGTGGATATTCTCAAGAAAAAGCCCTTAAAGTTTTAGTCCCTTTCATTATCAAGTTTTCTATCAGAACTTATAAGGAGATCACTGCTTTCCTTGCAAGACAAGTTAGGAGCTTGTAATAGTGAAATGAGCTTTTAGCACTTTATGATAAATGGATTTGTACATGGGTTCTTCATATCCAGACATCAAATGAAGTCAGTTGTCAAGCTTTGGTTGGAGCTTCATATTTTCTTGCTCTTTCTACTGCAAGGGGATTAAAACATGTTGAAGAATTTAGAGACAAGCTCATAGATGTTCGAGAAATTCACAAATTAGTTGTCCTTCTTTTGCATGAAAGTGCTTCTATATGCTTTAATGCATTGTTGGCTTTAGGAAATTTACTTTTCCATTTTCCAACTACACATTTTGAAGCATTGCAACTTGGGGCTTTGAGAAAGTTGGCATTAATCTTCAATGATGCATGGACACTTTTCTCTATCTTTGTGACTTTGATTTACCTGGAATATTTCATGAATTGCATTACAATGGATTAATTGATCAAGCATTTTACTGGGTACATTTTACAACCAGCAAGAGGATCTACAAAAAGGAAAGCTTTGAAAATATTGAATATTGGTGCAGTTATTGAGTCTATTAATTGATCAATAAATAAAACTTTAGAATCTCATAGGGGATTGCTTCAACTTTATCTTGTTTAGCCTTTATTTTTTGTTATAAGAATCAATCAATGCAACAAACTCTATCTAGTTGCACTTATGGCCTTGGAAAGTGCCTGCTACAAGGAAGATGGTGAAATGCAAAGAAATGATTTTATATGTGATGGAGGAGATCAAATATGAGGTGCAAAAGAGTGAGCTTGACTACACTCTCACTTTAGGAGTCAATCTTCCTAATCAAGAGGAGGAAGAAGAAGAGTCGCATTGCTATGATAGATTTTTGAGTGGAGAGGAGAAAATTGACAAATTCATAGCCATGGTAGAAGAGGAAAATGGAATGCCCACGACCTTAGCAGTAGGGGGTGTTTGAGATGAATATCCCACATTCATAAGTTGGGGAGGCCTTTTAATATTTAAATACTCCTTGACACATGATGTAAAGTGTCTCATAGACATGATACCTTTTGAAGGGAGGCATGTGTGTGTGGTGGACCCATGGAGAAGGAAATTGGCAGCAAAGTCAAATAATGTTTTCACTAAATATGTGAGAATTGGAGGCCAAGTCATAAAATCAAAAATGGAAAGGTGTAAGAGCTTTGACAATATGAAATTGGACCTAGTGTAAGAGCGGGAGGTAGAGTATGAAGGCTTTATGCTCTTACAAATCTTATAAGAGTGTAAAGTTAAACAAAGAGGCATTACGATGCTAGAAGAAAGTGTAAGGAAATTTTCATAAGGTCCCGTGTTACAACCATAGATGCATGGTGACATAATTTAAATGATTTAAAGGATTAATATATTAAGTGTATATTAATGTGTTTGGTGTATGGTTAGAAGGGCATAATTTAAAATGAAAGATGATTTAAAATGTTTCAAATGTTGTTCGATAAATGGGAATCTGCCATGTGGCATCGACAGATTGGAGAGAAATGGAAATATAAAATAAAATTTAGAGATGAATCAATGCATGAATTTTTCAAATGCAAAGACTGAAATGAATTTAAATGTTTTACATAGTTCAAACTATATAAATTTTTAAATTTTTCCTTTTTTAATTCTTTTTTCATGGTTCGAGAGCCAATTTTTTAAATCGACTGTAGGGGCACAATTTTTATCCAAAATATGCAGTGTAGCATACTATTAGAACGAAGAGCAGATAAATTTTCTAGATATGGGGTTAGATTTTGAGAAAATCTTCACTAATTTGCTACATAAGCAATTTTTTTTTTTTAGGGCATCCTTAGCAAAATGGGCAATTTTCCTCATGGGGCATCAAAATCAATTGGGAGGCAAATATTGAAGTTTTTTGAAGCCTAAAGTGATTAAAAAATGGCTTTATTGGTTTCTAGAGTTCATTTTTAACTAATTTTTGCTATTTCCTTTAGTTCAAATCTAGCATCAAAATCAATTATGATTTCAATCAAATATCTAAGATATTTTGTGCTTTTAAGAGCCAAAATGATGGGGATTTGATATGTGGTTATAGAGAGAGATTAGAGGTATGATTTTAACTTCAAGGTGATATTTTCCAAGTGGACACATATTAGATACAAAATAGATCCGAGAATTCATTTCTCCTATATCATTCTCTTTCTCAATTTTTGTTGTGGTTGGCAGTTTTCTCTGTGATACCAGCAAGGTTCCAATTTTCACTATGAAGCCAAGGTTGTTGTTGGTTTTTCTTCATATCTATTGAGCTGAGCTCTAGCAGTGAAGGCCACACATCCACTCTTGAGCAAATTTTATTTCATTTCATGTATTGTTTCTCTATGATAATAGAAGTTGATGATAGATCATGTCAAATATCATGCATTTCATTTAATGTTACCAGTTTATGTATTTAGTCTTTTCAAGGATGAATATAAAAGGGGATTTACAATGAATTGTCTAGGTTTCCTTATTCTATCTCCTAATTATTCATATGCTATTAACTTTGTAATTGAATGAATAAGGTTCATTTGATTTAAAGTACCTTGGATGAGTTGTATGTCAGATTTGTTGTTGCTTCTGATTCAAGGAGTTAAGTAAATGCTTCAATGTTTTGATAGGGTTTCTGGGTGTATGGAGGGGATATTTTATAAGAATGGAGTTTGGTGATTTTAGTTGACAAACTTAATTGTAAGACAATCAAGCTAGGTCATCCTACTGGTGATGACTCTATGTTTCAATGGATAAGGCACTAATCACTAAATCAGATGCAATCTAAGATGAAGGGCATTTTCACAAATTATTTTAATCAAATAAATTTAGTTTTTCACATTTTATAGTGGGCTGAAAGGAATTAACCCTCACTTAGCTTATGGGTTCATAGGTTATGATTTGTAGCTATCTCATTTCTATGTCAATACATAAGTATTAGAAGATAAAAGGGTTGCATCTGCTATTAATAGGTTTAGATTTATGTTTAATTACACTCATACCATATATTAGAACCTTAAGGTTAACTTGCCTAGGTCTTACAGAGCCTGAACTGAAGGAGTTATGCCTTATACTTGGCCCAAGATTGTAGTTGAGTGTATCCATCATAGGAATTTGCTAGCCTTAGATGCATTGGTTTGGTTTCTTGGTTGTTTTCAAAACTATTAAATTAGATTCCAATAGGTTCATCTAAAGAAAGGAAGATTTCTTGTTGGAACATATAGTAAGCTTAAGATGAAGAAGTTTGGACCTTGTAAGATCTTGAAGAAGTTTGACAGTAGAAATGCTTATGAAATTGAGTTACCTGATGACATGGATATATCTCCTATATTAAGTGATGCTGATTTATACAAGTATCATGAGTCATATGATGAAATTATTGTATTAGAAGAATATCTTAAGAAGTATATTGAACAAGTTGAATAGATATTTGATCTAAGAATTGGTAAGAGCACAAGGGGAAAATATTATTATGAATATCTTGTGAAGTGGAAGAATAGACCTATGGAAGATGCTTCATGGATTTCTCAATTTGAGTTGGATTCAACTCAGGTTGTGGCATCTTAATGGTTTAGTAGAATAATTTCTTCCAACCCTAGTTGTCTAATGTAGGAGCATCATAGGTTGCACTGCTATCCTGCATGTTTTCAATTTTTACCTTACTATTGAAACTGTGTTTTGTTGAAACTGTGTTTTCTAGTTTTTGGGAACCTGTTGTAGACCATGTAACTAATTTTTCATAATGAATGAGAGGCTTATCATTTAAAATATTTAAGAGGGCCTAGATTAATTTCTTGTATCAAAGGTGCAAGTTCTAATTCCTCATAAGTTGGGAGATATGGAAAATATCCCAAAGTATTAATTTTTGGTAGTTCTGTGTGATAGTTTTTTGTGCTTGACTTTTGTGATAGATGCACACTTTTCCTTGGTGAATTAGGCTTTTCACACTTAAGGGGTTGTAGAGGACCTAAAATACTACCCACAGTTCAAAGCATGAGTTCTAATTCAGTAGGAGCTAGGAGCTATCCTAATTTTTCTCAGACATCAATTTTTTGACATTTAAATGCTGATCCAAGCCAACTTCTGCCTCTTCAAGTATTTAATGTTAGGTTTATTTTCTTGATTGGTATTTAATATTTGCTGAGGGCCAACTTGTGGCTTCTATATGTTCTAGAATGATCTGTAAGCCATTTTGGTTAGTATAAATAGAGTGTTTAGGCTTAGAGCTATAGAAGTTTTAAAAGACAGGATCAAAGAGTGGAATTAGAAAGTGTGAATTTGAAGCTAGATCTTAGATCATGAATGCATTTTGTATCTGGCTGTAACCTAGAAGGCCTTACAAATGGGCATGTATGGTGATATTTTCATGAATAAATAAAGAATATTGTGTTCTCTCTCTCTCTCTCTCTCTCTCTCTCTCTCTCTCTCTCTCTCTCTCTCTCTCTCTCTCTCTCTCTCTCTCTCTCTCTCTCTCTATGGTGTTGTTATCTTTTGTGTCTACTTTCATTGTGTTAACTCTCACATGGTGGTTTGGGTAGCTAAGTGTGCCATTGGCCTTAGTTACTCCAAGTCCACCTGCATCAACTACTTATGAATATCATTTAAAATTTCAATACTAAAAATTTTAAATAACATACCTTTGTCAATGGGTTAGAACTGACCACTACAACAATAACTCCCTGCTTAATAGACACACAAAGATGTGGAGGAGTCTCTGATGTCATAAGCTGAAAATAATACAACATTAGAAACATTTTTAGTTATCAAGAATAGATATATTTTTATAGTGCATCAAAAATTATATAAATATGTGTACCTCCATGAATGTAGCACCCCATCTTGTATTATGTAGTGTTGATGTCATAGGTGCAATATTTCCCTATTGGACATGTATGCATATATATTAGAGATGCACCTAGTTCCTTTTGGGTGTTCTGATAAATTTTGAAGCCAATGAGTTAAATCAGGATTTCTTGAAGGTGTACCAATAAAAATGCATTAATACATGTATATACACATGGGGAAAATTAAGTCATTTGAAATCTAGGTGAGCCCAAGTTAGCAACAACATGACCAATAACTTAACTCTATATATGATCATAATAAGCCAATTAGTTGATTATTAATTTATTTATTAAATAAAAAAATCAATTGAATCAAATAAATATGAAAAAAAATTTACCTCATCATGACTAGTAACATTCCCATGCTCAACATCTAATGTGAAAGTTTACGGTCCACCAAAGAACTAATGCAAATGGATATAAGTTTTGAGTCAACATTTCATATGATTACATTATAAATAGATGTATCAATTAAATGATTAAATCAATACATTCCTTTCAAGTTGTTATTTATTACAATGTTTAGAATAACTGGGGGGGCGAAGTAGTTATCCAAGGTCTAGATGTACCAATTGAACAAACAAACACTTAAACTACTTTATATCTTAACACTCAATAGATCTCTCTATAGTAAACTTTCAGTAAACATAAACTAGAAGTCCATTGTCCTAAATATAATAGACTTGTAGAATGTAAACATTAACAATAAATCACTACAAATAACATCCACTAACATCCACACAAATTTGATACTAGGATTTAACATGGAAACCCAATTTGGGAAAAACCACCAGTAACATGTCACCAATCTTTCACTCTTCTAAAGTAAGATTTGTTAGGAACCAACCCTATTAAAGGTTAAAAAATGCATTTTTAAATGTGACCTTGTTAAATTATTTAATCACCCTATTAGTAGTGGCCTTGTTAGAGGACTTTAGAACATTCAATTTGAATGACACCTTGATTAACGGATTTACATATGACTATTAGGTCAACCTTGATAAAAGGATTTCAAACTACTGGAATGTTAGAAAGTAATAAAAAGTCTTGATCTATCAAGTAAAAATCACTTTGAAACTATAGATCTTAGTTTGGTTCAAATTTTGATCCATTAACAAACCTTTATTATCATCTAAGTCTTTGATTCACTTGGAAATCCTTCAAGAAATCACACTTTTCCTCTTTTCAACTATTCTTAGTCTTCTATTTAAATTCACCAATTAATAGCATCAATAACTACTACAACCTTCATCAACTCATTAATTTTAGCCCTTATACCTCCTTAAATAGGTAATTATGACCTTTTTCTTCTTAAACACCTCCATAGATCTTAGGGTTATGATCAGTTTCAACACATACAATGAATCTATCCACCTTCTTGTTCATCCTCTTCTTTTCTAGAAACTTCTTCATGAATCCTTGCATAGAAATGTGCAAACACCATTTTTCTTGATTTAAATGTTCTAGGTCATCCATCCTTATCTTCAACATGCTTTCCATATTCTAAGAATTCAACTCTGTTAGCTAGAAGTTACAATTTCTCACAAACTATCAAAATCTCATCCCTCAACCAACACTATGTTCTAACACTCAATCATCACTATGCTACTTAGTTGCTAGTAAATTTTTTTTTTGGCACATATACTAATCCTCAATTAATATTGATGCTAAGTCAACACTATTTTTTCTCAAATGATATTGTGGCTTGTTCAACACTAGCATCACTTGACATATAATTCAAGTTCTGTAATCTTCATCTTTGTTGCTTAGTCAAGCCTATGCATCTAGTTAGTCTTTGATCATTTCTTAAAGGATTTAGTAAAACTTTCTTCTCCACTTGTAACATGATTTTAAACAATCACTTTATCTTGTCAAATTCTAACTAATCAAGTGTCCATTTGTAGTTTCCTTTTCATACCTCAGCCTTTCCTCTATGTTCTTTTTCTATGACCAACTTCTAAAATTTTCTCCATCAATCATATAGGTATGACACTTAGGTAATATAGGAAACTATCTCACCAATAAGCTTTAACATCAATGACAACATAATAATTGCTCCAATTGTAGTTTCCAACAATCTCCCTCTTTGGCATTGATGGCAACACATCTAGTTACCATGCAATCCAAAACATGTATTGAATTGAGAAAAATCCCTCTATGTACATGATTAGATCTTCATTAGTACCCTTAGTTTCATTTTGTTTCACATATTTGTGTCCAACAATCTTTTTCTTTAGTTTCATTTTGATTCTCATCCATGCAACTCTGATATGCAATACATATGCTCCCTTTATCATATTAGATCATGAGATCAATATGATTTTTCTATATTACTAACAACACCTTTCATGGTTATTTAGTTTATCCCTCTTACATTTTTTCCTTCTTTCTTATGGTAAATTCATCACAACAATACTTCTTCATGGTAATCTCTCTTTTACTACATGGGTAACTGGCTTTTATCTTCTCCATTTTTTTCAACAATTCCAAAGACATTTTAACTCATTCATCTTTTCCAAGTATATATCTTCATGTTAGTATCAAAATATTCATCTGTAATCTATGTATGATTGGTACAACAAAACTATGTTCTTCTTCCTCCATTTCTACTTCAGGAAACTTCTAAAGTAGGACTATTTGCACTAATTTGTAAGATATCCTAATCAACACATTTGATATAGAGCACCATTTTAGCTTAAGTAGCCCATCTAGGGGAAGCGCACCTAACTTACCTCTTAGATATTCATGAGCATCTTGGGTAAATATTTAGTGAAAATATCAACAATTTTCTCCTTAGTATTGACATACTCCAATTTCAATTATTTGTCTTGAACTAGCTCTCTTAAGTAATGATACTTGATAGCAACATGTGTAGTCTTTATGTGCATCAAAAAATTATTTGATATGTTAATAGCACTAGTGCTATCACAATAAACAATAACTAGATCAGTAATCTCTTCTTTCATACCTTTTAATGATTATTTGCACCATATGATATTTGAGCAATTTACTATTGATTGAGAAATGTAGTTCTACTCCTTGTCCATGAAACTAGTCTATTTCCTAGAAAGAATGCTCCACCACTTGCTCTTTTTCTATCATCAACATTTCCTCCCAAATCAGAATTAGTAAACACCTTTAGTTCAAACTTATCATTCTTCTTGTAATACAATCTATAGTCTTCTATTCCTTTCAGATATCTCAACACCCATTTTACTTCCATCATGTGATTCTCCTCAAGACTTGCATAAAATATTGTAACTATCCCAACTTCTAATGCAATATCAAGTCTATCATGAACAACATATTATAGTTTTCCAATCATTGATCTATACAGTGTCTGGTTCACATTAGTAAAATCATCATTTTTAGATAATTTATGTCCAATGGTCATATGTGTACTCACTAGTATTGAATCTTCCATTCCAAAAGTTTTTAGTATCTCCTTGATATATTTGGATTGAGTAATGAAGATAACTTGGTTCATTTGATAAACTTGTAATCCAACAAAGAAATTGATCTCACCAAACGTAGACATTTCAAATTTCATCTTCATCTCATTAGAAAATTATTTTCATAATTATTGCTTGCCTCCAAATATGATATCATCAACAAAAATTTTAGATAACAATATCTCATTGTTCTTGCCAATCTTCAAGTATAGATTGATGTTATCATTAGTTCATGCAAATCCAATATTCACCAAATATTTGTACAATCTTTCGTACCATTCTCTAGGGGATTGATTAAAACCATATAAATCCTTGTGTAGCTTACACCCCATATTATTCCTTATGGGCTCAAAAAATCTTTCTGGCTATCTATGTATACTTCTTCTTCAAGTATTCCATTCATAAATCTAGATTTGACATCCATAGTATACCTTAAGTCCTTTATAAGTAGAATATAAAAGTAGTGTTCTAACTCCTTCTAGTCTTTCTATAGGGGAAAAATTTCTCCCCATAGTCAATACCTTCTTCTTGTGCATATCCTTTGCATACCAATCTAGCTTCATTCCTTAAAACTTCACCTTTTTCATTCAACTTATTCCTGAATACCCACTATGTTCCAATAACATTTTTTTCGTTAGGTCTAGGTACTAGAATCCATGTTTTGTTCTTTTCAATCTACTTAATTTCTGATTCATTTCTTGTATCTAGTCCTCATTCTCAAAAGAATCTTTTATTTGGTATCAAACTCACAAAGTAAGCATGTCTCACTTCTGAGTCTCTTTCTTGTCATAATACTAGATTCTTTATCTCCAATAATTTCCTTAGGTGCATGATGTCTTCTCACATGTTTTGGTAATATAGGTTCTTTCCTTCTCTCTTCTTCTATACATTCATTTTGGAAAATGATTTGAAGCTTATTATCTCTCTTTGCTTTAGATTTTGGTTCTTGTCTTGCTTGATTAGCAATGTCATCCTAATGTTTGGCTCCCTCTATCTATGAGTTAGCATCATTTTTTTTTTGCCCAACACCCACCATCTACTATTTTACAACTAGTTGTTTCAACTTGGCATTCTCATTTTGTTTTTGATTAACAACTTTATTCTCTTGTTCAATTGGGATAGTCTTTAGGTTCTATCTTGCATTCAACTTCATTCTTTTATGATTATTCATCAGCTTTCACATTTGCACTTTCCACAATTCTATTAGTGTTATAATTCAAAAACTTATAAGCTTTTCTGTTAGTCGAATAACCTAAGAATATTCCTTCATCACTTTTAATATCAAGTTTTCCATTTCTATTATCCTTAAGTATATATCATTTTCTTCCAAAAATTTAAAATATTTTACATTAGGTGCACATCTATACCATAATTCAAAACGTGTATTTGCACCTTTCTTGACTTGCACTTTCTTCAAAGTATAAACCATTGTACTTACAAATTTTGTCCAATATTTATGTGACACATTTTTCTCTATCATAAATGTTTTCACATAGTCCATGATTGATCTATTTCTCTTTTCAACTATTTCATTTTGAGGGGTCCTAGGTGCTAACACCTATCTTTTGATTCCTTTGTCATTGGAGAATATGTTAAATTCATTGGAAATGGATTCACCACCTCTATCAAATCTTAAAAACTTCAAACTTTTGTTAATATAATGAGTTTTGCACACATTGCATAATATTGTTATATTTTATTATGTAATGTTGTATCTAGAGCTCCTAGATGGACATGCAACATGTAAAGATTCCCATGGGATATATTTGATGAGTTATATTGTAACATTGCGATAATATTTCATGTAATTATTTAATATTAGAGAAAAGAAATAAATTTTCAATATTAAATGTGGGGTCAATGGGTTAGGTAGCACATGGTTTATGTAATACCACTTGGTGGTTATGTGAGACTTGCTACTATATAAGTAGCCATAAGGGTAGTTGTTGGTGTGGAGAAGATAAAAGGGAAAGAGGCAAGAGTCTAGTGGCACAAGGCTTGATAGGTTAGCCAAGGAAGCATGGCATGGGATGTTTGGATTCATGCTTGTTAACATAGTTTTCTCAATTATGGCTATGGCTTTGAAGGATTTCATGGTTGTATTGCAATGGTGTTTTTGCTAAATAATACATGGTAATGGATGCTTTTGGAGGCTAGGTTTTTCCCTCAATGAGGGTTTCCCAAGGTATATCTTGTGTCACAATTTTTGTGGTTAAGTTGTCTATTCTCTTGCATGTGGATTTCAATTACATATTTATTTTAGATCTATGATGGGTTATGTGGAAACAGTTATATTATTTGTTGCAAGTTTTCTTACAAGTGGTATTAGAGCCTAGTTTTATTATTGTAACCGTAGATTGAATCCATGAGAATGCATGAGAGGATAAAAGAAAGGACAAGATATATGAGTTATTTATTATAGATATGAAGGTTTTGGGTTTGATGTTATGATGGGATATTGGTAGATTTTGGGCATGTGAAATTGTTGGAGAAAAGGGTTTTTTAGATGTTTCATTTAAATGAGGGTTTTAGGGGGAGCTTGTAGAAATGACTTCCTACATAAAGAAAAACCTCACAATTGGATTCGGGTCGATGTTTCCATAAATTTTGATATATAATTTTCTCTAGTTTAGCTATATTTAGAGGAAATGAAAGAGATTTTTAGTTTCAACCCATGATGGCTGTCAAATTTAATACCATCAAAAATTTCATGACAAAAAAATTAAAAATCATAGTGAAAATGATAAAAAGATTGTCTTAGTAAAATGGCCATAACTTTCTCTTAGGATATTAGATTTTAGACTTCCTATAGGCATTCGAAGGCTAATTTAGAGCACTACAACTTGGCATAGGCTTGGTTCTATGATTTTGACATTTTTAAAGTTTTAATACCCTAAAAGTTAGAAGTTATTTATTTTGAGCACAGATTAGGACATAACTTGGGCATACGGAGTCAGATTTTGGACTTCAAGTAGTCAACGAAAAACTCTTGGAGAGTTCTACACATTAGTTTAGATTTGGTGTAGGCTTAGCATGGTTTATTTGCTGATATATTAATTTGAACAATTTATCATATATATTGACTATGCTAACATTGTGAGTTTATGGCATTGTATGTTTTGGAGATTTAAGATTTGATGTCATTGTATACTCAGTTCATATTTAGAATTGAACTTATGATAATATGGATATCAATTTGTCATTTAGATATGTATGATTAATTTTTGGGTTTACAAGTTGTGTAGTGTTGTAAGTGTTCTATACTTATAGGTTGTGTTTATGGCTTGTCTTTTCCCATTGATCTTTCATTATTGATGCATAGTCAAATTGGTGGCTTGTATTTGAGTTTTCCATTCCCTATGTCACATGATTTTCTAAATTATTATTCATGTAGAAGGAATGAGATGTTGTTATCAAGTATAGTCATGGTGGAGGATTGTGGTTGACTATTTTATGCTAACAGGTTGGACATATTGAGGGTCAAATGCTTGGTTCATGGATGTGACCATGGTGCCATGGATTTTGGCATGACAAGATTGGATATATAGGTACATCCTTGATGTTCATTATTTTAGATTCTTGATTTGGTTATGGTAGTATATCTTCTTGGTTGAGGTTCATGGTTATTTGGTCTCTTTTGAGGAGATCATGATGTACACTTTGAGTTCTTTCATGGTTTGATGCCCTGCTTGGTTCTCATTATTAGAGGATGGTTTTTCATCATTATGTCATGGATAGCTTGGATACATGGTTTAGTGAGAGCTTGTGATAGTGATGGGGTGATAGTGTAGGATTAGTTCCTGGTTTGCTTTGTATCTTCCTGGTTTGGAGATCTTGGTTTCATTTAGTGTTGATACTTTTGTTGTGTGACTGTAGACCTATGGATCTTCATGTAGGAGATGGATTTTATGATGTCATAGGTGACTCAATACCATGATTGAGTGGGTGCTTTTTGGAATTGATATATTTATTTAGAGTTTTTAGATGTTGGAGATTTGTCTTTGATCTTGTTGTTGTAGAAGCATCTTTGACATTTGCATGGTGCACTTGTTATCTTCATGGTGTGTGAAGATGGTTAGATCTCGAAGACTCATGGGGTTCTTGGTTATCTTCATGATATGTGGATATGGTTCTTCATGGTATATGGAGATGGTTTTCTTCATGGTGTGTGGAGATGGTTGCATCTTGAGGACTTATGGGGTTCTTGGTAAAGGTGTCGTTTATGCTTTCATTTGACATGTTATCTTTGATGTGAGGATGGTTTCATTTTTTATGTCATGATATACTCTTGATATGTGTTTAGAGTTTTGACATGTTATAGTATGTTCATATGGAGCATATTATCTCTTTGGTTGAGATTGTTAGATCATGTTGTCATGTTTATGTTCCTAAGGCCATGGTTGGAACTTTGAAATTGATCTTGATTTAGTTTCCTTATAATTATTGCATTGATCATAAGCTTGATACTCCATGATATCGCTATGTTGCATTTGGATTTGGTATGGATTTATTGGTTATAGGTGCTCATGCATACGTAGAGACAGTGGTGATGCTGATTTCTCTTGGATTAGGGATATATTTGTTGGGATGGTTGATGGTTTTAGCAGGAAGTTCGAGGGGCATTCATTTGACATGGACTTGAGAGGATAATTTTCTTAGATGAGTCTTTTTTGGAGACGTAGATAATCTTGATGAACATTCTCATTCCCCATTCTTGATCTACTCGGCGGTTTGCTACTTGAGAGGTATAGCCCATTGTTTCTCTCAAGTGCATTTTGTTTATGCTTATCTTTCATGGATATGGATCTTGAGCTACAATGCATGAGTTAGTTCTAGAGGATTCATTTGAGATATGATTTAGCATTGGTTATCACCATTTGCATATGTTGTTATGATGGTTGAGTTTGGGAGATGGTTTTATATTGGGCATATTCCTTGGATTAGGAATGGTTTACAAGATCTTCTTGTGTGACACTTACATTCATGATTAGTTGTATGGTATGGTTTGAGTGTTATTGTGGCTTCTTGGTTGGGGTTTTATGGAGGAGATCATACTTGCATAGTTTACATCTAGACATGTGTGTAGAAGGACATGATATAGGTTATGATTTTCATGGTTTCTCTTTAGTCTTGGTTATCTTCCTAGATGTTTAGTTTTGCTTACATTGGATTTGACTTCATTAGAGATTGTGATCACTTTTTTGTGCTCATATATGTCATGTGAGAGATGACATGGTTATTCCTTTATCTCTTTCTTTTGTTGCTTGTAGAGAGCTTGGAAGACTATTAGAATTTTTTTTATGAGAGTTGTTCTTGAAGGTTATTGGTTTGTGTGTTGTGGATGTCCTTAAGACTACTTGGATTCACTTATTTGAGATATTGTGAGTGGATTGGTTATAGATTTGACATTATATTTTGTAGTGGGAGCTTCTTGGTATATATGTGGTAGGTATTACTCTTGAGGCTTGTGATTGCAAGTTATAGATTAGATATGTTGATGATGTGAGATTCACTTGGTATACCTTTGGAGGTATGGATAGTTGGATGGGTTTGACACTTATAGTGGGTGCTATTTAGCTATGGACATTTTGACAACTATAGATACATGTGAATTCCTTTGGATCAAGTTTTTTGTGCTTGGCATTTTAGTTGGTACAAGATTTTATGATCTTGTAATGTGACAACTTGGGTGGTTTTCTCTTTGGATCGATTCTATGTATGTATGGTGGTAGTGGCATAATAAGAGGTGGCTTCATTCATGTTTGAGATGCTAGATACTTTTATTTTTTCATGGGTACCAAGATGGAGCACATATTGTACTTTGATCCATGATGGTAGATGTGTTGGGAGAGATTGGTACCTTGTTCATTTATGTGGCTATAGATTGACCCTATGCAATGTATACAAGTGGGAGATTGTTGAGATAATGGGTGTTGCACATATTGAATAATATTGTTATATTTTATTATTTTATTTTATTATGTAATGTTGTACCTAGAATCACCTAGATGGATGTGCAACATATAGAGATTCCCATGGGATATACTTGATGATTTGTATTGTAAAATTGTGATAATATTTCATGTAATTATTTAATATTGGGAAAAAGAATTAAATTTTAAATATTAAATGTGGGGTAAATGGGCTAGGTAGTGTTGGTCATGGTTTTTTCCCTATGCCTTCATGAACATATCCTACTATGAATTATTGGTTTTGTATGCAAATTAGGGTTTGGTCTTATCAAATATTGGTTAACCCTAAGAAAGAACCTTATTTTAAATGAAATTTGTGCCCTAAATGAGCCCTTTAGGTCATAGGATTGTCACCTCTTAGTTTAGCTAGAGAAAATCATTTGAAAAAAGTTATAATTTGTAGGAATCCTTTAAGATTTTTGTTTTTACTCCATAATTCCCTGAAAAATCCTACACCATCAGATTTTTCTAAGATCTATGGTTATTATTGTATCACGATGAAAAATTTTGGTCACTTTTTCCCATGTGACATAGCAACCAAGTACAATGTTACACCTAGGACCCAGGTGATACTTAATATAATTCTAATGTGTTTCACTTGAGCCATTAGATCTTTAGAAATTATTGGTGGTCACTATGTCGCAATTGAGAAATGGGAAGGTTTTTCCAGTAGCAACATGGAGACTTCCCGCCAAAGTGAAACATGATAGGCCCAAAAGTGGATATGGTGCCAACATCTTGCTTGTCGTAAATGACCTCTACCAGCATGGTGGGTTGTCATATGTGTCAGGCATAGTAAAGAAGGAACCAAAATAAGAACGTGTTGTTTTTCTTTTCACAATAATGGTTTTCTATAGAATTATGGTGGTTACTATGTCATGACCAAGAAATTCATCATTTTGGCTGGTAATGACATAGTGCCTTCCTAAAAAAGTGAAAAAAATGGTGTGATTAACACATAAGACAGGCACTGTAAGAATTCTTTATCATTAGTGAGCCATGCGATCATTATGGAACGTCAAAAGTAATGAATGCAATAATGATAATGAGAACATGCATATTATATGTGTTGCATTCTTTCAAATAACATGGTGGTCACTATGTCGTGATCGAAAAACTCATGATTTTTGCCAGTAATGACATAGCACATTCATGTTAAAACAAAACATGGTGGAACCTAAAGAAAAAAGAAGTGCCAAAAAGCTAATTAATATAAATGCCTTGCTAGCATGTCAAAGTTATGTTGTCTCACATGCTATGTAGATTCAAACTTAGAGGAAAAAGACACATGATTAGTTGGAGCCATTAGATCAAAGATGTATCAACGGTGGGTGCTAAGTTGTTATAAGAAGTTGCTTGATCTTTAGTGGTAGCTACATGGTGACCAAAGGGAAAATATACGGACCCATCAAAGTTTGAGTAAAGTCATCATAGAATCCTCATTGTCTGATCAAAAGTGCATCAACAATGGTCGCTATGTCACATCCAAAAGTTACTTGATGTTTATGCATAGTGACATAGAGAGATTGCAACACGTGTCCACGATTGCTAGTGGGCCCAAAGAAAGTTCCTAGTAGTAGAGGGAAAGGCTTACATGGAGAGATTTTATTGGGTTGACTACCAACTTGTCAAGAGGAAAAAGAGTCATCCATGATTTTTTTCCTGGATCATTAGATTTTTTGGAATTGATGGTGTGCTTTAAAAATATAAGGTGATGCCACCCTATTTTTTCATTACAATTCATTTATGAAGATTGAAGGCTCCCCATGTGAACCAAAAATAGAGTATAATGCAAAGATTTAACCATTTCCTCTCTACACAAATAAATTTTAGACTTACAAAGAGCTTAGAGCCATTTAAGAAGTGTGCCTTATGTGATTAGAGTGCAAAAGAATTTCTAGTGTTCATACTATGTCACAGGATTACAATGAAAGAGTAGCAAAGAGCCAAGTAAGTTTCTCAATTCACCATATATAGTGAAGTCTTCTAATATTCAAAAAAAAATTTCCATCATGCCTCCAAAGAAAGTATTCTCGAGACAAGTAGATTATGCTAATAGAAACATACATGATGACCTTCTTGAATTATTGCCTAAGTCTACAAATGAGCCTGCCCAGATGAAGAAGTTAATTTCCATAAACCCTAGGCTCAAGATTGCAGATGGTTTATATGATAGAGGGAATTGGATTAGGGATGCTACTACTACCAAATTAGGGATTTTTCTTTTTTAGAAGTGGTTTTCATAGAGAAATTTGTTTTCTCCTCATGGAAACATTTGTAATTTCAATTTAGGAAAACTAGCGGTCCCTGGTGTATTCATAGATGTTGACCTACTCATGGCCTTTGCCCAAAACTATGACCATGTAGCCAGAGTAGTAATAAGATTAGATGGGGAGTTCTTGATGAGTATAAATGCTAAAGAAATTTGAGAGGTCCTTGGTTCGGAGCCCTTTTTAGATTACCATATACCCATTGACCTGCCAGGACTAGAAAAGGTATACTTATCAAAGAAAGATAAGGTTAGGCAAGGTGCAGTGAGGGAACATATGGCCTTAATTGGAAATCTACCATTGGTCACAAAATCTAAAAAAGATCCTTTTAAGAAGGAATTTTCACCTCTAAAGCCCTAGAAATATATATAACTTTATGTAGAGTTTTTGGCAAGGATGAGTAGAGTTTTATGCCAGTCAAATTTATGTATATGATGGCTCAAATTTCTTCTTTTGGTGTGGATATCAATTTTTGATTTTGCATCCTATATAGTAGAAGAAATCCATATAAGGCTAGTTGGAATTGCCAAGAGCATGATAGAAAAGACTTTTGGCCATTACTCATTGTTGATGCATATGTTCTTGTTTAAGGGGATAACATATTTTGGGAAGGAGATGGTTTTGAATAGAGAACATGAAGGAGAGGCTTTGCTAGTCCAGTTATGGAGTGTAGATATGATTGGGGATGTTGAAAGGCTAGTTTTGTTAGGTTTGATAGATATTTTGCCTCTAAATTGAGAAGCCTCTTATTAAGGGACAATCCCAGAATCTCTAGGGCATTAATGAATTTTATCAGACCAATGGATAATCTATCTAATTTAAAAGTGTCACATAATGGGGATGATATCATACCATACCCTATTTCAATAGTTTTTAGGGTTTATGGTTTCCAAGGGACTCCTCATGTACCACCCTACGAGGTGCCTTTGAAAGTAGGAATAGCTAAGATATTTTGGTAGCTAGGAGGATTGGAGGAAACATATTTGGTTAGAAGAAATAGAGGCTCAATTTTCCCCACTTGTATTGTAGCCCACCATTTCATAATTACAAAAGGTGGATGGTTGTTTTTGTATAAATTCTTGGATCAATACAAGATGGCTATGTCACATCCCCATTTTTGTGATTTTGAGGGATTTTTTGATATCTTTAGATTAATGGCTAAAGTTGGTTCCAAAAAACATGAACCTTATTTCCCTAAGGATATAATAAGGAATGAGTTCTCTTTGCAAGAGCAAGAGATCAAGAAACAAAAGTGGAGAGATTTTTCTAGAGTTTTGGAATTTGTTCATTATTTTGATAAAGATTACAAGCCTCTAGATGATGGAAAAATAGAGGTAGGTAGAATAAATAAACTCATGATTCCTTTTCTTGAAATCATGGAGGCTATGAATGAAAAGAAACAATTTATTATCAATTATTTTCTAGAAAAATAAAAAGAGGTCATGAAGATATTGGCATTTACTTCTATAGTAGGAACAGGGTAGTTGGTTGTCTAGAAGAGACCTAGCTATAATGTGATTCAAAATAAAAGGGCCATTGTGGATAAAGGAAAATAGATAGTAGGGTCAACTAGTATTGTCCTAGAAGAAAGAGTTGATGAGCCCTCACCCAAGAGGCATAAAATAATAAGGGAACAGACACCCCCCATTGATGAATATTCACCTACACAGTCCCCATTATAGATAGGAGATGAGCAACTCATCAAAGAGGAGATGGAGTAGTTAGATTCCCAAGGTGGAATATTCATTACACAGGCTGAATTAGAAGAGGGAAATCTACAGGAACCTCCAATGCCAAGCCTAGAGTAAATAGTGGTAGATTACAGAGGAAAGGAGTTGGATCCCATAATTGAGTAGGCTATTCATGAGTTCATATCTAATGAAAATTTTGTTAAAACTAGAGCCTTCTACCAATTTTCCTAGAGAGCAAACATGGGAAAGTTTGAGGAAAGGTGTAATAAGATGAAAGTAGAGCATCTAGGAATGGAGGATGTAGATGTGAAAAATTAGGTAAAGAAAGAAATGATGCAATAATTCCAAAGTATGACCCATAAAGAGGGGAGACAAATGGTAAAGACATCTAGTGTTTTATTGCTATACAATTGGGATATAGAAAATGCTTTAGTTTTTAGTTCTATTATAGACAAGATGAGTTTAGATGATCAAGGGAAGAAAGAAATAAAAGGTGAAAAATTCAATGAGGACCAGGTTGCATTAGTTATTTAGTCATTGAGGAAAGGATCTAGGACTGGCTCTTCATAGCCTAATGATACTAGATTAATAGGCAACCTAATTGTGAAGAGAGTAGAAGAAACTACTAATGTAGAAAGATGCACATTTGGGTGTTGGAACAATCCACTTTACTTTAGCCACTGCTGAAAGAGACCAAAAAGAAAAGTTAGAATTGCAAGATAGATATGAGAAACTTTTGGTTGCATACAATAAAGAAGTTCAAAGAATAATTGAACTTGAGAATAAAGTGATGAAACAATCCACTAGGCCACAAATCACTTATCCTTGTCCATCAGTAGAATTTTCTAGATCCACTCCCTTCATTGAGATCCATGATACTCCACAAAGGCTAGAATTTTATACTATTGAGGAGTTGGAGGAAGAAAAGGATAAGCTAGGGGAATCACAAGATTAATTAAATTATTAGTATAGAGAAAAACTTAGAAAAACAATCTTATATCTGGTAGATAAGATTGATTGGCTAGCATTATATGAATAATTAGTGAACATATTGGATATGTGGAGAGAAATCAAAGATGCTGAGGAGGTTTTGGAACCTATAAGAAGTAAATGGGATGGAAGAGATAAGGATATCACCCATTTATGCATTACAGTTATTTGTTAGGAATAAGGTGTCTCAACCTTGGATAATTCCTATTCTTATTATTTGTTTTGTAAAATGTATTTCTATCAAATAATGTTGATGTGTCAGCATCTTTAATTGTGTATAAGGAGATCATCACTAAAATGGTTATGACAGATTCCTATGACACGTAAGAGCTATGTCAGGAAGAATCAATGATAGGTGAAGACATGTGGAAACTGATAAATTCAAGTACTGTACACTCTACCCCAATAGTGTTAGGGTTCCTATTTTCTTAGAGAATGGTAAAAACCCTAATATAGTTACCTTTGGGAGTAACCCTAAAGTGAAGCACATGTTATAAGTGTTTTTAGGGTTGTGAAGAGGTTGATGCGAGAAAGTGTATTGTTGATACTATGAGTTGCTACTAGAGTCTTTTGTTGTCACTGTTGAACTTGCATTGCAAGTGTATTGTAACCTTGTGTTGAAGATAATACATTGTGCAGGTTCTAGAGGGGTGAGGTTGTTTTACCAAAAGGTTTTTCCCCTCTGGAAAATCTTTGTCTTATGTGTTTCTTTCTCTATCTATTTTCTTTATGCTTGGTTTGCTATAATATTGTTGTTTACTTGATATTGAATCTGTAAGTGTAAGAGATTTTAATAGGATTTGCACCATACTTCTCTTAACAGATTAGTGTAGGAAGTTGTTTCTGCACCTGAGTTTCCTTAGAAGTGGTATCAGACCTGATCAACTTTTGATCCTAGTTGTTGGGTAGGGTTTTTTGAGCTAATCTCAAGTTGAGTGGGAGTCTTGTGAAAAGCATCCTAAATCTTATTTGCAAATTGAGATGGTGAGCTCATCATATGGAAGAATGGAGGTGGAGAAATTTAATGGCACTAATTTTGAGTTGTGGAAACTCAAGATGGAAGACATGTTGGAAGATTGTGACCTATGGGAAGTGACTTCAAATGCTACAAGACCGGAAACTGTAGCTCAAGAAAATTGGGATATTAAAGACCATAAAGCTAAGGGTCTCATAAGACTCTATTTAACCGATGCAATTCTTCTGAATGTTCTAGATGAGAAAACCGCATATAGTTTTTGGGAAAGACTTGGGGAAGTGTATCAAGCCATATCTTTGGTGAACAAGTTGTTCTTGAGGAAGAAGTTGTACTCTCTATGAATGGAGGAAGGTGGATCCTTAATGGATCATTTAAATACATTTAATCTACTGGCTACATAGTTGACATCAGTTGGTGTCATGTTAGAGGAGGAGGATCATTGCTACACACTTTTGTGTTCTTTATCAGATTCATGGGACCATCTTGTGATGGCTCTCGAAAGCATGTTAGTCACTTTCAAAATGGATGATGTGGTGTCTTCGCTGCTATCAGAGGAGATGCAAAGAAAGGCTTCCATTTTGAAAAAAGAAGCCCTTGCTATTCATGGGAGATCCACGGAAAGAGGGAAGAAAAATGACAATAAGTCTTACAATAATGGTAGATCCAAATCCTGTGGGAAGTCATAGACTTTCAATAAGTCCAAGGAAAAATTTTGGAATTGTGATAAACCTGGGAACTTCCATAAAGATTGCAAAGAGCCAAAGAAGAAGAAGAAAGGTTCTGATTCATCTTCAAAAAGATCTCAAGAATATGGTGATGCATTCATCATAGCTTTGGTAGCCCATGCATCTGATGATGTGTGGTTGGTTGACTAGGGTGCATCTTTTCACATGACCTCTCATCGAAATTGGTTCTCAAAATATGAAGAGTTCAATGCTAGAAAGGTGTACTTGGGTGATGATTCTCACCTAAAGATAGTTGAACATGGAAGGGTCACTATCAAATTTCTTGATGGACGAGTAAAGGGAATCAATGGAGTTATGCACATTCCAAGTTTGGCATGAAACCTATTATCTGTAAATATGTTGAATGATGTAGGTGTGCAAGTTGTTTTTTTGAAAGAAGGATGCAAGATGACGAGAGGATCGATAGTGCTTGCAAGGGGTACTAGGAGAGGTACCTTATTTTAGCTAGATGCATGTATTCCTCTATGTGATATTTCTTCATCCTCACCATCTAAATGAGCAGTGAAGAATTCTGTGGTTATTGGTTCTGATGGCGATGCAAACACTTTGGAAGGTAAGCTTCCTACAAAAAAGACAATGTTGTGGCATATGAGATTTGGTCACATTGGTGAAAAGGGTCTCAGAACCCTAAAAAATAAAAACCTCTTTGAGGGGTTAAATGAATGGAATCTCAAGTTTGACTTTTATGAAAATTGTGTCTATGGTAAAAAAAATCATGTTCAGTTTTACTCTAGTTCTCACAAATCTTCTGATATTTTGGATCTTATTCATTCTGATGTATTTGGTCTTGTAAAAGTTCCTTCAATCTCCAAGTCTATATCTTTTGTATCTTTCATATATGATTACAATACAAGGACATGGATTTATATTCTTAAAAGTAAGACACAAGTCTTTAGTCGATTCAAGGAATTTAAAGCCCTTGTAGAGAATCAGACTAGTAAGAATATTAAGTGTGTGAGAACTAACAATGGTGGTGAGTTTTGCTCAGCAGAGTTTGAACAATTTTTTAAAGAACAAGGTGTCGAGAGGCATAAGACAACTCCTTATACCCCACAAAAAAATGGAGTTGTAGAGAGAATGAAAAAGACACTGATGGAGAAGGCTAGGAGTATGCTTAGTGGAGCTGGTTTAGAACAAAGGTTTTGGGCTGAAGCTATGGCCACTGCTTGCTATCTAGTTAATAGATCTCCTACATCAGCCCTTGTTGGTAAGATACCCATGGAGGTGTGGTCTGGTAAGAAGCCTTCAATTAGACATCTTCATGTTTTTGGTTGTGAAGCTTATGCACATGTTCCAAAGGAGAAAAGATCTAAGTTGGAAAATAAAGTTGTTAAATGTATTTTCATCAAGTATAGTGCTGGTGTGAAAGAACACAAGCTTTGGGATCCTATGACTAGTAAGGTGTTTTATAGTAGAAATGTTATTTTTAGAGAGCTAAAATCTTCTCCTATTGTGCTACAACTAGATGAAAAAGAAAAGGAAAAAGATTTTGTTCAATTGCCTCCTACCCTTGAGAAGACTGAATAGAGAGACCATGTTGGGTCTAATGATGAGGAGATCTCTAGTAGCTCTAATAGTTCAGAAGAAGAGGAAGAACAACCTCAACCGCAGCCCTTGAGGAGATCCACGAGAGAAAGGAAACAACTAGAAAGGTTTGATTATTCTATCTTAGATTCTAGTTGTGCTTTTGCTTTGATTACTAACACTAATGAGCCTAGATCTGTGAAACAGGCTTTGGGCATGAAAGATGCAGGTTCTTGGATTGAGGCTATCAATGATGAGATGGCTTCATTAGAGAAAAACAAAACTTGGGACCTTGTACCTTTGCCTAAAGGGAGAAAAATTGTTGCCTGTAAATGGGTGTTCAAGAAGAAATTTTGTGCAGATGGCAGTGTTGAAAGATACAAAGCTAGATTGATTGCAAAGGGGTATTCATAGGTAGAGGGAACATATTATGGTGCAATATTCTCTCTTATTGCAAAGTTGACATCCATTAGATTTCTATTATCTCTTGCTGCATCATATGATTTAGAGATAGAATAGATGGATGTGAAGACAACTTTCCTTCATGATGATTTGGAGGAAGAGATTTATATGTCACAGCCTGAGCACTACATTGTTAAAGGTAAAGAATCCTGTGTTTGCAGATTAAAGAAATCTCTATATGGTTTGAAGTAATCTCCTAGGATGTGGTACCTTAAATTTGATGCCTTTGTGTTGTCAACTAGATTTGTAAGATTGAAATCATATCATTGTGTTTATTTTAGAGTTGAAAATGATCACCTTCTTATTGTTGCATTATAAGTTGATGATATGTTGTTGTTTGGAAAGGGTAAGGGTATGATTTCTTATTTTAAATCTTAGTTGTCAGCAGAGTTTGAGATGAAAGATCTTGGGGTAGCTAGGTACATCTTGGGTATGGAACTCAGTAGAGATAGGTCTAACAAAAAACTTTGATTGAGTTAGAATAATTATGCTAAGTCTGTGTTGGATAGGTTCAACATGGTAGATTGTAGACCACTATGTCTTCTTATTTCTGTGGGAACAAAGTTATCTGTAGATGATTGTCCAAAATATCCTAGTGAGGTGGACGACATGAGTAGAGTACATTATGCTAGTGCAGTTGGTAGTCTTATGTATGCTATGGTCTGTACTAGACCAAACATTGCCCAAGCAGTGGGAGTCCTGAATCAGTTTATGGCTAATCTTGGACGGGTACATTGGGATGTAGTTAAGCAAGTATTCAGATACTTGAGGGGTACATCAAATTACTCCATATGTTATCATGGTAACTCTTCTGGATTTTTACATTCAATTTTTATTCGTGGGTTTGTTGATTCAGATTGGGCAGGTGATATTGACTGCAGGATATCCACCAGTGCTTATGTGTTCACTATGTTTGGTGGTGCCATCAGTTGGATGAGCAAGTGACAACCTGTGGTTTCTTTATCCACTACGGAAGTTGAGTACATGGCTGATACTCATGCTTTTAAGGAAGTCATTTGGCTTAAGAGATTGTGTTCTGATGTTGGTGTTGATGTAGAATAGATTACTATTTGGTGTGACAGTCAGAGTGCTATTTGCCTTGCGAAGAATCCAACTTTTCATGCCAGAACGAAGCACATTGATGTGCAGTATCACTTTGTGAGAGATATGGTAGAAGATGGAAAGGTAAATTTGGAGAAGGTAGATACTGTGAAGAATGTTGCAGATGCATTAACAAAACTAGGTGGCACTGAGAAGTTCATATGGTGTTCGGAGTCTATGGGCCTTTTTGGCATATAGCGATTAGTTCTTGTTGCTCTTACAAGGTGTTTGACAAGTGCGAGAATGTTAGCAATAAGTTGTCTCAACCTTGGATAATTCCTATTCTTATTATTTGTTTTGTAAAATGTATTTCTTGCAAATAATGTTGATGTGTTGGCATCTTGAATTGTGTATAAGGAGATCATCACTAAAATGGTTATGATGGATTCCTATGACACGTAAGAGCTATGTCAGGAAGATTCAATGACAGGTGAAGACATGTGGCAACTGATAAATTTGAGTACTGTACACTCTACCCCAATAGTGTCAGGGTTCCTATTTTGTCAAAGAATGGTAAAAACTCTAATACGGTTACCTTTGGGAGTAACCCTAAAGTGAAGCACATGTTATAAGCATTTTTAGGGTTGTGAAGAGGTGGATGTGAGAAAGTGTATGGTTGATACTGTGAGTTGCTACTGGAGTCTTCTGTTGTCACTGTTGAACTTGCATTGCAAGTGTATTGTAACCTTGTGTTGAAGATAATACATTGTACAGGTTCTGGAGGGGTGGGCTTGTTTTACCGAAAGGTTTTTCCCCACCCAAAAATATTTTTGTTATGTGTTTCTTTCTCTCCCTATTTTCTTTATGCTTGGTTTGCTGTAATATTGTTGTTTACATGATATTGAATCTGTAAGTGTAAAAGATTTTAATAGGACTTGCACCATACTTCTCTTAGGAGATTAGTGTAGGAAGTTGTTTCTGCACTTGAGTTTCCTTACATTATTGACTTATCTTGTGAATAGATAGAAAAATGACTTTTAATATAACTAGTAATCTATCTGATTTTGAAAATTAGAGGGTAGTAGTTCAAAAAAGAATAATAATTTTTTTCTCAAAATATTTAGGTGAGAAATTTGATCTCTTTCCCTAAGCACTCAAAAAAATTGACATAATAAAAGAGGAAAAAGAGTGGGGAAAAGAATTAAATGATTTATTGTGCAAAAGAATAAATGAAGTTAGTAATGAAGAAGGACATGTGCTATGGGCAAGGAAAAATGAAGAATTTGTTAAAGTTTAGTTGTTTTACAATTCCCTCAAAAAGGATTTTCTTGAAATAAATGAATTAGGGGATTGGACAGTTAAAAAGCAATGAGAAATTTTGAGCTTTGATTGGCCTGATGATATAGTCTTCAGCAAATGGATGGATGATTTTGTCCATTCAAAAAATATGGAAATAGAGGGAGAGGATGTGGATCCTGATGAAGATCAAACAAATGATTTAGAAGAAGATAGAGAAGAACAACCAGCTCAAGAGGAAAGTACAGTGGTCTTAACTATTGATGTGGCAACTGAGGATTCAAAAATAACTATTGTTTTAATAGTTCATGATGATGAAAGTGAAAATCCTTCAGTTGAAGTGAAGATGCATGAATCAAAGCTAGACACATCATTAGCAAACCTAATGGCTACATATTTTGAGGATTCAAAATAATAAAAGAGTCAATCATGGGATTTGTAGCATTTGAAAATGTAATAGAAAATAGGTGCACCAAAAGGAATATTATGATGTAAAGTTTTTTTGTTGCACAAAATTTTGTCTTTTATGATAGTAATAATTGTGAATATCTTTTTTCTAAAGGATAGCTATCAGTTCTCTATGCTTGAAGCTTCTTACATCTCACACTATATAAGTGAGATTCTAGGGCTAGAGAAGGGGTTCAAATTATTGAATAATTTCAGTTTTTACTAAGTTTGTTCAGTCCAGTTTCTTAATGTAAATTTTATGATGTCTTTCTCTACAAATATCTAAGAATTCATTGTTCTTGCAGGATCTTGAGGTCTTAGTTGGAGTCATTCTAAGTTTTGTTTCAATTGTATACAATTTTCAAAGGAAATTAATACAAAGATGAACTATCCCGATATCTATTCTTGCTAAATCTTGTCTCCATTTTTATTACTTGGTCATTTTGAAGTTGTATGACCAAAGCTTGTTCAATTGAGTGCAATTGAATCAAGTTGTATGTTAGTTCATTATTGATTTTAATTCAATGAATTAAGTAAATGCTTCAGTGAGGTTGATAGGGTTTCCATGGTAATAGGAAGGATGTTATTAAGAATGGTTTTTAGTGAGAATTACTGATAGTATTGATTGTAATGCAGTCAATTAGATCTAGAAATTGAATGGACTTTGAATCCCAATGGATGAGGCACTGATTTATTGATTCAATATTTAGATGGAGAGATCATGAACAAGCATCAACCTTAATTTCAAAATCATTTTTACTTTACTGATTGAAGAAAGTCAATGCTGGTCAGCACTTATTTGCATCTAATTATTGTCTTATAGTTAGCTACTATTGCCATGAATTATTTGTAAATCTAAGAAGAACTGTGAGAAAATCTACTATAAGGAATATGTGTTACTTTGAAATGTCATGAAATGAATAAAATATGTATGCAATATCAGTTCGAAAAATCTTTCATCCCTCAAGTGCACCCGCCTTAATTTTGTAGAGCCTAAAGAGTAGAAAATCTCTTATGATTTTGTTGAAATTGTGTTCAGATTTGAAGAACAAGTAACTATTTATCAGAAGTAGCTAATCCTTAGGTTATTGTATTCTCTATTATCTTGATATTAAGTATTTTGTTGCTTAATAGTTGAAAAACACCAATAGGTAGCACATGGTTTATGTAATACCACTTGGTGGTTTTGTGGGACTTGCTACTATATAATAAGCCACAAGGGTAGTTTTTGGTGTGAAGAAGACAAAAGGGAAAAAGGAAAGAATCAAGTGGGACAAGGCTTGACAAGCTACCCAAGTGAGTATTTGTGAAGGTTGGGAGCATGGCATGGGATGTGTGGATTTGTGCTTGTTCACATAGTTTTCTTGGTTGTGACTATGGCTTTGAAGGTTTCCATGGTTGTATTGCTATGGTATTTTTGCTGAATAATACATGGTAATGAATGTTTTTGGAGGCTAGGTTTTTCCCTCAATGAGGGTTTCCCATGGTATATCTTGTGTCGTAATTTTTGTGGGTATGTTGTCTATTCTCTTGGATGTGGATTTCAATTACATATTTATTTTAGATCTATTATGGGTTATGTGGAAACGATTATATTCTTTGTTTCAAGTTTCCTCACAACTCTTTCTTGTTTCATTTTCAACTTTAGCCAAATACTAATTAAATAGATGAAAATAATCACATTTTTATTTAAGAAATATCATAGTCATAATTCTAGTGTAGTCATCAACAAATACAATGAAATATTTGTCCCCACAATAGCTTTGAACACCAATAGGTCCACATAGGCTAGTATGAACCAATTCCAATATATCATCAGATGAATATGTCTTGCTCTTGAAACTAGATTTTGTCATTTTTCCCAACTAATATTGTTTACAAATAGCATTATCAAGTTTCTTTAGTTTTGGAAAACCTCTTACTCTTTTCATCTTACTAATGCTAACCAAATTGTCAAAATTGACATGACATAACCTCTTGTGCCATAACTAAATATCTTCATATTGTGCAAACAAACATGTCTCATAGATAAATCTAGATCGATCAAGTTACATCTTGTTTGATCAAAACTTCAATTAATTCACCACCAACATCAAATATCTTTACCTTTCTATAATGGAATTCAACTTTGTAACCTTATTTGTTCAATTTTGAAATAGTCAATAAATTATAGTTAAGAACTCCAACCTAATAAACATTATCACATTTGATCTTGTTAGTCATTTTTATTGATCCTTTACCTTTCATAAGACATGGTACATGATTACCAAATTTAAAACAACCACGCTTGTATGGTCTAATGTTCACAAATTTACTTTATCACTAGTCATGTGATTTGAACAACCACTATCAATTATCCACCTATCATTTTTATTCACATATGAAATTAATCTAGTTTTCTCATCTTCATCAGAATCTTCTTTCATTTCAACATAGACTAATTCTTCTCTATTACTTTCAAATTCATTATCAGTTTCTTGTTCAACAATGTAACAAGATTTCTTATCTTTTTCTTTGTTGTCCTAATTTCTCTTGTTGTCTTAGTCATCTCTTCTCCCTTTGTACTTGAATTCTCACTTATCATCCTTGTCTTCTCTATTAGGACATCTTATAATGATATGAATAACTTTTTTGCATGAAAAACATATTATAGAAAGTTTAACTTTTTATTTCCCTTTGCCTCTTATAAGTCTTCTAGCCATTAGTGCTTCAAGTTCATCAAGTTCATCATCAAAAGTATCACTGTCACTTTTATCATATTTTCCTTTTCATTTCTTACTAAGAACCAACTGTTACTTTTAAAATAAGATTCAATATAATTAGGAGTGAAATTATCAAAATTGGACATCTCAAAAGCAATAATTCTACCAATCACACCTTCTAAATTTAGGTCATTACCTAAAGTACATCTCAATTCTTGTATTGAAGAGGCTCTAATAACATAAATAGAAAGTAGAGTTCTCAATACCTTTCTTATCATATTTTCATCATCAATCTTTCCATTAACACATCTTATAGCATTAACAACTTCTTTGATTCTTACACAATATTGGACTATATTTTCACCTTCTATCTTTCTCATTTCATCAAACTTACCTCTCAATCTCTCTGATTTTTCTCTCAAGAAACTCTTTTCTCCTCTATAAATGGTCTATAATGTCTCCCACATTTCTTTAGCATTTTTATAGGTTTTACTATCATCAACCTTGACATAGCTCAAGGTTGATGCTGTCATGCCCAAAATATTGGAGCAAATCACATGATTTTTTTAAAGAATTTTAATTAAACCTCTAAGATAATACCTATCACCTAAAATGGTTATGAAGAGATTAGAAATGAATTCCAATTGTGATTCAATATATTCATTTTACAAGTCAAAACCAAAGGTGTGTTGAAAAACATACATAGGGATCCCTAGAAATACCTGGACACTTCATCCCAATTTATAACTAATCATGTAGGATTAAATCATTAGTTAAAAATAGTCATTTTTAAATCAATTTCAACATCTATTTGTATTACTTTAAACCCTATACCAAGTCATTAAATGAATTTAAATAACTAAATTAATAACAACAACAATTAAATCTACAACCTTAATCTAATATTAACATATCTAAAATTAATATAATTTAAACAAATCAAATAATATTTTTGTCTAATCAAACATAGTCTAGTGAGGATAAATATTAGTAATTGATGAGCAAACTTTGTGAACTCCAAGCAAAATGTAGGAAAAGTGAATAAAGTTTAAAATGTGAAAAGAAATCCACCGAATGATTCATCAACAAAAAATAATGTGATCCCCAAACTAACCCTAACAAAAACCCCAAATGAGCTCAAGTAAAAAGTAGAGAATAAGAAATGGCCACTAGGACCCTCACCACTAGCAACATCCAAAAAATTTGAAATCCTCTCTAATAACAATGGTAAAAAATCATTTTTTAGTTCCTTTTTTGATATAGTCAAACCACATGAAGATAGAAGGAGGGCTTTAATCTTATCAACAAGAAGCACAGACAGAGGATGGCAAGTGGTAAATGGAAGAATTAAGAAACCCTAGATAACACAGCTAAATCTAATTAATGAGGAAGTGGATGAAAATTTGATAAAGAAAAAGAAAGGATACTTCCAAAAGTTATAAATGGGAGATGGGATCATATATATCAAGAGGAAGTGAAGCAGAAAAAAGAAAAATCACAGCCGATAATACCATCGAAAAAGATCTCAGCTACTAACAATACCACTTGAGGGCATCAAATTAAAAAAATGGAGCTCATTGAATCATCGAATACTACAACTATGGGCAAAAATGTCTATATAGCACCACACAAAAGAAGCAAGGGCTCGACAAAGTCCAAATCCACTAGAGAACTACATACTAACACTAACAAATTTTTTGATGTTTTGATTATTAGTGACATATATATTGAATAAAAATAGAAAGACTATGCAAAAATGAGAATCCACGCTCATTGGAGTAGACTAAGTAAGCTTGTTCAAAACCTCCTAAAAAAATTAGAGAAATCTTGCCAACAGTAGGTATGTATATTCCCCTTTGCTAATAATACTCTATTTATGTTATGCAAATCTAAGCTCTCTAGAAACTTATTAATGTCGACATCCAACTACTATTTTAAAGGATTTATAGTTAATTTTTTAGCTTGGGAACCTAATTGGAATGAAGCAAAATTTTTAAAAAAACTCATATCTGGTTAGAATGCAAAAATTACCCACCAGAAATTAAACATCTTAAAACCCTAGAAAAAATAGGTAACTCAATTGGTCGATTAAAGGGAATTGATTCAGATTATTCCAAAACCAATGACATCAAAATTCTTGTACAAGCTAAAAAATTATAAAGGGGATCTATAACCAAGAAACTAATCACCAATAGATCAATCTATAACTTGGAACTCACTACTTATGAAGGAGATATCTCTAGTATTGTAGATCCCAACCTAGAAATTGGGTTCAATGCTATAAACATTAAAGAGATTCTCAGTTGCATAAACAACAAGAAAGGGGCAAGACTTGAGATAATTGTTGCCATGAAAATAATATAAAGGAAAAAAGCAGAGATAGAGACATCAAAGTATTTAGCAAGTGAATCAATATTTGAAAAGCAAGTCAAAAATTAAAAAAGGGATGGAATTGGAAAATACAAAGATGTGAGAGGAATCAGAACAAGTTCAAAGAGAGAAAAAACCTTACAATTCCAACAAAGTTAAAAAATTGCAAAGATTGCAACACAAACATAGAGGAAGTAGAAATTAGTAAAAAAATATCAATACTTTAAAGCATGAGATCCTACTTCTCTAGAGTGACATAGAAGACCAACTCGATATAGCAAAATAAATACATATGGATCATACAGCTATAACAAGCATAACCATTGAGAGAGGGAAACAATTAATGGATGTAAGGGACAAATAAAAAATAATTACAAAGGAAAAGGAAAAAGGTATAAGAAAAAGCCAACCCATGCAAGATGATACCAAAATAAGTGATAAGGAAAACCAAAATATCAAAGAAAACATAAATACAAGGGTAAAAGACCTACTCAAAACCATACCAATAGTAGATTTAAAACAATTGAGCAATATCACCATCTAAAAGAAGACAAAAAAGAAAAGCTACAAATTTTGACAAACTCCTTCAAATGGAAGAGATATATTTTGTACATAGACGAACAAAGAGAATAATATGGCAGAACCTCCAAAAATTGAAACTATCTTAAAGGACATAGATCAAATCAATAGTGAAACAAATAATTTAGGTGAGAGACAAGAACAAGATACACAAAAATGGGAAGAATTTGGAATCATGGTAGAATATCCAAAAGGCAAAATAGATGAATCCACATAAATAGAGAATGAAGAAAACAACATAAAGATAATGGATGATGTATCTATATGAATCAATTAATTAGAGAAATACTACATGAAGACTTAGAAAAGACTAGAGAAATCAGTGAGCAAATAGATCTAAACAATCTTGAGATATCCATCAATCAAGAAGGTATAAAAACACCCAAATGTGGTAAACAAAAGGCAAGAAGGGGAAGGAAATCCCTAAAAGAACTAAGGGAAGCTAGTGGCCAAGCTAAAGAACATACCAAGATTAATGAAATTCTACAAATTGGGAAGGGGAAGATCCTTCTCAAATACCAATGAAGATTACTACTTGGAATGCTAGAGGCCAAAATGCCTCTAGCAAAAAATGCTTACTAAAATAAAATTTAATAGCATTTGAGTCAAAAATTATATTAATTCAAGAAACTAAATTAAATTTAGAGAAAAGTAAAAGGTTGGGAATAAAAATAGGTCAATGGAAGACAAAATTCAAAGAATCAAAAGGAGCCTTAGGTGGACTAGGAACTATTTGGAATTTAAGGACAGTAGCTCTGAATATGATTAAAAAAACACTAATTGGATGGGCTGCAAAGTAACAAGTCTAAAAAATAATTTAGATTTCATACTAATCAATATATATGGCCCCACTCCAACTTAGGAAAAAATCATAGTATGGAAAGAAATCATCTCCTTTATTAATAATCACCAAGATATGATAGTCTTCATAGGAGGAGACTTTAATGCAATAATGTCAAGAGAATAAAAGTATAAGCGAGTGCAAACCACTTCATAGGAAGCAAAAGAATTTAAAAATTGGGAAAAATGTAATATACTAGCAAATATCCCCACAAAAATTGGGATATACTCTTGGAACAACAAATAGAAAGACTTTAGCTACATTGTAGAAAGATTGGACAGATTTCTATTCAAAGGAGATCTAAGAAAAATCAATATGGAAATCATGGTAGATATACTTCCAATAAAAAGTTTAGATAACTTCCTTGTTATACTAAATATCTTAGAACCAAAAAACCTATTAGAAACTCCTTCAAATGTGAAAACTATGGTTTTTAGATAAGAACTTTATGGAAAACATTAAAAAATGGTGGAATGAAGAACATATCCAAGGATAAAAAATGTTATGCTTTGGAATGAAGAACACTTCAACAACATATTCAAACAAAAAATATATCTTGAAGAACAACTAATAAATTTGAATAGTGGAGTTATTAAAAATGGAATGAATAATGAAAATTACATGAAAGAAAAAGAACTATTGGCAAAATAGGAAGACATCTTAGCAAAGGAGGAAATTTCTTGGAGACAACAATCACAAGAAAAATGGTTGGAAGAGTGTGATAGGAATACCAAATTTTTCCATAATAACACAATTCACAATAGAAATTTCAGAAATATAACAAATATTAAAAATAAAAAAGCCAAAATGGAAACAGATCCAAATAAGATAGTAGAAGAATTAGTAGATTAGTTTGATAAGATAATTAACAACTTTGACACATCCAACTTAGATGCTAAAAATGATATAATCAAAGTCATCCCAAAGATCATAACAAAAGCGGATAACAAATCTCTAAATAAACCCTTTACTTTAATAGAAAATAAGACAACTCTGTTCAATATCAACCTAGAAAAATCTCTGGGGCTAGATGGATTTGAAGCCTTTTTTTTATCAAAACTACTTAGACATTATTAGGGAAGATTTGTGGGCTGCAATTGAAGCAAATAGAAATGGTGGGGCTATCCTCAAGGAGATCAATCAAACCTTTCTCACACTAATCCCCAAAAAAAGAAATGTAGAAACACCCTAAGATTATAGACCAACTACTCTTTGTAATATATTATATAAAACCCTATCTAAAGCTCTAGCAACCTACCTTAAAAATTTTATTGATTTTAGAAGAACCAAACAAGATTTGTTCTAGGGAGATCCATATTGGGTGGGATTTCCATAGTACAAAATACAATCCACTCAGCTCGAGAAAACAAAGAAGCCTGCATCTTCTTGAAATTAGATATACAAAAAGCTTATGATAAAGTGGATTGGAGATTCATGTACAAATCACTATAAGCCTTTGGTTTCTCACATCAATGGATAAACCCTATCTACAAATGTATCTCAAATCCTAAATTCTCAGTACTTATAAATGGCACTACTAAAGGATTCTTTAGCATCTCGGGGGCATCCAACAATAGGATCCCGTAATTCTTTTTCTCTTTATCATTATGGTTGAGACTCTTGATAGATCTATTAAGAATGCCCAAAACATGGCTAAAATTCAAGGAATACTAGTAGCCGATAACATTGACAACACAACACATCAACATTTTGTAGATGACACAATTCTAGTTGGGCTTAGCACTAGAAATGAAGCAAAAAACTACCAGATAATTATTGATAAATACACAAAATCCTCAGAACAAATGATTAATGCAGAGAAATCTGAAATCTTTTTCCTCAATACACCCAAGGAAGAAGAAGACTACATCTGTAATCTTCTAGGTTCCAAGAAAGGAACATTTCCATGCAAATACCTTGGAATCTTTCTTAATAAAGATGCAAAACATAATCAAGGATGGAAAAATATCATAGAAAGGATAGACAAACAAACTGAAGCTTGGAATGGAAAATGGCTCACAAAAGCTAGAAGAACTACTAAAATAAAAGCAATACTTATAGCACTACCCACATACCAATTATCGTGCCTTCAAATTCCAAAAAACATTAACAAAAAAATTGAAACCAAACTTAGAGAATTATTTTGGAAAGGAATAGAAGACAAAAAGAAAGAAACTTTAATCCAATGGGAGAAAATATGTAGACCCAAGACAATAGGAGGATTAGGAATAAAGAATCTAGAATGGCAAAATGAAGCACTAGGGGCCAAACAAGTTTGGTGAATCCTATAGGAAAGAGAAAGAAAATGGGCCAAAATCCTATTCAACAAATACCTCAATTCTAAAGATTATACTTCACTTCTTCAAACCAGAAAACCCCCTAAAGGATCAGCAAATTAGAACTTTATATATAAATATCATCCACTAATATCTAAATATGCAACTTGGGACTTAGGTAAAGGTGAAAATGCCCTCTTTTGGGAGGATTCAAGGAATGGTCTCCCTTGATTAGATTCATATAACTTTTCCAATAAATTTTAAAACATCTTATCAACAAATTGGGGAATGAAAGTGGTAGATTACATGGATTATGATCCTTCAAATGATGAAAATCTATGGAAATGGAAATCCTTCACAAACCTTGATCTTCCAATTAGACGATCAAGTTCAACTAGAGGAAATACTCAAAAAATGTCATAGTAATTTACACAACAAAGAACACAAACTAGCCTGGGTAGCCTCAAATAATGGATCATATAAAATAAAGGAAGGCTACGGGTTAATCCTTAACTCCCAAAGATGGGAAGAGGTAAGTATTCCAATGAACCTCTACTGGGATTTAGTAGGTTTTCAAAAGGCAGGAATCTTCCTATGGGTGATAGTTCAAAACAGAATCCTCACAACAGACAGGATTAGGAAAATGGTCTTTGAAGGTCCATCTAGATGTGCACTATGCAAAAAGGACTCAAAAATGATCGATCACCTTCTTTATCAGTGTAGCTATTCTATAAAATGTTGGAATTAGGTTAAATGGAAACTTAATTGGACCCCTTCTCTTCCTAGAGATTGGAAGGATCACCTCCTAGGTTGGCCTAGAAATAGGGAAAAGAAAGTTTATGGAAAAATATGGAATACAACCTCTACCATTCTAGTTTTGGAAATATGATAAGAAAGAAACTGTAGAATTTTTAACAAGATGAAAAATAATTACCTCCTAATTAGTTAACAAAATTGAGATTAGCATAATGGAAGTCATGAATAATTATCTAATAAACACTACTAAGGAAGAAGGCATATTCTCAGAATGGGATGCTAAAATTAAAAAGAACTGGCAACATTTAATTAACCCACCCCTGTACATTAAGGAAAAGAATAACACAACTAGAAATTAATGCCATTGGGAGCCTCCTCCACAAGGATGGATGAAGCTCAATTTTGATGGAGCTTCTTGAGGAAGCCCAAGGGCTATAGGAATTAGTTTCATTATAAGGAAAAATTTAAGTGATTGGATCCTTAAAAGAGCTAAAACCCTAGGTATAGTGACAAATAATATTGTCAAACTAGAAGTAGTAAATGAAGGCCTTACAACCAGCAATAAATTAAGAATTAAAAAATTATTTATAGAATGAAATTCTCAAATAATATTAAATGCATTAAGGAATAGAAGCACACCAAATTGGATGATAAACACCAAATTAGAAAATGTTACTATTAAGTTAGGGAATTTGAAGAAGTAATCATAAAACACATCTACAAAGAAGGGAATACTATAACATATATGCTAGCAAATGAAGGTATTGATGGAAAATATATCCTCCTAACCACTCCTGAAACAAAATTTCATAACCAAAGTTTAAAAATAAACAATTTAAAACAATACTATATGAATCAATTAACTCTATCACATAAATCTTGTCACATACTATATAACAAAAACTTAACACATCTAACTCTCTCCAAGATACATCCCTTTTCTCCACTTTCCTACACTAAACTAGCTTTAGTTTGTCTTGGATACATTTATTAAAATACATATGCGCATAAATGTTATGTTTAATTACTTGTTCTCTATTTGAATCCTGTATATTTATGCACATATTGGTATATAAATATAGATATATATACATGTTCATATATATATATATATATATATATATATATATATATATATATATATATATATATGCATTTATACTTACATGCACATATGAATATGCACATAACTACACAGATTCAGTTCCTCCTACTTTTTCTCCAGTATCTATTGTCTTTTGTTTTTCTAGGATTCATGGGTTTAGCTGATTGAGTATATTTTTTCTTTGCTTTCATACTAGATACCATAGGGATTCTATATTCCTATCAATAAATTTAATTTAATCCCTCACTATTGACACTTAACAAGAAATGTATTTTAAACATGTCAAGGTAACTGAATCATTAAATTACCAATATCCTTGAGAAAGGATTTGATGTCATGCTCTGTCATGATGAAAGCTAAAGTAATATATTTTGAACCTTCCCTAGATCATTTTTTCTTTATTTAACCTTGACACTATCTCGATTCTCCTCACAAAACCATGTGTCTATATGACATCCCAGCATGATTGTCTGATAATGGAATTTATGGTTATTTAATCTATGCTAATTTTTTCTTTGGTATTTATGGTAGAATCTTTGGTGATAATATCAAAAAGTTCTATTTCGATTTATGGTTATCTAATCCATGCTAATTTTATCTTTGATTATCTAATCTAATCTAATGTTTAAGATTATTTCTTTAATATCTCATAATCCCTTCCCCTTATCTATCAATTTCTATCAAAATTTACTTTCATAGATTAATATGTATGTTTCCCTACATTATCTATTACCTTTTCCTACTAACCTAGCTAATGGTTTGGTTTCCTCTAGTTTGTTTTCTTTGGTTTCTCTATGTATGGATGTAGGCAAAGTCAAAGTTGATGAAATCTTGTAAACATCCAACCAAACCTAACATTTCCTCTTCAAGAAGTCTATCAAGAATATTTGATGAAGACATGAGAGGTAAATTGTAATTAATATCCTAACAAGGATTAAATTGTAATTAATACACTGTATGTAAAATGTCAATATTCCTAAAAAGGATTAAATTATATTTTATAATCTGGGGTATGCCCCTCTGCAATTTTTATGAAATAGGACTTTGTCCTAGGTAAGACTGGAGCTTTTCATCCCCATTCTTTCCTACCAGTGTCTTTTTCAATGGAAGACCTATAAAATACCTTTTCATTAATAAAATATAATCTAAAGGCTTTGGTCATTTATTGATTAAAAAAAAAAAAAAACTTTTCTAATTAAATTCTAATTCTAACCTATTTAATTCTTACATGATATAAAATATATTATAATTGAATTAACTAGAAATATAGTTTTTTTAAAAAACTTAAAATATTACATACACTAATCTTAAATTATACTATATTCAACTATCTAAACTAACTACTAATTATGTACTAGCAAACCCCTACTAACCTTTTTCCACCCTACCTATTTAATACTTACATGAGATAAAGTTACTAATAAAACAAAAAATTTAAAATAATAAAAATCTGACAATCTAATTCTAATTCATTTCATATCTCTTAACTAACACTACCTCCTCACTAACCTAACTAACCCCTCCCTTACTACTAACTAATTAACCCCACCCCCTAACTACCTCCTAACTCACTAAAATCCTTCCCACTTGCCCTTGGTGGGCAGTAACACCCCTACATGTGACCCAAGTCTGTAAAACCATAGCCTAAGTTTAGTCTCATCCCCTCCAAATGTGCTACAAATGGTATTAAGTGGGAAACATTTCTTTAAGGTTTTAAAACTTCCTTGAAGCATGATTGGAGGAGGGGTGTTTGCACTCCAACCCATGCTAACAAACATCTTATCCTCCCCAAGGATGGCATGCCCAATCAAAACTTGCATGATAATGTGGTGTGGGCTCCTATGTAGGGATGTACACCTGAGCAAATTGGGGAGAAGTTTAAAAAGGTAAGTGTGAATTTAATTGGAGGATGACAAATTAAATGCATGCACTTCCTCCTTTTTTGACAAGTTACATCTTTCTAAGGGTTGCGTCCATTTCAAAACCATGTGGAGAAAGTTTTTAGAGTTAAATGGGATGACATCAGGAATGTAGAGGAACAATTATAGATTAAAGTTTAGTTTGTGTATCTTAGGATAGGATAGAATAATATTCTTTCTTTTCATTGATATTTATAATTGTTGCCTTTTATATTTATTTAACCCTTATTTTAAATAGTTTTCAAATATTTAGAAGGAAATATTTCAAAGTATATTCTCTATTCCAAAAGAGGATTAAAAACTTCTACATACAAAAGGTAGAGAGCATTTTTCTCTAAAAATGATTTAAAATAATTTAAGGATCTTTTCTCACCATGTGTTGAGTTTTTACATACAATTTTGTCGATATGGCATAAGGGGGATAAATTTTTTTGTCCATTTTCATGGATGAATTAAAGGAATAGATTTTTTTGATGTTATATTATGCATTCAGTAGGAGTATATATATTTTAATATAGTTATTAATCAAAGAAAATCAAGTAACATCCATATAAATCAATTTTCCTCTAATACCTAATCATATTCAAATTGCAAACTTCATGTTACATCATTGTATCTAATCAAAATTTGATCATATGCATATGAAATGAATTATAAAGAATTCCATAGGAAACAAATTTCTTTTTTTTTCAACATGCATGGGCTAGCCACTTCATATTTATTTTATTCAAAACCAGATTCAAGGCCTTAATCAAGAAAGAATCATGGAAGAAAACCTAATATTGTAGTCATTTCAAAAATAAGGTTAATAATAAATTTTATAGCAGGATCATTATCTTGATGAGAAGTCTCCATAATATTTGAATCAAGAACACCAAAACTCTGAATCTAGTTTGGCTCCATATCAAGGTATCAACTATGCAATCTACAAATTTACATCAAGGTAACCATGGAGAACTGAAACTAATTGGGTGACAATAAAATTCAAACACATAGACACATTCAACTATTTACTCCCATCCTAGGTTAGCACAATAGGTTCCTTATCAAACCAAGACTAGGGAGAAGGTTTATTTTTCTAAGGTAGAAGATATCAATCACAATACCAAACACATGTCTCTTCTAAGGGTAATAATCATAAGAACTTTTGTTCTTTCACTCTTTATTTCCCCAAGTGCAAAATGGTTTGTATTGACAAGTAGGGGCCCATAACACCCTACTTTGTCCCTCTCCTCATCATGAAGAGAGACTCTGCACTAACTTGGAGTCCAACTACGAACCTCCTCCTATACATGGCCACTTCTACCCTATTAAAGGGTGAGTAATGCTAACACAACCTTTATAGTTTCCCTCACAAAAAAAAATGTAAAACATAAAAGGAAAAACAATTATGAAACCCATAATAACCCATCCCTCACATGTTTCATCATATATACAAATAAACACACATGCAATAGGTCTACTTAAGAAAATAAAAATATAGTACGAAGAACAAGACCATAAAGGATTCCTACCTTCATAAATGGTTATGGAAAATGGAATTTTAGAGAAGAGATAATCCTTCTACCACCTTCAATTCTAGCATTACTCTATCTAAATGTAGTGAATGGATGAATACCCTTCAACCCTCAAATTGGTAACTAAATAGGCTTCTAAACTCACCCACCTAAAATTGTAATAACTCTAGACTTGACTAAGGTTTTCTAGGGTCTTCCAACTTGATCCTACCATTAAGATACCTTCTTGGTGGAGTGTAAACTTGGAAAAATCATGGAGAAATTCAATTTCAAACTAAAGAAAAAATGAGATATTTAAGAGGTCATAAAAGTGAACAGAAGGATCTAAAAGGGTGGAAAATGTCCCCAACCCATATGCATACCCCCTAGGCACTTGGTTTTCATTAATTTTGGCCTCTAGGATCATTTTAGGAGCTATTAATTAGATTGAAATATTTTAACTTTTTCACTAAACCCTAATTAGGGTAATTATTCTAGGTTACCACTAATTAGCCTTACGTCACTTAACTTAATCAATCTTGGATTATCAAGTTACTTTGCTAACCCTAAATAACATGCTGATACACATATATATATTATGAGTGTCATGTGACACCATAAGATTCACTGTTACATAACATTAAACTCTTTATGATTAAAGAATGATACACAAATTTAGATTATGATACAAATAAAATACAAAACAATGGGGTCTACATCTTTCATTAGACTCAAGCTTGAGTTTCATAGATTGTACATAGGGTCAATTATTGATTCTCTATTAGATTTCCTAGCTAATAATCATGTACACTTAATTCACACATTATTAGTTCAAGAAAAAACACATGTATATATTTAAAACTCATATTGATAATCACATTAATCAAAACATCAATCTTTCATTTATATAACCTTTTCCTCATTCTACACACATATTTGATCATTAGAAAATGCATAATTAAAGTACTAATCATATTCCTAATCCTGAATTCATTTACTATACTATGCAATCATTATGTATACTTATAAAACATAAAATAAGATGATTAAGAATTTTAAATTAAAGCATCACACTACATAAAATAAAATAATAATATCCAGTTCATCAGATAATGTCTCAACATACCAAGTTATAATGTATCAAAATAAAAATGTAATAGTTGTGCTATGATGAATCAAGGCAAAGCCTTGGATCCTCCCCCACTAGGCATGAACTTCCTCCTGGAGTTCATAAAAAAGGTATGGTTACTAATATCTCATATGTGTAGAATCTTCCCATAAAGTCATGATCTCATCATAACAATCTTATTGGACCCTAACCTTGTTCAACTCTTGACCTCGAAGAGCTAGGGTCTATTGGGCAATAATATAGATAGGCTCTAGTGCTAGCTACTCATCCAACTCCACCTTTAAGGCATCCCAATATATAATTTGATAGTCATCACACACACACACACACACACACACACACACACACACACACACACACACACACACACACACACACACACACACACACACACATCCTTCAAGTATAGAAACATAGAACAAATTGTGCATGTGTGACAAGCTAGGTGGCAAGGTTAGATGGTATGCAACTGGTCCTATCTTCTTTAAGATCTCAAATTGTCTAACAAATCAAGGTTTTGACTTAGAGCCCTTTTCAAATCAAATCAGACTCGTGTGTGATCATACTCTCAAGAACAGTTTATCTCCAACCTTATGCTCTCAATAAATTCTCTTCACATCAACATACTTCTTATTCCTATCATATGCCTCTCTAAGGCATTCTCTAATCAGGGTCACCTACTACTCCATCTCTTTGAGTATCTAAGGACCAATAGATACTCTATCCTTGATCCTACCCCAACTCAAGGGTGTTTGGCAAGGTCTTCCATACAATGCCTCATAAGGTGGCATACTTATAGAGGAATGGTTCCCATTGTTATAGGAAAGCTTGACAAGATGCAAGTATTCCTCCTATTTGACCTGATGGTCCATCACATATATACACAATATGTCCTACAATACTTGAATCACTTTCTTGGTCTGACTATCAGTCAAAGGATGGTATGCTATACTAAAATTGAGCCTAGTGACCAATGTTTCCTACAACTCTCTCCAAAAGGATGAAGTGAATAGTAAGTCTCTATCTAAGATGATCTTATGCAGAATGCCATGAATTTTGACAATGTCTTGCAAAAACACTTGAGCTACATCTCATGCTATGTATGTAGTACACATGAGTGAGAAGTGGGCAACTTTGGTCAATATATCAATAGTCACCAAAATGGCATCATGAGAGTGAGAAAACATGGGAAGATGAATAATAAAATCTATAGATATAGCATCCCACTTTCACTTTGGAATCTCATGAGGCTAAAGAAGCCCACTAGGATGATGGTGTTCTACATTCAACCTCTGACACTTGAGGCATCTCATAAAAATGCTATAAATCTACACTCTCATGCCTCACCAATGATATAACTACCTCAGATCTACATGCAACTTCTTAACATCGGTGTGCACTGCATAAGGTGCTTTGTGAGCCTCAAGTGTAATGAGCTCATACAAACCTCCAATAGAAGGTACATAAATACATCCTCTATGAGGGAAAATTCCATCAGATTCCAATGAATACTCTAAGTACTTACCTTCTAAGGGTCTCTAAGAATGCACCAAGTGACTAACTTATACATAAAGCTCATCTTCTAGAAAATGATGTAGGATCTACTCTCTCAAATCAATACAAGTAGTCATAGATGAAAGCTCATAGTTCCTTCTATTTAAGGTATCTAAAATCACACTCTTTTTTCCCTTGATGTAATTAACATCAAAATTGTACTCACAAAGGAACTCCATCCACCTTCTTTACCTAGCATTAAGGTTCAACTATATAAATATGTACTGCAAGCTCTATGGCACAATGAAGCTCGAATCTATGACCTAGAAGGAAGTGTCACCACCTCATTAAAGCATGAACAACTGCTACAAGCTCTAGATCATGAGTAGAGTGATTGAGTTCATAGGTCTTCAACTTCCTAGACTCTTATGAAATAGGTCATACATCTTGCATAAGGACTACCCCTATACCATCCAAAGATGCATCTGTGCATACCACAAAATCCAATGAAGGATCTAGCACTGTAAGGATTGGTGCACTCATGAAGGATCTCTTGAGATCTTGGAAAGATCTCTCACATTTCTTTCTCCACTCATACTTCTTCCCCTTTCTCTAAAGAGATGTGATTAGGTGTTCCAATCTAAAGAATCCTGCAATAAAGCATTGGTAATATCCTACTAGTCCCATAGAACTCCTTACTTAGTGAGACTAGTGGGTGATATCCAATCTATGATGGCTCTAATCTTCAATGGATCTTTTGAGACTCCATCAGCTGATATAGCATGACCTAAATAATGTATCTTAGGTCTATAGAATGCACATTTTGACAAGCTTTCATACAACTGGTTCTTTGTCAACTTTTGTAATACTTGTCTCAGGTCCTCTTCATGTTCTCATTATGAGAGTATATCAATATATCATCAAGGAATATGAACACAAACTTATCCAAAAGGTACAAAATACTCCATTCATGAGGCTTATGAATACAACTAGAGCATTTGTGAGGCCAAATGGCACCATGATGAACTCATAGTGACCATACCTCATATAGAATGCAGTCTTTTGGATATCACTCTCCACAATTCTCAACTAATGATAACCTAACTTAAGATCTATCTTTGGGAATATTCCCTATAACTGATTGAAGAAGTCATCAATCCTGGGAAGCAGGTATCTCTTCTTAATGGTTACTTTTTTCAACTTCTGATAGTAAATGCACAACCTAAGTGATATGTCCTTCTTCTTTAGAAAGATCATTGGTGCACCCCAAGGTGACACACTAGGTCAAATATGCCCTTTCTTGAAGAGTTCCTCTAACTAATTCTTTAGCTCACCAAGCTCATGAGTAGTCATCCTATAAGGTACTCTTGATACTAGCTTGACTCCTTGTTGTGATGTGGAGCCTAATCAGACTCAAAGGTTAATTAGGTGTGGTTTTCTTCTAGATTATTTCTATAGGAGTTGGGGACAAGGGGTAGCACCCCTATAGGGTCTTGGGGCAATGCCATAGCTACACTCCTTATCATAGTATAGGGAGGGTCAAGGGGAAATTCTCCCACAAGGGTTTTTGGGGGTAGCCATCCCAAAGCAAAAAATTCCCTTATATTGTAAAAGGCATTGGCTACTATTTAATGTGTGATGCAAAAATTGGTTCTTGTGGCAGTATTGAACTGTAAGGGATTATAGATTGTAATCAGGTTGTAATCACTAAATCATAATAATATTAGATTTTTTGTCAGTGGACATAGCCAAGGGATTGGGTGAGCCACATTAAATATTAGTGTCTTGTGTTCTCTTATATGCGATCTTTTTTTTTTTTTATTGGTTATATTTACATGTAACTATTATTTCTGTCTGAGGTTAATCCCAACACTCCTACCACAAGATCTATGTGAAAATCCACTACTCTAGGTGGAGGCATACTAGGGAGCTTTGAAGGAAATACATCTATAAATTTCTATAGGATTGGAAAATCATCGAGTAATGACTCTTCCTCCAAATCTTCCTCTCTATCACTAATGGTGGCAAAGAAAAATTGACATCCCTTTTGTATGCACCACATGAGCTGCATAGTAGAAATCATATGAAGATATACTAGCCTCTTCACTATGAAGATCACTCTAGAGATCCCATATTCATCTAGATATTCTACCCTCTTTTGTCAAAAATCCATCTTGGCGCTATGGGCATAAAGCCAATCCATGCCAAGGACAACATCATAAGAACTTAGAGGGGTAATGCATAGATCAAACATCATGGTCATGTCTCAAACTTGAATCTAGCAATTATACACCATTTTACTAATTGACACTCTTGTTGTTGAGGCTAACTCTACTTCCCAATTGACATCCTAACTAAGTGCCACTAGCTCACAATGCTCCACTACATATGGATATATAAAAGATTTAGTAGCTTTGGAATCAAATTAAAAAGAAACCATACTACCCTATATTATACATGTGTCCTCGATAACTGTGGCCTGATGCTCAGCCTAGCAATTTTCAACTATTGCAAACACTCTATGGGATATAACCATGTCACCAACTGTAGGCTCTAAGATAGCCTCTCTTTGAGCACTAGATGACTATCCCTACAAACATTATCTAGCTAGATGACCCATGCCACCACAAGTGTAGCATAGTCCTTGGATATAAACCTAATGTCCTATGATCTAGACTGTTGTGGACCCCTAGACCTACTAGATCTATTGTATCTACCATTGGAAGATTATTGATTCTTCACTAACTATGATTGTGGGGCATGTGCCTTTTGATCCTATTTAGGACCCTATGACTACCACTACTTGGGCTTAAAGCCCTGGTAACTCTATGATGGATTTTGTTACCACTATTATGGCTTCTACTACTAGGAGTGTTGGCCCTTAGAGGATCATGCTACATAGTTTTGATTCCCCTTTAAAGGGGGTTTTTGATATCCTAACTGCTAGGTAGAGTTTTGGTAAGACCAATCTCAAGACTCTTGTTTACCTCGAGTATCCTTAGAAACTAGTGTTACTCAACTACCTATCTGAAAGTGGTAGGGAAAGCCAAACAGACTACACCCTAGAGTGTGAAACTTAGAATGATAATATAGTCATGGATCTACAATTTCTCGTCCTTCATGTATTCAACATAAGGAATGAACTCAAGAAATTGACTCTCATACTAAGCTACTGTGAGGCCCCTCTGATGTAGAGAATGAAACTCCTATATCTACTTCTATTTGAAGTTCTTGGAAAGGTACCTCTCTTAGAATCTAACTAAAAATGTTTTCCATGTGAGGGTATCCATCCTCACCCCTCCTATAGATTCCTCCTATTGCGATCAAATGGCTAATGGACTACTAGTCACACCGTTAAATTACTTCCATAAGGACATAATCCAAAACATAACTTAAAACTCTGTAACCAAGCCTCTATTACTACTCCATCAGTGGAATCAAGAAATAATGGTGGTTGGATTCATATCTACTCCCTAATCTCATCTCCTATATGCCTAGGAGGTCTTTCGGGTGCTGGTCCTAAAACATGTACTAAATCAACCTCATGATTGTCCTATCCCTCAACCTACCTCAATGGTGGACTCCTACTCCTCTCTGCCATCTTCCCTACCTCCTTTGGGTTCTTGTACTTCCTCTTTAGGAATTTGGTACTCTATTTATTATATGGGTGGTGGCCTCTGCTAGACTAATCTAATTATATATTAGAGGGCATCCAAAATATCCTAATTAGGGTTTGGTGTATATGCGTGAATATGTGGCCTCTGCTAACACACACACTTCAACATGGTCATTGTCTACAGATTCATCTCAGAATGAACATTGGATTGTTCATCCGAAAATTAGCTGGCAAGATGACCTGTTGCCTTTTATCTAAAGGGAATTGCTTGTTAGATATCCTCAGATTTGAGGTGTTTAAGCAACCAGACCCTCTACAAATGAAGGATTTGAAAGAAAATGTGACTAATCTATATGAGAATGCAGATTAATCTAGAATGGAGTATGCACATTTAATCTAAAAACATGTAAAAGAAAGCTATGCTAAAATGTATGCATATTATGCTAAATGAAATTAAGCTAGAAAATGAATATCTTATGAAAGTAAGGAGCTCAAATAAATGCACAATCCAACAAAAATTCGATGAAAATTCTCATTCAACCTCCCCCAAAATAAAGAGATGAGGGTCTCTTAAATAGACTTTCCTGGAATCCATCAATGGTTGAGATCAATTTCAATCAATGGTCAGGATTAAAGGTGAAGTTCAGTCATAAAGGAAGATTCCCAAATTAAAAGGAGTTAACTAATTTAATTTGAGTAGAATAAGGAGTTAGCTGATTTAATTCCTTTTTTATCAATAGTGAAGTAGAAATTTCCCTTTTTGAACTGAAGAGAGATTTTGGTGAGATATTTAATTTAATAAAATCAGATATGCTCTCATAATTACCTTTTCTAATTAAATAAATAATCCTTTAATTAATTAGAGACACTTTTTCTTATTTAATTAAATAACTCCATTTAATTAATTAGGAATAGCTTCCAATTTAATTAAATAATTACATTTAATTAATCAAGATAGGCGTATTTATTAAATTAAATAAATTTAATTCCATAGTACATTAGCCTTAAGATATAATTTAATTTAATTAAAGTATAAATACTTAGTAATTAAATTAAATATTAATCAATAGGTTTAATGTGACTAATAGGAGTAAATACTATAGGAATTAAATAATAAGCATGATGAATGCAGATTAGGGTTTTCTACATTTGACAATTAAGTCAAGTAGCGAGTAGTAGAATAAGAATTTGCCTAGTGGAATAGGACTTTAGGATTGGTCAGAAATATACTAGAATTGGTTGAGATGGCAATGAGCCAATTTTGGGTAATTACAATTTACCCCTCTTTGAATGAATGTGTGAGCAGCATGTTCAATTCAAAGATAATCAGAAAGCATGATGCAAACATGAGATTGGTTCCGAAGTTGATTACACAGAGGCCAATTGATAAGCTTTTAAGGATTATCTCTAGAACAGAGCTTAATCCCAAGGAATCCAAGTAGAGCACTTAGATACCTAAGATCGATAGCATTTAAAAGACTATCTCCAGAAGGAAGTGTAATCTTTAAGGATCTAGACAAAACGTCTAGATACTTGAAATTGATAAGCATTTAGAAGATTATCTCCAGAATAGAGTTTAATCTTCAAGGATCCATATAAAACACCTAGATACCTAAAATTGAAAGCATTTAGAAGACTATCTCCAGAATAGAGCTTAACCTTCAAGGATCCAGATAGAACACCTAGATTCCTAAGATCAATAAAAGATAACAAGGTACAATCATGAGTCGTAGAATAATTCCTAGAATGAGGCTTGATCCTCAGGAGTCGAGGTTTACACTATCCCAATACCTATCCATCAAACTCTGAGAAGAGCTATTATAAGGTTGATCAATTGATGAAAAGATAAGATAGGTAGCAAAGATGCCAGATAAAAGGGAACAAGATGCCCTGAGTGATTAGATGCCCCAAGTGATAAGGACATAAGATGGGAACTAGATGCCCCAAGCAATAGGTATTTAATGATATTTTAATCATCCTGCCCCCTCGGGAGCAAAATCGAAAGATGACACACCAGAAATATGATTTCAAGCAATATATCATGAGATATAGGAAAAATCTGAGATTCAGCAGAATATAGAAGAGACCAAAATGATCGAAAGAAGATTTTGGGTTGATTTGAAATGATTGTGAACTCGCAAAGACCAAGTTTGACCAAATGTTGACCAGATTTAGCCACAATTGACTTGAGTTGACTATTTTCAAAATGAATTTTGAATATATGGAGAATGTAAAGTTGAGAGGATTCCGAGAATCACAAAGTATCAGAAAGATTTGGGTTGCACAAGCATTGGGACGCGTCGGTCCCTAAAATTTTAAAATACATTTTTGAGGCTCTTAGGTGTGTCAAATTTTGAATTTGATCCCGAAATGGATCTAGAAGGGTCCAATTAGCCAAGGGTGTGATTTTTATGAAAATCTGAGCACTTTGAAAAATTTGAGTCAACAGCTATATAAGGGCTCGAGGGGCCATTTTCAATTCATTTCTGCTTTTTGTCTTTTAGTGATTGGAACTCTGAGAGAGACATGGCAGTCAGCATGAGACATCATTGATTCAAGCGCTCTAGACATCACGACTGCCCAGCAAACTACAGACCACCAGTGAGTCAGTGAGTCCCTTCTTTTGTACTTTTGTTTTCATGCATTTCGATGTCATTTATTGCATGTTTTAGCATGTTTTAGGATTGTCAATTTGATCTTCACACGAGGCCTATCTCTTCTCATGCGAACATCTTATTTCTTCATGTGAAGAAACAGGGTTCGCTATTTCTTCACGTGCGGCTGGAGGATCTTCACGCGGGACACATTATGTTTCATGCGAAGATTTAGATTCTTCATTCGAGTTGATTTGTTTCTCGCATGAACAAATCTTTTTTTGCATGAGTAGCTCTTTTTGTGCGTGAGGATGAGATTCTTCATGCGAACAAAGAATGATTTTGCAAGAAACTAGAGAGCTTCACGCGAGATTTCACAAATCTCACACGAAATTCCATGACAATTTTGTTTAAAAATTTGATTTTCATACTCAAAATTTTCCTTTTAATTGGTTTTGGTGCATCGTTTTGACTTGATACTAATCATTTCATTTATTTTTTGGTGTTTGTGCATGCAGGAGGTCTTTGGTGACATTTCATTCAGATCACACTATCCACCATATGAAGAGTTATTGTAGAGTCTTGATGATGTAGATCGAGCTCACATTGCTCGATTGGGTTTGTCCTCCCTATGCTATATTCTAGCCATGATGGTGCATCACAGCTTACTCATAGCTTTGGTGAAGCATTTCCATTTGGAGACAAACACCTTCCACTTGCCGATGGGTAAGATGACCATCACTCCAAAGGACATCTAGAGGATTCTGAGGATTCCTTTTCACAGTGCCCAAGTCATCTATGACACAGTGCCCTAAGCAGGGATAGAGCCATTATCTGTTGTGTTCAGGACAAAGTTACTGAGGGGCAGAGCCATCAGTTGGAATGAGCTGATGCATACCTATGGACTAACACATAGGCTGGCATCCATGCTAGGTATTTTTCTAAGCTGCTTCTTATGTCCTAATAGAGGATAGCATAGGCTGGAGTGTGGATTGGGTGCCATGCTTCGTAGGATGCTAGAGGCACCAAAGAGCTTTGGGTGGGGTTAGTGCATGTTGGCCCACCTTTTCCATGAGATGCATGAGGTCATCTTCCACTAGAAGAAGACCATGGCAGCTGGAGCCTATGTATTACAAATCTAGGCCTGGGAGCATCTTCCCATATGTCGATCAATTTTTGAGGATGCCAAAGAGCCCATGAAGCTATACATATGCAGATATCGAGGGCATATTACCCAGGCCCACCTAGGTAAGACTGAGCACTGGCGGATGCATCTTGATGACCTGGTGTCCGTTGTATGGCGGCCTTGGAGAGAGACAAAGGACTGGGATGGTGCCCCCAAAGAGCTTCCATGGATGTTTAGTTCTCGACCTCTGCTAGGCAGGATGACATCAGTTATAGAGAGATTTTCTATCTCACGAGTGTGGTGGCAGTATGGTCATCCCCAGTTAATTTCACATGAGTGTTGTGACTATGCTAGGGTGCAGAAGGATATTGAGCGCGGATGGCCACCACGGATGGATCCAGGGCGATCCATGATAGATATCTACAATCTAGCTGCAGTTCAGTGGGACTACTTGCTAGAGGTAGTAGATGCAAGGATGACTTCTGCATATCAGGCATTTTTGATAGGCCATTCATTCCCACACTTCATAGATCCACTAGGGATGGCAGGGCAGGTATAGAGATAGGTGCCCTAGCAGAAGCAGGCATAGCCACAGCTGCCAAGTCAACCACAGATTCCACCACAAGTCCAGCACTGAGTATAGTAGATGTCTATTCCCCCTCATCAAATGGGATCATACCTAGGTGTCGAGGGTAGTGGGACAGGGCATAGTCAGTGGAGGAGGTAGAGGACAGAGGAGTAGGCCCCTGAGAAGGAGATACCGCAACAGCAGGCATCACCATAGCTGAAGGCACCACCACAGCGGCAAACACCAGAGATGCTTGATGAGGATATGCCAAATTAGCTGGCAAGTGGGGTGCAAGACATGGTATAGTGATACTAAGATTGGGTTCGTCAAGCCTCCTAATAGTTGGGAGAGTTGTAGATTGCAGTAGCAGTCTGGGATGCACAGCTGGTGGAGAGACAGTAGGAGACAAATCGATAAAGGGAGCACACAGAGACTGCAGAGTCAAGGTTGGAGCTGGAATAGGATGAGATTCACTTTTAGTCAGCTAGGTCCACCTATTATTATCCTACATATACCAGCGCAGTACCGGATGAGACATTGCAGGTTCAACGCTTCTCTCAGTATGCGCGAGAGTCTAGGAGCACACAACCTCCTGTCAGGCTAAATATGCCACCGTCACCTCTACTGCCTTCTACCCCTACTCCTCTTAGAGGCAAGGGTTCGGGACAGATTTGGGTCAAGTAATAAATAGCTCTTCTTTGTTGTCATTGTCTTCCTAAGCCAACAAGATTCCCAAAGATGTTTCAGCGGCTGAAATATATAAAAGCAAAGGCTTCCCATGCATATGAGGCATCAGGATTGGTGGATTGACTAGATATTGTTTGATCTATGTTAATCTTTGCTCACAGTCTTGGCTCCAATTTAATTTCACACCCTTATGTAAGGTCTTTGTGAAGGGTTATGATTTATCTACCAATTGTGAAATAAACCTGCGAATAGATTGAAGCCTTCCCTGTAGTCCTCTCATCTGACAGATGTTCTGAGGTGGTGGCATGTTCCTTATTGCTTGTACTTTTTTTGGATCTACTTCAATTCCCTTTGCAGAAACAATATATCCCAACAATTTCCTCAATGTGACACCACATGCGCATTTCTTAGGATTGAGCCGAAGACTGAATATTTTCAAACGATCTAGGATGGGACCCAAATCTTGTAGATGAGTATTGCGTTTAGCACTTTTGACCAAGGTATCATCAACATAGTCCTCCATGGTTCTATGCATCATGTCATGGAAAATTGTAGTAACAGCCTGTTGATTTGTAGCACCAGCATTCTTTAAACCAAATGGCATCACACTCCAACAAAAGGTTCCCCATGCACATGTGAAAGCCATTTTCTCCTAGTCTTTTGGTGCAATTTTTATCTGATTGTATCGAGAAAAACCATCCATAAGTGAGTACATCTCATAGCCAGCCGTCATGTCTACGATCATATCAATATTAGGGAGTGAAAAGTCATCTTTAGGACATGCCAAGTTAAGATCACGAAAGTTTCTACAAACTCTAATAGATTTATCATGCTTGGAAATAGGAACATTATTGGATATCCATTTAGCATAATCAATTGCACAGATGAAACCAACCTTTAGAAGTTTCTCCAATTTAGCTTTGACGAGAAATGCAACATGAGGGTGCATTTTCTGAAGCTTCTGTTTAACTAGTTTGATGCCTGGTGCTATGGACAAGTGATGCATGATAAGATCAAGATCCAATCCTGACATGTCAGAATATGTCCAGGCAAAAATTATTTTCTTTTCCTTGAAAAAGGTAATGAATTGTTCCTTCTCTTCAAGTAATAGAGACTGCACCAAATGTATCACATGATGATGTTCTTCTATGCCCAAGTTAATTGGCTGCATCAGATCTATTAACAATAATGATCTCTCCTAAAAGTGACTGGGAAGGACATCAAATCTCTCATCGATAGGTGCCTTAGAGAGGTTTTCACCCTTGGATACGTCTTTTTTTTTTACTTTTTTGGGATTCGACACTACCACAATGTGGTTTTCACCATCGAACCTCTTGCATTTTTTCCTTTTAATTGTGACACTATGATATTTGATGTCATCCTCAGTCATGTTGATACTCTGCTCATTGGTGGAAGATGTTACAAGTTTGATAGCATTTAGGTAACAGACAAGAGCATAGTCATTTTGGAATGTGGGGACTTCGTTAGATGCATTGGGGTTCCAATCTATAAGCTTGTGATGTGCAAGTGAGAGAGTAGTGGCTAGTTCAACTATGTTCATAGTATAGTCATTAAGTGCATGGACTATCAATTCAAGACCTATGGCAACCTCATCCACAGGTGTATTCAAATGCCTTGAAATACTAACATCAGGAATTGGTGACTCTAGGACACTAGTTGGATCAGACCCCCATGACCTAACCCTAGATGTTTCACCCACTTCGATTCAATTTTCATAAACATGCACTTGGTCAATGCCTTTATTAGTAGTTTCTTCTGAAAGATTGTAAAACTCATATTCATGAGAATCGGTGCTACATGGTGAGAGACTATAGAATTCCCCAATAGTGATAGGGACGTACTCTCCTTTAGCCTCTGGATTCTTACACAAATACTCAATACAGCATGACTGACTAGATTATCCCTTTTCTAAATGATATTTGAGTTGCTTAGTATTGTCCTTAGAAGAATTACTAGTATCATCCATGGTGCTAACATGTGGCATAAAGTCATCTGGCTCAACAAAGAATTTAGTGAGATCATAAGGAATAGGATGAGGGTAGGAATCCTCATCATCCAATTCTTCCTCTTGAGTATCTGACTCAGGTTGTGACTCATTTTCAAATGAACTCTTAGATTTGGGGATGAATTGATTTGATCCTAGATGGAAAGGGACCTTCTTAAACCCTAGGCCAGTTGTATCACTGTTGCTTCAAGCTTTTTCTTTGATAGGATCATTTAGGCCATTGTTATTGCACGTAATAGGGCCAGTTCCCTTGTAACCAAAATGCTTCATAAGCCTAAGACCAGGTCCATATTTCTTAGGAGTGATTTCTTGAGCTTGTTCTGTTAGGTCCACTGGAGCCTCTTCTTTGTAAATCCATGCAGCAATGGCTCTGTTTTCACTTTCATCTTCTAAGGGAACTGTAGCCTTAATGAAAGCACCATTATACTTGGTCTGAGGTATCAGCACAAATGACTTCTTTGCCTCTGAGGGTCTCCCAAAATGTTGAGGGGACTCTGGGAGAGATGTTAATGATAGCACCGGTTCAATGTGGTACTCTCCCATACTAGTTTCTTTCAATTTAAATGACTGCTCAATTTGTTTCAGCTTATTATTGTGACAATCAATAGGCTCACAGTTAGTAGGGACAAAAGAATCAGTAGCTTTGAGCATATTGCAGGTGTAGCTAGTAGTGGTAGGAATAGTAACTTTGGAGCCATGAAATGGGAATTTGATGCATTGGTGGTATGTGGATGGCACAGCGTGCATGTCATGTATCCATGGTCGTCCCAATAGAATGTTGTAGGCTAAGGGAATGTCAAGCACCTGATAGGTGACATCCCTTTCGACAGGACCGATGCGAATTGGTAAAACCACAAGACCTAGTGACTTTCGTTCCACTTCATCGTATGCTTTAATAGTGATCTTTCTTCGAGGATCAACAAAGTCCTTAAAATAATCCAATTGTCTAAGTAGAGTAGCAGAGACAATATATAGGGCAGCACCATTTTCAATGAGTACTCGACGAACATGTGTCTGGTGGATCATAACCTCAATATGTAGAGGCTGATTATGTGGGTGATTCAGCGAGTTTTCATCCTCCTCAGAGAAGGTCATAAGATAAGCTGAGGTCAGGTGACCTACCATAGATTGAAATCACTCAAGATCAAGATCTTGAGGAATGTTTGCCTCAGTGAGGGCTTTGTCCAGAGTTTTCCTGTGAGCAGGTGAGACTTTAAGAAGCGCAAAGATGGAAATCTGAGCATTAGTTCATTTCAACTAATCGAGAACACTATAACTGCTTGCAGTCAAGTTCATTGTGTGTTTTGCACCTTTACCAGATGGACTAGGAAGGGCTTTGTCTTTGTGTTGTTCAAGATTTGAAATAGGAGGTGCAGGGCCTTTGAGCACTAACTTTGCATGAGAGTGAGTAATAGGGTTAGCACAGTGTTGCAAAGATGTATTATCCATCTTATTGGAAGAGGGCCTCTCAAGAAAAATGGTGTCTTGGGTTTGTCATTATCTTGCTTGCCCTTTATGGTAATAACATCACAGTATTCAGAATCTATAGGTTCAACCATGTGAATGACATTGCCATCATTGGAATATGTATAGTTGACCTTATTATAGGGTTCTAGTTTTGAAGTCTCTCCTTTTTCATAAGCTAGGAAAGGCTCTTTGAATGCATTGTGGTCTGAGTTTTTGTTATGTCCATCTACCACAAGATCACTAGCATCAATCATGTCCTGGAATTTATGACACAAGTTTATACAGTTGTTGGTTTTGTGTCCCTTTTTTTGGTGATACTCATAAAATGAGGTCTCATTCCACCATGGTGGACATGGTTGTGGATCATAGGGATGAGGGTTATCCATTGGTGAGATAAGCTTGTGTTGTAGCAATGTTTTGTAAACCACATCCAAAGGTTCTCCCAAAAGTGTATACTCTCACTTGGGTCATGTTGTCCATGAGTTTCTCAATTTTTTCCCAGATGCCTTATTGTTAGGGGGAGGCTTCTCAGCATTTTTGGTCACTTTGAGGCAGTCTATGAGATTAAATGTCATTTTAGCAGGTTTGGGTGTGACATTGTCAATAACCCCATCATGTACAATTTCTCGGTTCTTGTTGACATGTTTGGTTTTATCCTTGTTGGAAGTGGAACCTTGTTTTGTGTCTCTCTGAAAAGTGAGCTTACCTTTCTTGACCATAAATTCTTCGATATGGATAGCCTGTGTAATCATGTCTTCAAAGGTACGAGGACCTTGTAGTTGGACTCTATACCCAAAAGTAGGTAAGAAGTTATCAGAGAAAATGTCAAGCTTCTCTGTTTCTGGGATTTTACAGGAATACTTAGTGTATAGTTGTCTCCACCGTTGGAGGAAAGTGAGAAAACACTCACCAACCTTCTATTTAAGGTTGCATAGATCTCGAATATTGACAGGGTGTTGAATATTATGAGAATATTGCTGAACAAATGAATTGGCAATTTCGTCAAACATCTTCATACCAGGAGGTAAATGTGAGAACCACTCCAAAGCCTAACCACCTAGGCTTCTAGGGAATAAATGCATGAGGTACGTTTGATTGTGTATAAAATCCATAGAAAAAGCACCAAATTCTCGCAAGTGATCTTGGGGATCAGTAGTACCAAAGTACTTGTTATATTTGGGTAGTTCTATGCCTCGTGGGAAAGCTGACATTTTTATGCTTTTGTCAAATCGAAATGAACAAAGAGCATCCAATGTGTATGTCTTTGTGGGTTTCTCCTTCTCATGCATCATTTGAGCCAACTAGTCTTGCATAATTTTCAATTGTTTTTGGAGCTTGGAGGTCTCAGTTTCTTCTTCAGTTTTGACAATGGTTTCTACATTGAAATGAGAAGGTAACTTTGCTCCCTCTTGGGCAAGTTTGAGAAAGTATTTTTCTTTCTCTTCATTGATTAGGATTCCCATGACCTTCTGAAAGTTTTTGTCTCTTCAACATTTTGCTATGTGTTCAGGGAGGATTTCCACCTCTTCATGTTCCTCATCAGTGTCCTATTCTTTCTCTTTCTCTTTTTCATCCCTAGGTGGTTCTTGATATTGACTATGACTACCATGTTCAAGTTCACAATTAGTCATTATAGGAACGTGTTTAGTTTTTGTATGTTATGTTTCAAAAGGGTCTGTGGAGAAAGGATCATACATTGTATTTGGGAATGTAGGACCTCTACCTGTCTCAGTATCCTCTTGGTAAAAAGGATTCCTAATTTTTTGCAAATTGGAAAATGTTCATTAAACTTGAGATAACCTGGTAGGTGAGGAAGACCATGAAGATGCCTCACTAGCCAAATTGGATACAGATTGCATAACGAAAGGTAAGCAACCTCTGCCATGATTACAACCCCTAGCACGACCACATCTAAGGTTATCAAGATAAAATACATTGCCACTTCTGGTTGTGACAGTCATAGGCAAGGACAAGAAGCTAGAACCTGGACAAGGACTACACTAAGATTGAATCTCAAAATGGACAAGATAATAATAAGAATGTTATTCACTAAGGCACAAATGGTCTAATTTAAAGGCTAGAATAGTCAGAGATTATGACCAATGCGACACAACGTATGACAAGCATTAAGACAAAGACCAAACAAATTACTTATGAGATGAGACTAGTCAAGGTGTAAGACACGAGTCTTCAGCTAAGCGAAGTGTCATTATTTTAGGACTGTATGCAAACAAAGAGTGATAAAAAGACATAGGAAGGGACAACATTCAAGCCACAAATAGCTAAAATAGACCCAAATTGGCAATGCTGACATAAGATCTTGCGCAAAAAACCTTTACAGGTTGTGTGAAGAAGTTTTATAGGACGCACGAAGAAGTTTCTATCTCACACAAAGGTCAGTGACATTAGTTTAATTTTGCATGAAAAAGTTCATAGGGCCACGTGAAGATTTATAACAGCAATTTAATTTTGCATGAAAAGACAATGATTTCGTGTGAGGACCAGATGATTTTGCACAAGACCAAAATGATTTCATGTGAGAAGGCAGACCAGTTTTACAATAGCAACTAATTTTGATAAATTTTTTGATTGTTTCAGTAACCAGGGAGATAAACAGGCACATAGAAAAACAAGCAGGTGATTTCAAGCACGCCTGAAAAGAATGAGCAAAGGAAAAAGCAACCTTGTGCATGAGGAATCAAGTGACTTAGTTTGTGCTAATCCCTAAGAGAGATAATTATGTATGTTTTCAAAAGTTTTTGCAATCATGCATACATCCCTAGAAAATAAAAGTTGGCCTCTCTAAGGTTTTTAGTAATGTTTTGACTCTGCAACTTTTATGATTCATAGGGGTGACCTCCAATCCTAGCACACCGAGGTTTTAACATAGTCTGAGAAATTAATCTTCAAGAGCTTCTGGGGAGATCTGACAACCTACAATGAACCACACCCATGGAGATTTCTTCCACAAGGAAATTTATATAGCGGTTGTCACTACCATGTCAAAAATGGCTATTACAGCTTGAGGTTTCATCAACATAGTTTTCCCTATAGAGGGATTGTCTACTATGGTTAACCCTCTCTAAAGGTGACCAAATCACAATAGTGTACCACATGGGGACTTAGCTTCTAGATTCAAGATTTTGACACCTTTTCATTTTTAGCCCAATCAAATCAGATAGATTAATTTGACATGCTAAACTAAGAGTATCTCTTAAAGATCTATGATATCAACTCTCAGTGATCTATCAACCTCTCTAGAGAAAGGATGCCTCAATCAACAAGTTGAAGATTCATATATCTACGAGATGCTCAAAGTATCCTCCCCACCTCCAACGAATCCATCTTAGAGAGGAGTTTCACTAGGAACCCACTCTCTCAAGATTCATGAATAGTGTTCATGGGGGTCTAATTACTATGTGTGTACAGATGTTAATTCCCGAAAGCAAATCTATCCAAAAGCAATCAAAGAGCACAAGGTGGTACACTTAACACTTTAACTAATGCAAGGTGAGTCAAAAGATGTGGAACATTTAACCCCTCACATAAGCCAACATGAGTCCACAACTCAAAAACTAGTGAGTTCTAGAAAGCACAAAAGGGTTGCCTAGTGGAGCATTTAACGCTTCTTTCTTGTAGACCCCTCCCCTTTAATGTGGTACTAATCTTGCAACCACAGTGTAAAACAAGGGGCCGACAGATTAGCGAGTTCAATAACCCAAGATAGCTAATTAGATCTATCACTAATAACTAAGCCTGCTAGATGAAACTAATAGAGATCACAACCTAGTATCAAATTATGCATGTGTTGTAAAATGAGAACATGGAAGGAAATACACACAAGCTTGACATAAGAGATTTTTGTTTTAGCTCCAAATGAAAGGTTATCAATCAAAGAGAATTACTTGGGAATCCTCGCAACGTGCTTAGTAGATTTTTTACCTATTTTTAGCAACTTTATCACGCTTTTCCAATTGTCTCGCAAACTGTATTCTCTTATTTCAAAAAACTAGAAAACACAGAAAAACTAGGAATTGTGAGCAGTTAGCAGAAAAACCAAAAAACATGAAAATCAATGCAAAAATAGCCTCTGCCAATAGAGTCTCATGCGAAATTCCTCACAGTCCATGCAAAGAATTTTTATGACCTACGTGAAATTATATTCAGCCCGTGTGAAGAAACAGGTGTTGCCCAAAGTTTCACGCACTTAGGCGATTTCTCGCACAATACGTAAAGAATCTTTGTGTGAAGATTCTAGATCCTCGTGCGAAAAAAAATAGTTTCGCGCAAGGATTCTCATATTTGTATGGAATAGTATGAACAAAGAACAAAAGAAATGATTAAAAAAATGCAAAAAGAGGCCAAAAAAATTGATTTTCAAGGCCCCATGGTGGGCGCCAAAAATGTATGCATGAATATGTGGCCTCTGCTAACACACACACTCAACACGGTCATTGTATGCAGATTCATCCCAGAATGAACATTGGATTGTTCATCCGAAAATTAGCCAGCAAGATGACCTGTTGCCTTCTATCTAAAGGGAATTACTTGTTAGATATCCTCAGATTTGAGGTCTTTAAGAAATTAGACCCTCTACGAATGAAGGATTTGAAAGAAAATGTGACTAATCTATATGAGAATGCAGATTAATCTAGAATGGAGTATGCACATTTAATCTAAAAACATGTAAAAGAAAGCTATGCTAAAATATATACATATTATGCTAAATGAGATTAAGCTAGGAAATGAATATCTTATGAAAGTAAGGAGCTCAAATGAATGCACAATCCAACAGCAATTCGATGCAAATTCTCATTCAACCTCCCCCAAAATAAATAGATGAGGGTCTCTTAAATAGACTTTCCTGAAATCCATCAACGGTTGAGATCGATTTCAATCAATGGTCAGGATTAAAGGTGAAGTTCAATCATAAAGGAAGATTCCCAAACTAAAGGGAGTTAATTGATTTAATTCCTTTTTGATTAATAGTGAACTGAAAATTTCCCTTTTTGAACTAAAGAGAGATTTTGGTGAGATATTTAATTTAATAAAATGAGATATGCTCTCATAATTACCTTTTCTAATTAATTAAATAATCCTTTAATTAATTAGAGACACTTTTTCTTATTTAATTGAATAACTCCATTTAATTAAATAATTACATTTAATTAATCAAGATAGGCGTATTTATTAAATTAAATAAATTTAATTCCATATTACATTAGCGTTAAGATATAATTTAATTTAATTATAGTATAAATACTTAGTAATTAAATTAAATATTAATCAATAGGTTTAATGTGACTAATATGAGTAAATACTATAGGAATTAAATAATAAGCATCATGAATGCAGATTAGGGTTTTTTGCATTTGAAAATTAAGTCAAGTAGCGAGTAGTAGAATAAGAATTTGCCTAGTGGAATAGGACTTAAGGATTGGTCAAAAATAGACCAAAATTGGTTGAGATGGTAATGAGTCAATTTTGGGGTATTACATGGTGGTGGTGGTGGTGGAGGTAGTGGAGTAGTGGAGGTGGTGGTCCATCCTCCTATTCTGCTATAGCACCTGCAACTTTATGACCTCTCCCTTGTTGGTTGTGTCATGTGATAGGAGGCATCCTAAAAAAATTAGAGTTTAGGTAAGTTGAAATGTAATGGTTTTAGGTTCCTAGTGTTGAAACACGACTCTGATACACAAATGACATGCACAAATTATTGGGGCAAATCACACGGATTTCTTTTAATGTTAATTAAACCTCAAAGTTAATACTTGCAACCTAAAATAGTTATGAGGAGATTAGGAATGAATTCTAGTTGTAATTCAATATATTTATTTTACAAGTCAGAACCAAAGGTGTGTTTAAAAGCATACATAGGGTTCCCTAGCAATACCTTGACACTCCGTCCTGGTTTATAACTAATCATGTAGGATTAAATCATTACTTTTCAATATTCATTATTTAATCGATTCCAACATCTATTTGCATTACTTTAAACCTTATACTACATAATTAAATTAATTTAAATAACTGAAACAAAAAAATAACAATTAAATCTACAACCCTAATCTTATAAATTAACATATCTAAAATTAATATAATTTAAACAAATCGAAATAACATTTCTTTTCTGATCACATTCTAATTCTAACCCATTTAATTCTTACATGATATAAAATATATTTTAATTAAATTAAATAAAACAATATTAATAAAAAAAATTTAAATATTACATACACTAATCTTAAATTATACTATATTCAACTAACTAAACTAACTACTAATTACTTACAAGAAAACCCCTACTAACCATTTTCCACCCTACCTATTTAATACTTACATGACAAAATGTTGTTAATAAAAAAAAAAAATTAAAATAGTAGAAATCTAACAATCTAATTCTAATTAATTCAATTTCTCTTAACTAACATTAACTCCTAACTAAGCTAACTAACTAACCATTTATCCCTTACTACTAACTAACCCCACCCCCTAACTGCATCCTAACTCACTAAAATCCTTCCCACTTGCTTTTGGCACTCCCCAAGAGCCCTACATGTGACCCAAATTTGCAAAACCACAACCCAAGGTCAGTCTTGTCCCCTCCAAATGTTGTAGACATGGTATTAAGGGGGAAAACATTGCATAAAGGTTTTAAAACTTCCTTGAAGCATGATTGGAGGAGGGGTGTTTGCACTCTAACCCATGTTGGCAAAAATATTATCCTCCCCATGGGTGGCATGCCCAATCAAAATTTGCATGATAATGTGGCATGGGTTGTTATTTAAGGATGTATGCATGAGTAGATTGGGGAGAATTTTAAAAAGATAAGTTTGAATTTAATTGGAGGATGCAAGATTAAATGTGTGCTTCTTCCTTTGTTGATGTAGGTTGCATCTTTCTAAGGGTTGCATCCATTTCAAACCCATACGGACAAAGTATTAAGAGTTAAATGAGATGACATCAGCAAGGTAAAGGAAAAATTATGGATTCAAGTTTACTGGGTGTATCTTAGGATAAGATAGAATGCTATTGTTTCTTTTCATTGTTATTTATAATTCTTGCATTTTATATTTATATAACCCTTATTTTAAATGGTTTTCAAATATTTAGAAGAGAAACATTTAAAGTATATTCTCTATTCCAAAGGAGGATTAAAAACTTCTACATACAAAAGGCAAAGAGCATTTTCTCTAAAAATGATAAAGTTTTTAAGGATCTTTTCACACCAAGCATGGAGTTTTCACATACAATTTTGTTTACATGGCATAAGGGGGATAATTTTTTTTGTTCATTTTCATGGATGGATTAAAGGAATAGACTTTTTTGATGTTATATTATGCATTTGAGTAGGAGTATTTTTTCTTTTTTATAGTTACTAATCAAAGAAAAATGAAGTAACATCCATATAAATCAAATTTCCTCTAACACCTAATCATATTCACATTGCAAACTTCCTATAATGTCATTGCATCTAATCAAAATTGATCATATGCATATGAAATGAATTATAAATAATTCCATGGAAATGGAATTACTTCTTTTTTTAATATACATGGGCTAACCACTTCATATTTATTTTATTTAAAACCTAATTCAAGGACTCGATAAGGAAAGAATTAGCGAAGAAAACCTGATATCCTAGTCATTTCAAAAATAAGGTTAAAAATGAATTTTACATTAGGATCATTATCCTGAGGATAAGTCTCCATAACATTTGAATCAAGAACACCAAAACTTTGAATCTAGTTTGACTCCATATCAAGGTAGCAAGCATGCAATCTACAAATTTACATCAAGGTAATTATGGAGAACCAAAACTGACCAGGTGACAATATAATTCAAATACATAGACACATTCAACCAATTACTCCCATCCTAGGTTAGCACAATATATTCCTTATCAAACCAATACAAGGGAGAAGGTGGATTTTTCCAAGGTAAGAGATATCAATCACAACATTAGAACACATTCCTCTTCCAAGGCTAATAATTACAAGAACTTTCATTCTTTCACTCCTTATCTCCCCAAACAAAAAATGGTTTGTATTGACAAGTAGGATCCCATAACACCCTAGTTTCTCTTTCTTCTCATCATGAGGAGAGATTCTACACTAACCTAGAGTCCAACTAGGGCCCTCATCCTATACATTGCCACTTTCACCCTGTCCAAGGGTGGGTAATGCCAACACAACCCTTACAGTTTTCCACACAAAACTAAATGAAAAACATGGAAGGAAAAATAATTTTAAAATCCATAATAACCCATACCTCAGACATTTCACCATACATATGAATACACACACATGTAATAGGTCTACTTAAGCAAATAAAAATATAGCATGAAGAACAAGACCATAAAGGATTCCTAACTTCACAAAAAAATCAATGAGCTAATCCTTCTTCCTCCTTCAATCCTAACTTTACTCTCTCTAAATATAGAGAATGGGTGAACACCCTTAAACCCTAAAATTTGCAACTAAATAGGCTTCTAAACTCACCCACCTAAAATTGCAATAACTTCAGACTTGACTAAGGCCTTCTAGGGTCTTCCAACTTGAGACCATTAAGACAACCTCTTTGGCAGAGTGTAAACTTGGAAAAACTCATGGAGAAGTTCAATTTTCACATTAAAGGGAAAATGATATATTTAGGAGGTCATAAAAGTCAATACAAGGATCTAAAAGTGTGGAAAATGTCCCCAACCCATACACATACCCCATAGGCACTTAGTTTTCACTAATTTTGGCCTCTAAGATCATTTTAGGACCTATTAATTGGCTTGGAGTATTTGAACTTTCTTTGAAAACTTAAGAATGATACCATTTCACTCAACCCTAATTAGGGTAATTAATTTGGGTTACCACTAATTAGCCTTAGCTTACTTTACTTAATCAATCTCAAATTATCAAGCTACTCTGCTAACCCTAAATAATATGTTGATACACACATATGAATTATGAATGTCAAATGACACCATAAGATTCATTGTTACATACCATTAAACACTTTATAATTACAGAATGATACACACATTTAGATTATGATACAAATAAAATATGAAACAATGGGGTCTGCATCTTTCATTAGAATCAACCTTGGGTCTCATAGATTGTATATAGGGTTGATTACTGATTCTTTGTTAGATTTCTTGGCTAATAATCTTGCACACTAAATTCACAAAATAGTGATTTGAGAAAAATTACATGTATATATTTAAAACTCATCTTAATAATCACATTAATCAAAACATCAATTTCATTTAAATAACATTTTCCTCGTTTCTACACACATATTTGATCATTTAAAATTGCATAATTAAAGTAGTAATCATATTCCTAATTCTAAATTCATTTACTGTACTACACCATCATTATGCATGCTTATAAAACATCAAATAACATGATTACGAATTTTAAAGTAAAGCATCACATGACATAAAATAATATAATAATGCCTAGTCCATTAGACAGTGTCTTGACATATCGAGTCATAATGTATCAAAATAAAAATGCAATAGTTGTGCTATGATGGATAGGGGCAAGGTGTCATATATGCAATCTCCAACATTGCTTGATTATGTTGTTTTTTTCTCTTTCATCTACTGAGCTATCAAAGGAAGAACTATTATCTCCACATATATTCATTGTCCACAAAATGTATTACAAAGAATTGGAGGTATTATCTTCAAGTACCTTCAAACTTTTCTTTCAAAGCTACAATGCTTTAAAACCACTTGTTATAATTTTTAGAGTAACTAAGAAGGTGGGGAGGGAGGAGGGGAGGGGACAGTGAATCAATTATCCAAGGTCCAGATGTACCAATTGGATAAACAAACACTTAAACTACTTTAGATCTTAACATTCAATAGCCCAGTCTCTACAGTAAACTTTTAGTAAACATAAATTAGTACTCCATTGTCCTAAATATAATAGACTTGTAGAATGTAGACATTAATAATAGATCACTACAAATAACATCCACCCAAGTTTGATACTAGGATTTGATGTGGAAAACCAATTTGAGAAAAAACTTGTAATTAACATGTCACAAATCTTTCACTCTTCTAAAGTGAGCTATGTTAGGAGTCAACCTTGTTAAAGGTTACAAAACACACTATTAAATGTGACCTTGTTAAAGGATTTAATCACCTTGTTAAGTGTGGTCTTGTTAGAAGAATTTAGAAAATTCTATTAAAAGACCACCTTGATTAAAGGATTTATGTATGACTATTAGATCAACCTTGAGAAAAAAAAATTCAAATTGATATAATGCTTAGAAAGAAACAACAAGTTTTGTTCTATCAAGTACAACTCACTTTTCAATTATAGATCTCAATTTGACTCAAATTTTGATCCATTAACATGCCTTTCTTTTCATCTTAGTCTCTAATTCACTTGGCAACCCTTCAAGCAATCACACTTTTCCTCTTTCCAACTCTTCTCAGCCTTCTACTTAAGTTCACTAGTGAATAGCATCAACAAATGCTCCAACCTTCAACAACTCATTAAGGTTAGCTTTTGTACCTCCTTAAATAGTTAGTTTTGATATTTTTTTGCTTAAAAACCACTATAGATCTTAGGGTTATGATTAGATTCAAGACATATAATGAATTTGTTCACCTTCTTGTTCATGCTCTTATTTTCTAGAAACTTCTTCATGAATCCTTGTATAGAAACATGCAAACATGGCTTCCCTTTCTTTAATTTTTTTGAGTCATCCATCCTTATCTTCAACATGCTTTCCATATTACAGGAAATCAACTCTGTCAGCTAGATATTATGATTTTTCATAAACTATAAAAATGTTTTTGCTCAACCAACACTGCATTTTAAAATTTAGTCATCACTAAGTTTCTTGATCACTACTAAATTTTCTATTTGACACATATATTGATGCTCAATCAATATTGATGCTTGGTCAACATTATTTCTGCTCAGCTTATACTATGGCTTGGTTGACCCTAGAGCCACTCAAAATATACTTCAAGTACCTTAATCTTCTGCTTTGTTTCTCAGTCAATCCTATGCACTTGGTCAATCTTTATCACTTATTCAAAGATTTTGTACAACTGCCTTCTCCATTTGTAACATGACTTAAAAAATCACTTTATCTTGTCAAAGTCTAACTAATCAAGTGCCTATTTGTAGTTTCCTCTTACTAACTCAACCTTTCCTCTAGGTGCTTTAGCTATGACCAAATTCTCAAGTCCTCTTCATCAATCATATAGATTTGACACTGAGATTAGATAGCAAACTATCTCACCAATTTGGTTTGACATTAATGACAACATTTTTATTTTTCCAATTGTAGTTTCTAATTGTAGATGTGGTGTACAATCTAACTAAGGGTTTAGTTCTAGTACTAGCAAAAATCTAGCTCTACGTTTTGAACAATGGCAAGAAATAACAATTTATTAGTCATTCATGTACATATTCAAGATGTGATCAAAATAGTTTAATATAATTATTAATATTTTTAACTATGTATCAATTCCATATGTGTCATTGAGGGAATCATCTATCACCATCCCATCATTCCATCCTCTCTATGAGAAGTTTCAAATGTGCACAAAGCTCCACATGACATGCACATATGTCCTCTATGATGACAAGGCTCATCTACAAGAAAATGACAAGCAACCTGAATGAGGCTTTGAGTTAATGCACTAATAGTGCTTAGTTTGTCTTCCTCTACATGTTTCTTTACAATAGAAGGAACAATAATATGCTCCATCTTCTTGATGCCAACAAGTTCCCTTTCTGCATTAGGGTCATGAAGTTCCCCTGGCCTCTGAAATGAGGACCCCCACCTCTACCTTGAGATGCACACATATCAAAATAATTGGGGATATCATCAAGGATAAATTTGCAATACAATTTCATTGACAAATACTTTGGGACCTCATTTTTATTGCAAGGAGGGGAATCAAACACCATTCACCATGTATCCCAAAAGTTATTTTTTATATCCTCAATTATGCACCAGTGGATGGGGAATGTTTTAGCATTACTTCCTATGGTGCCTTCTTCTCCTAGCCTTTTAAACAAAGCAGATATGCCATCTTTTTTAAATCCTTTATTTTTAACATCATCATATAATTTATCACCATAAAATCATTTTTTCATCTTCTCTTTTACTCTTCCATATATTGAAATGGCCACTAACAAAATAATTTTTCATCACAATAGTTTCAAGGGATGTTTCCAATTGTGCCCTACTAGGATTTTTTTTGAAGTGAATCCTTTAACCTCCTAATAATTAACACTAATTATATTTTTTCTCTTTCTATTTCATTTAATAAATTATCTCGAGTCCCTACATGAGGTCTTTGAATTGGTGGAGGTCATGGAGGAGGTGGTTGTTCAAGTTGGTTTTGTGGAGGGTTTGGTTTTTGGATTGGTGGATTGTTGTAGGTGGATTTGGTGGAGTGTTTTGAACATTACCATAATGTAAAAAATATTATTTCATTAAGATATACTAATTTGAATTAAAAATGGAAAAAGAATTTAAAAAATATAATTTAACAAAAAACAAGAGTTTAAATCCATACCTCTTATCTAACCTTGAAAATTTTGATGACAGGGAGGCTTTGCTAGCACATGGAGGGGACATTATCAGAAAGTAATAGCACATACATAGTCCTTGGGCTTGTAAAAAATGAACAAATGGAAAAGAATCTAAGTGGAATGAGGAAATAATATATGGGTTTGTGATTTATTAAAAATTTCTTTAGCACAATCACACTATAGTGAGATCACACTACCTTAACCTTTTTTAATTACCCAAGCTTGTAGCTTAGTTCATGCAAAAGGTAGTGCAAACACACTATAGTGCAATCACTATGGCTTTCATAAGAAAATATAAAGATGTTTCACCTTTTTGGTACCACAACTTGGTGCATATGCCCTTGTGTAAAGTGGTTTTAGTATATTCTTCATTCAATAAGGATTAGGTTCATCTTCTATGCAAATTATAAATGAGATTATTTTGAACAAAGTGCACCTTCAAGTAGATCGTAGAAGGAACATCAAGCATAGAATATAACCAAGGTCTTCCTATTAGTAAGTTATAACTCAAAGGACCAAGCATAAAATGCATAGGAGTTTCTAAGATGAAAAGGCCAACCTTGATATGAAGTGTTATAATTCCCAAAGTATATTTACAAATGTTATCGTATCCATAAATAAGCACATAATTAGGCTGAATAGTCAAAAGATCAGCTTGTCTAGCTTTTATCATGTCTATGCTACAAACATTCAAGCCTGGTCCATTATCAATTAAGGTTTTATGTATAGTGTTTTGATTAATAGACACATCAACCATAAGACGATCATATCTATTATGAATTTCTATAGGATGAGGATCATCTTCAGTGAAGACAATAGAATGATGAGATGGCATCATATACACACAATCCAAGAAAGAAGTAATAGTATTTGGATTAGGTGATGGAACTAGAAGAGTAGATAAAGCCTTTTGTAAATCTTCCTCATAAGTGAGTGATGCATGCAATAGTTCACATAGAGAAATTTTAGTAGGTGTAGCATGCAATTGCTCCACCAAATCATAATTTTTTAAGGGATTTGTTGGTAATTGAGGTGCTTAAGGAACCATAGGTTGAGAAGGTGGTAATGAAGCAAGTAAAGTAGGTTGAGGATTATTCTAGGTGTGGTAGGAATGAGACATATAATATTGAACAATGAAGTAGCTCAAAGGATTCATAGAAATGCTCTTAATAGTGAGTTTAGGAAAACCCTTAAAAATCATCAAAGGCTTCTCATAGCATATAAAAGGTTTATCAATGGAACAAACAATTGTAGAAAAAAGGAAACCATACATGAAAATTATTATAAAAAGTGGTAGAAAAAGGTTTGGAAATGTGTAAATGTAGATCATATGATTTCTTATCCACATTTTCCTTACCAAAGGTCTCATTTGTTAAACTATAATCAAAGTACTCATGAAAGAAGTCAAACATTTTAAATGAAAACTATATGCAATTCAAGGTTTTCTTTAATTTTATTTATTTTTAATATAAATATTAAAAATTATGCAATATGAGAGCTAATACCAATATTATAAGAGGAAATGTCATAATTTAGGTTCACCAAAAATGTGTCAAGGAAAATGTGAATAGAGGAAAGTAACCCTAAGTTCATCACACAACCACACACACCTCGTAAGGATGGACTCCAAAAAAAGAGGTTCTTTTAGGCTGACCCCCAAAGGTGTTAAATATTAGGAGGTTGATTCAATCCAATGGATAAATGAGCATCAAATCAAGCCAAGATCTAATGATTATGAAGGAAGCTAAACAATGACACTTGCCCTTGAGATTTAAACTAGTTACTTCTAGATCTAAGGAAGATTCAAAATACTTAAATAAAAGTATTGAATTAATAAAGGAGGATAGAAAGGTACTTATCTTTGAGAAATTGAGCCTTAATTTCAAAATTTTGTGCTACTATAATGAGTGAACGAGACCATATGTGTGATTAAAACTCAATGATAGACAAAACCTAGAAATCATTTGCTGATATATTAGGGGTGAACTTGTGCATTAGGGGAAACTACTTCATCAGGAGTGTAGTGTACCCCTGATCAAAGGTGTCTGACACTTATTCTAATTTTATAGTTCTACTAAATGAGAAAAATGGTACTCTAATCTACAATTATTTTTCCATTTTGAGATATGGTAATATCTAAAATGGGGGATGGTGGGTGGCTCTATAGGGGTTTTCCTTAGTCAAACCCCTATTTTGGAGGTTTCCACCTCCATGGATAGCTGAATCAAAATGTAATATGTGTGATGCTCCTATATGATCCTAGAATGTGAAAATAAAAGGATCCAAATCTTTAGATCCAAAACTACAGCATGAAGTATTGTGCTTGAATATGGATAAAATAGTAATGCATAGATCTCAGGATAACATAAAAAGCATACCAAGCCTTGAAGGATAAAGTACTCTAGGCCATACTTATGATTTGTATTTACTACTCCATGATTGAGTCTTGAATGCTTGAATTGAATGTGAAGAGGAAGATATAGCTCTCTTTCTTCAAAGGATATTTCCAAGCCTCCTTGGTTCAACCTTTTAAATGTGCTAAGATAAATTGGGATGTCCACAATGGCTTGTCCACATGATAAATACTTGTTTGATCTTGCTTGAGCATAAGTATGCTTTTATTGATAGTCCACATGCATACATTTTTTTTTCAAATGCAACAATTGAGGGTGTTTTTATATAATTAGATTAATTTCCTTCTGTAACAAAATTGAGCTCAAGAATCTAATGCAATACCAAACCTCAAAGAGTTTCTAAGTATTGGGACCCAACATAGAGTACCATCTTGGGATCCCAAAATAGGTCTCAAAATTTGGAAAAAAATTCTAGATTCTGAGGAAAAACCCATTTTGGTGCAAAAAGTCATTGTCATTTCAAGAGAAAGGAAAGCAGAGGACTTATACAGATAGATGCTACCTCGAGTTTTTCTTTGTAGAATGAGAATGACAATGAGGCCTTATTTGGTACTACCTAGATTCCATTAAGAGGAGAATAGGTGAGAGATGAAATGCAATTTTATTAATAAATTATATTAGATAGGTACTAAATGGTCATAAATTAAAGTGCTTCCAATTTTGGACACTACACATATGTATACCATAAAGTAACATTAAATTTAAAGTTTTGGCTTGTAAATCACTATTAAGAATACTAAACATGGTTATGAAATGTGTTAACATATATCTTTATTATTTTGAGTGGATAGTTCATTTTAGCCATGAATGGTTCACACTTTATACCTCAAATTTGTGATTCTTTTGAACTTGGCTTTGGTTTATTTGTGTATCAGTGTAATATTCCCATTTAAGATTATCATACAATACACACTTTATTTAAGAAAGAAGAATGAAATAATAACAATCAACTAAAATTACATTGAATTTTTATCATAACTTAAAGTGGCTAATATATATCATTTTTCTACATCTTGGTGTGCCCAAGTTGAATTTAGTATTGATTTCTTCAACAAGGTGTAAGTATCAAAATATCTAAGTGCTCAAGGATTGTGCTTATTATTGCTAAGATAGTTCAATTTCCCCCCATGATTGTCACCTAAAAAACCCATTATTTTGAAATAAATAAATAAAATCTAGAAAAAATCCTCAAAGTCCAACTCACACTTTCAAAAGGTTAGATGGTACATCTTTCATTAGAAAAATAGGTCTCATCTTTGGAAACATGGACTATATTAAAAAATGAATTAATGTGGATACATGGCCAAAATTTCATTGCTATATAAGTCATTGAGTGATTAGAGGGTGTTGCAAATAAATATGAGCATATTGATGGTTAGGTAAGAGGGATACTTTTTATTGTTTGTTCTATTCTTGCATTATTGAAAAAGCATGATGGTAACCTTCCCAATGACACCCTTGACAAGGGTATGTCTAGGATCATGGTCAACCAAACTATGGCCTTAAGTGGCAGTGGGAAAACTAGCAAATCAGGGTTATGTCAACTTGGCACATAATTTTAAAGTGGTTTTGGAATTTATATCAAAAAGTTGTAACAAAATAATCTATAGGAAATTGAATGTAGTGTCTAAACTACTAAGCATTATCTAGAGAAAAAAATATTTGATTGATCAAAATTTTGGATTTTAATGCAGTACTATAAAAATTTTAGGGCAAAAATATAAAGTATGTGTATGTTTAACTACCTTAATCAAAATCAAATGATAATATTTTTTAATATAATTATAGATATAAAAATTAGACTTATGCTAAGATGTGATGCATATTTTTGGGTATTTTTATTGTAAGTAAATAATTAAATATGAATTTTCTACTATAACTTTTCTAGAATAAAAAACTCCCATGTCTAACCACCTTAACTTATTGAAAACTTTACCATTTTTTTTCCCCTTATACTAGGTGAAGCATAGGATGTGATGCAACTTTTGGATTTCAAAAACGTTATATCATTTGAAAGTTATAGCTATTTTTCAATTAGTATGTCAATCAACACTTTACAAACATTGTCATTAAAAATTAACTAATATATACTTATTGAACTTAGAATTTGAGAGCAATTATATTGATGGAATCTTGAGAGTGTTACAAAAAAACCTTTTTTGTTTCATTGAATTTCAATGAAAATAATATTGTCAAATGGCTACTCAAAGTTTGAATGTTAGTGAAACCTTTCCGAAACACATTTTTTGAGTTGACCAAATAGGTTTGGTAAATACCAAGCCTAATCGGGTACCCAATTTCATGTCAGGTATCCAATTCAAGATCAGATACTTGATATGAAATTGGGTACCTGAAAAGTGGTGGCCAAATTTTGGAAATTTTAATTTTTAAGGGAAACCACCCAAATTTTGGAGGGAAATAAAAATTTGGGTGGTATGGGCATTATTATTAACTATTATTATTATATATGATTATGATTATTATTATTAATTATTATTATTATATATGATTATTATTATTATTAAATATAATATACTAATAAATATGATTATTATTGTTAGATAATCTTGTAACATATTATTATTATATTAAAATATAAAATATTTTATTATTATTATTAAATATAATATTTTCATGAAATGCATCGAAAGGGGTCATAGGTTATCATATGACCCATTTTGATGCATTCAAACTAACCAAATTGGTCCCTAGGGGTCCTAGGGCCTCGAAGGACATATATTGTCATGAAATGCATCGAAAGGGGTCATAGATTATCGTATGACCCCTTTTGATGCATTTAAACCAAGTTATCATATGACCCCTTTTGACACATTCAAACCAACCAAATGGGTCCCTATGGGTCTTGGGAACCCTAGGGACCCATTTGGTTGGTTGAAATGCATTGAAAGGGGTCATAGGTTAACCTATGACCCCTATGACCCCTTTCGATGCATTCAAATGAACCAAATGGGTCTTATGACCCCTTTCGATGCATTCAAACCAACCAAATGGGTCCCTAGGAATCATTGGCCTATGACCCCTTTCAACACATTTGAACCAACCGAATGGGTCCCTAGGAGTCTTAGGGCCCCTAGGGACATATGTTATCATGAAATGAGTTAAAATGGGTCATAGGTTAACCTATGACCACTTTTGATGCTTTTGAACCAACCAAATGGGTCCCTAGGGGTCCTAGGGCCCTTAGGGACATATGTTGTCATGAAATGCATCAAAAGGGGTAATAGGTTAACACACTAGTACATTTGGGCTCATTTTTCGACCTTTATTGGTCAAAATTTTGACCCATTTTTCAACCAATCTTCAACCAAATTCGACCAACAAATTTGTCGATAATTTTTTGATCAAAAATTCGACGAACATACTAGATGGTCAAAATTTTGACCAATACATTGGTCGAAAAATGTCCAGGTTGTTGAGCCATTTTCTACCATTCATTGGTCAAACTTTCGACCAATGCTTGGTAGAAATCTGCGGGGCATTGGTAAAAATTTTGACCTATGCATGGTGGAAAACTAGATGGCACTGGTTGAAAACTTTTTGGTCAAAAATTTGACCATCCAATAGGTTGGTTGAAACTTTGACGAATACGGTGGTCAAAAAATGTTGGCGTTGTTAGTGCATTTTCTGCCATTCATTGGTCAAACTTTTGACCAATGCTTGGTAGAAATCTGTAGGGCCCATATCATGGACAACAATATCATGGACCCACTTCCTGTGTACTAGGTACAAAGATTTTTTATCGTGAGATCGAGCCGGGATCAAAGGGTGGTGTTGACTCGCTATGAAGAAGTGCTCTAAAGTTAAGTATAGCGAGTTAGCGAGTGTGGCCCACTACTGTTGAAGTAAAATTGCTGTCCACAAGATCAAGTTTGGATTGATGACACTCGTTGACTCGCTATAAAGAGATGTGCAAAAATTAGGTATACCGAGTTAACGAGCAATGGACCCACCATCATGTTATTAAAGGTTGTTTCAATTGTCTACCACATGATTAAAGTAAGATCAGTGATCATTGCTAGCTCACTGTGGAAAGGTGCTCAAGAATTATGTATAATGAGTTAGCGAGTTGATGACACATGTGCGTAGCCATGCATGGGCCCAGTTTAAAGCACCAGCCTTGAAGGAAAGGTAGAGGTGGAGGTATTTTATTGGCTTGACGTACAATGTGTTAAGAAGAAAGTTGAGTCAGCTTAGTTGTAATTCCTAGATCGTAGGATTTTTCAAGGATCAATGGCACAAGTTTAAAAAAGAAAGTGTGATGCCACTCTCTTTTTTTGTTTAGTGCATTTATGATAAGTGAAATCTTTGTGTGTGGGAGAAACAGAGAATAACACAGAGATTTTCATTAATTTGAGTCCCACGCAAATAGAGATTGCAAATTTTATGAGCACAAGAGCCTGATTGATTGTGTCGTGTTAAGCCTGGTAAAGATGTGAAACTATTCTTCTGTCGTTCGAGAGAAATTTTTGAAGTTCAGAGAAGAACAAGTTCAAAAAGTCAAGTAAGTACTCATATTATAACCTGTGTGGCATTCCAATTCTCTCAATACTGTCAAAATGCCTCCTAAGAAACCATTCTCTGGGCAAATTAATTATATGGATAGGAATGTCCACGATGATTTATTAGAATTACTCCTAGAATCTATCATACAGCCTGCACAAGTTAAAAAGTTAATTTCCTTAAACCATAGGCTTAAAATTGGTGATGGCCTATATGACAAGGGGAACTGGGTTAGGGATGCAACAACTACTCAAACTGGCCTTATCTTGTTTAAAAAGTGGTTTTTAGAAAGAAAGTTTTTTGCCTCGCATGCTAATGTCTGGAATTTTGATTTGGGAAAGTTAGTAGTCCCAAGTGTTTTCATGGATTATGATTTTCTTGAAGCCATTGCTAAGAATTATGACCAAGCCATTAGGGTTGTAAGAAGAAAGGATGGTGCGCCACTAGTCTCGATTACTCCTAAAGAAATTGGAGAGGTTTTTCACCTGGAACCATTATCAGACTACCATGTTGAAATCAATTTGCTAGAATTAGAGAATGAATATAAAGCAAAGAAGGATGTAATTAGGGGAGGTGCACTAAGGGAACATATTGGTACAATAGGAACTTTGCCAGTAATTACTGCAGCCTCTAGAGAGCTTTATAAGAAGAGTCTTTTCACTTCCCAGGCTGTAGAGATATACAGAACCTTATGCCGAGTTTTTGGTGAAGATGAGCAAGAATTTATGCCTATTGGTTTCATGTATATGATGGTTCAGATTGCTTCCTTTGGTGTAGATGTTATTTTTTATTTTGCTTCCTTTTTGGCTGAAGAAATTCACATTGGTTTAGTTGGGATTGCGAAGGGCAAGGTGGAAAAAACTTTTGGTCACTACTCTCTATTAATGCATATGTTTTTGTTCAAAGGAGTGACATATTTTGGTAATGAGATGGAACTAAATAGAGACGAGAATGGGGAAATACTGCCAGTCCAGTTGTGGAGTGCAGATATGACCTGGGATGCAAGTAATGCTAGTTTTGTCAGATTTGATAGATATTTTTCTGCTAAATTGAGATGCCTCATATTGAGTGACAATCCCAGAATCCCTAGGGTACTAATGAGTCTCATTAGGCCTATAGATAACCCCCATGACTTGAAAGTTTCACATAATTGGGGAGATATCATCCCCTACCCTATTTCTACTATTTTTAGAATCTATGGTTTCAAGGGGAACCCTCATGTTTTCCCTTACGAAATTCCTTTGAAGGTGGGAATGGTTGAAGTTTTATGGCAGTTAGGGGGAGTGGAAGAAATGTTTTTGGTTAAAAGGCAATTAGGGTCAATTTTCCCTACCTGCATAGTGGCCCATCAGTTTGTGATTACAAAAGGGGGATGGATCTTTTTGCATAAAATTTTGGAGCAATATATGATGGCTATCTGTCATCCCCATTTTTGTGATTCTGAGGGATTTTTCAATCAGATGTTGAGGCATAGAATCAAGTTGGGACCGGTCAAGCATGATTCTTATTATCCAAAGGATATTATAAGGAATGAATTCTAATTGCAGGAGCAAGAAACTAAAAAGGAAAAATGGAGAGTTTATTCCCAGGTCTTAGAGTTCATTCATTGTTTTGATAATAAATATGATCCTTTGGATAATGCTATTACAGAGGCTGACAAAATAAGTAAGCTCATGAATACTTTCCCTAAAATAATGGAGGTCATGAATGAAAAGAAATAATTTTTCATTGATTCATATCTTGATAAGGCCAGAGAGGTCATGAGGAGGTTGGCTTTCACTCCAAATGTGAGAACTGATAAAATAATTGTACAAAAGAGGCCCAGATATACTATAATTCAGAATAAAAGGGTTCCTATAGACAAGGGCAAACAAATAATAGGATCTACTAGTATAGCCCAAGAGGAGAGACCTGAAGAGCCTAGTCTTTAGAGGAAAAAGGTAATGATAGAAGAAAGGCCTCAAGATGAGGAATATTCACCCACCTAGTCCCCTTTGAGGATTGGAGAAGAGCAGCTCACTGGTGAACAGATTGAACAAATGGGATCACAGGGAGATATTTTTATTACTCAAGTAGAATTAGATGAGGGTAACCATCCAGAATTTCCTCTCCCAAGTTTGGATATAACAATAGCTGATTATAGAGGCAAGGAGTTGGACCCTGTATTAGAGCAGGCAAGTCATCAATTTTTGACTAATGACAGTTTTGTGAAATCAAGGGCTTTTTAACAATTTGCATGGAGGACAAACATGAACATTTTTGAAGAGAAATGTAAAAAGATGAAAACAAAGCATCCAAAAATGGATGAAACTTCCATGCAAAACCAAATTAAAGAATAAATGATGAAGGAATTGTAGAATATAAGCCCTAAGGAGGGGAGCAAAATGATAAAGGCATCTAACATTTTATTATTTCCCAATTGGGATATTCTAGATGCATTAATTTTCAATTCTGTTTCAAGTAGATTGGAGTTGCAAGACCTAAATAAAAGAGACTTCCAAGGCACTTCATTCATTGAAGATCAAGCTGCATTGGTTAGTTGGTTGTTGAGAAAGGGATCTAGAGCCACACCATCACAATCAGATGAGTCTGGGTTGATGGGAAATATACTTGTAAGAAGGGTTGCTGAAACTTCACATGTACAGGCATCATATTGGAATGTGGATTCTTCTAACTTTTTGTTGGCCACTGCTAAGAAGGAGGAACAGGTTATGTCTAAGTTATATAATAAATATGAAACACTTCTTGAGGCCTATAATAGGGAGGTAAAAAGGATAATTGAACTTGAAAACAAGGCAATGGGAAAATCCACAAGGCCAAGAATAACATACCCCCGTCCTCCAGTGGAACCTTTTAAATCCACCCCCCTTGTAGAGATACCAGACAAACCTTAAAGGCCTGAATATTATATAGCTGAGGAATTTGAAGAAGAGAAGAGAAAACTATGGGCCTTACATGTAGAGTTAAATACGCAGTATGAGGATAAGCTACAAAATTGAGTGGCCCTTATTCTTTGATCAGTTGGTAAAAGTAATAGATATATGGGAGGAATTGAAAACTCATGATGATACCCTAAAGCCTATTGTTAATAAATGGGGAAGAAGGGAAAAGGAAATCACCCTTCTATGTTATTCAATTATAAAGTCTTCCCATGACCATGTTTAAAAATTGTATGATATTGCTAATGACCTGTCAGATTTTGATAACAGGATTGTTTCTTATTTGAATAAGTACAAGAATAAAAAATTTGATCTATTTCCTTATGCCTTGGATAGAAAGAAGAAATTGAAAAATAAGGAAGAGTGGAGTAAAGAATTGGATGACCTTTTCTGCACAAGGATAAATAAAGTTATTAATGAAAAGGGGCATGCCTGGCGGGCCACCATGACAGAGGAATTGGTTAAAGTCCACTTATTTTTTGATTCTTTGAAGCAAGAATTTGTTTGTTTTGAAAAGGAGGCTGGTTATATTTTAAAAAAGAAAAATGATATCCTACAGTTTAGCTGGTCGGATGATATACAATTTGACGCTTGGATGGTAGATCTTCTGTTGGACAAGTAGTTAGAGGAGGATAGTTCATATGATGATGAGAAACTAGAAGGCGAGGTGCAAGTTATTGACACCTCTACACAAGAACTAAAAAAAGAAGAAGGGGAAAAGGTAATAATGCCTGCTCAGGGTGAAAGCAGTGAGAACCTACAGGAGAAACCCAATTTGGAGGTATCACAAGATCATCCTTCTTTGGCCAGCTTGGTAGCCACGTATTCTGAGGAGCCAAAATAATGAGAGACAAATTAGAAGTTGATGATTCACAATAGAAACTAGAACGGGCCTACTTGAAGGAATATTTGATATGCCTGGCATTCTATTGTGATTGTTTTTGTCTTTTGTATGATGCTTTGTTCCTTGAACACTTGTCAGATCACAATTTCCCTTTGCGTGTTGCAACTCATTCTATATAAATGAGTTTTCAAGGCATTGTGATGGTCCAAGACTTGTGCAATTTTTTGTTTCTTTCAAGAAGAGTACAAATTTAGTTGGTCCAATAGTATGCAAAGGTTTTGAGTTTTCTTCCATTGTACTTTCTGATAAGCAAATTGAAATGAGAGAAATGGCAATCTATTTTGGGCATTCAATTGGTTTTCTATTGGTTATTTTATTAGTCATATGAAAAGGATAATACAAAGGGGTATTTACACTATATCTGTGGATCATCAATTTTTGTCTCCAGTTTATGGGTTTGTTTACTTTGAGGTCATTTAAATAAGGTTTATTTGGCTGAATGCAGTCTGGATGGGTTGTATGCTGGTTTTATTGTTACTTTTAATTCAAGAAATTATATAAATGCTTCAGTAAATCAGTAGGGTTTATGATTTCATAAAAGGGATATTGCATAAGAATGGAGATGGGTGATTACAGTTGATTAATTCTTATACAAGTTATTTTAATTAAATCTCCCGCCAATAGTCAATTTCTTGCCCAGTGGATAAGGCACTGGTCCTATAAATCAGAAGTAAACAAGGATGAATTCTGCTGCTGCATATCAAATCATCTTACAAAATAAAAATTATTTTCAATCCTATTTAAGAATTATAAATGCTAGTCTCAAATCATTTATATCTAATTCTTGAGTCTTAGATAGTTGCTATTTCCAAGAATATTTGTAAATTTTAGGAGAGTTATGACTAGATCTGCTGATAAGGGATGTGTATAAGTTTAAGAGCATTGAAGAATTGAAGTGAGTTGTGTATGTATATGAGGGTAACAGAGGAGAATTAGAATGAAACTAAGATAAATTCATTTTTGAATTCTACTGCACCATGCACTTGTACAAATCCTTTCTTGTTCCTCTTTGTGCCCACCACTTAGCCCACATTATTGAGTGTCCTATACAAGAAAGTCTTATAGCAAGCAATTTACCCAAGATTCTTGGAGTTGTTCCACTATAAGATATGATGAAATCATGAACTAATTGCCTGTTATTTAAGAAAATGAGAAACACTATAAGACACTTTGTAGTGCTGCAATAATAGCCAAATCACCAAAGCAGGCATGCTTTTTGGATCATATTCTCTCTCAGACACAGATGTAACATGCATTATGGTTGCAGGAGATTTCTAGGAGCTTGGGGTTCACTATCAATTCCAACACCTTTGACTAAAATTTTTGAACAAGTCAAAATTTGTTCCACTATAATGATTACTAATAAACTTTATCATTGTTCAAGTCAAAAGCTTATCATTAGCAAAAATGGTAGATAATTTTGTTCATGGTCTCAAGGAAAACAAAGACTGCTTGATAATAGCAAGAAACAACACAGATGACTTAGAAATAATCTATCACAATGAAAGATATATTTTGCCCACCATAACACTAGCAGTGCTCTACTGTCTCATTTTTGGTAACAGAGACACCCCCCAAACATGAAGGATTTACCCCCCAAACATCTTCAAACATGAAATGATCCACTATCTATTAGACTGGTGTCTAATCCAGGCTAAACCTCCATCAGCAACTACCATCCAACACTGCACTTGCACCAAGTTTTCCCACTCTCCTGCATTTGGTTAATATAGTACAAATAAATTATCACAACCTCATTGTCTCCCACCAATAACAGTGACTATAGGTGCTAGGAGAGAATCTACATTGGAAACTTTAGAATAAGTACAATTGACTGTGCCTAACCAGTCACTAGTTTGAATGCACTAGTCTATTATTCCTTACTCAACCCACAATGAAAATTAAAAGAATGCGTGGACAAGATAACAAAAATAATAAAATGTTCTCACATTAAATAATAGCCAAAATGCATTTGATACATCATAGGAACTCACTGTTCCATGGGATAGAGACTGAATTGTAGAGAACAAGATTATTTTATTGATTATATTTTTTCACAATGCCTTGTCTCACCACCCCAACTCTATTTCTCCCCCAAACACTCGAAAAATCCCTTCTAAATAACCAAACAATAGTAAATAGCCACTACTATCTAACTATCTGACTGTAACCAATTAAGAATAAACTAAAATTTGTTGTCTAGTTGACACAAAGTGTCAACTTCAACAACTTACCATCATATATGCCTTTAATATATTTCACTAACCCTTCCAAAGACACCTAAAACCCTTACAAGTTTTACTAGGCCTAAAGACACCTAAAACCCTTACAAGCTTTTCTTTGCATTTTTTCTACATTTGATACTTTTCTTATAGGTGGACATGTCTATCAAAAACATCCAACATGTCTATCCATAGACTTCATGACAAAAACCCTACAAACAACACAAAAAAAATAAGGACATGAACCATCCAAACATCTCTAATAGCTTGTGGATATCCCAAATATGCATAAGTGCATGACTTGTGAAAACCAAAAAGATAAGACTAACTTGTATAACAAGCGAATAACCAAAATGATTTTATGGCTGTGTTATGTTTGACAATGACAATGATATTTGGATTCAAGTATGAGGAAATTTATATCAATCAATTCATTAAATATCATTTGAATACAAAGAATATTTTAAGAGATTCAAGAGCATAATTATAAGCCAAATTTGTGGAAGACCTAAATCAGACATAAGTGAACAGACATGTGAAGGCTTATTTTGAATATGATGAGCAGATCTAAGGCAGAATTTTTATGAAGGTATATTCCAAGTTTAGAGCATTTACTGAAAAAAAAATTTCAAATCTTGGTGGATTATTCATAAGTACAAGGTAGATTTGTTGAAGACCTCGAACGAGATCTAAGGCAAATCTACCTACATTATAAACACTTTGCATTTCAATGGTTAGTTCCTTCTGCATTGCAGGATTTGAGGTTGGTGTCTCTTGCTAATTGAGTCTACACATTTGTTTGAAGTTATATACATACATACATATATGTGTGTGTGTGTGTACATACACACACAATTCACCTACAAGGATTTCCATGCTAAATAGTATATGCATCTTGTCTTCTTTTGTTAGACATCAACTATGTGAATGCTTTCTACATTGCTTTCAGTTGACTAAATATATATAATAAAATATGCAGGTTTCTATGCAAAACTAACTCCAATGTGGACAAATATCTAATAATTGGGATTTAAACTAAGCAAGAACTATATGTTCAAGGAACCAAAAGATGACTGCAATGAGACTATTACAAGCGAAAAATTTTTAGTCTCGTTAAAGAGAATTGGGATGTGTGTTTGAAGAGTTAACAAATTTGAGCTTCACTTGGTTTCAAGAATACTATAATATTCTCTACTTAACAAGGCCAACCACGTGAAGGTGGAAGATCATCTAGCCTCACCCCCCTCCCCCTAACATCAATCTAAAGTACCCATTATCATCTAATTACATACTTCATTCATTAATTCATCCATTTATGAACTATAACATTCAATCAATACAATCACATAACATTCATTAATATGATATAAAAATCATTAATACACAATACTAATCAAAACTTCATTAACACATAACAATATTCATTAACATAAAATAAAAATCTATATTAATATGCATCATTCATACATAATTACTTAAAACAAAGTTCTTTCATTATCCAACAAGGTTTATCAAAGAAGATTTTTAAAGCATCATTTCTTTTTTTTGTTTTTCTGAGCTCTCTTAAGAAAAGTGCTCATAGGGACATCCATGTCTACTTCATTCTCGTCATCTTCTAGCACGTGTAATGTCAAATTACAATGGCTCCTTCTCTTTGGAGGAGTAGGAGGTTGCTGCACTAAATGGGGCTCTATTGCAAGAACAAGTGAATGCGATAAATTGGCTTAATCTTTTTCTTTTTCTAACTGTTATAAGTTTGTAATTAAGTATGAGTACAACATAAAATGCATTTTTCTTACCTGACCATGCCACATCATGTACATTAACATTTTGATCTGCCACCGCGTCAATATGTTGAACACTTGGAACATGGTCTAGTCCTTTAGCATGATGTTCAACATGCTCTGAAATATTCAAAAAAAGGATACACGTCAAATTCCAATTGAAGATGTTAAATTGTATTCATAATTGCATAATTAATTTCCAATAGCAAATTAATACCTCCACCACTATAATGCACATCATGGCCTTCGTTAGGAGCAAGTTCTGTGGTAGGATATGAAGGTTGCAGTAAAATTTTATGCACATTGTTATGTAGTCAATTTACGTTTAAAACTAATACCAAAAGAGAATCTTCTCAACTATTTAATTTCATTTACTTTTCATCTGACCAATTTACCTGTGAGATATCATTTGGTGCACTGGATTCTTGGGCAAGGCATACAGATTCTTCACGTAGGCGTGCAACCACAACTTTATAGCCTTCCTTCAAGGCAATTTTTCTATCTTCATCTGTGAGCTCCACATTGAAATCTGTGCCCTGTGGTTTTTGCTTGATAACGTTAGTTTTCCATGTATGGTTTCATTAAACAAAACTTTTTGCAACATTATATTAAAAAAAAAAAAAAAAATTTCATTGCTCTACTTACAAGTCGAGACTGCAGATTCATATAGCCACCAGAGCCAAGTTTGTGTTGGCCAACCTTTTCTATTCTTGCTTCTGTAGCCACAAATGTGTCCTTCAATCTATGAAAAATTTCAAACATCTTAGATTATATATTTACAAATATCAATAATTAGTGCATGATTAAAATGTACTTAATACTATAATGACATACCTCTTTTTTCCCTGTGCTGCTTCATTATCTCCATCTTCACATAGCCTTTTCTCCTTTGCATCTTCTATTATTTCATTTCACTCCATTGGTGGAATCATAGGAGGATGGTCATACTTTGCGTTATCCTTAAGACCCCTTCTATATTGATCCCTCACAGTCTTTATATGCTTTGCTGCTCTTTCAAGAAGTAGGCCAGTGTCAAAAATGTTTTTCCCAAATTTCTCCTCAATGGATGCAATCAACTAATTTTTTAATTCCCCAGCTTGTAAATTCCACCTTTTTAAAAACAAATAGATTGTTAGATCAATAACTTTAATATATTACAATAAATAGAAGAAAATAAAAATTATGTAGCAATAATATGAAATTGCATACCTTTTATGTATGGTGGGTCCAAACAGTCTCAATGTCATATGAAAAAGATGTTCAAAGAAAGCATTATTACCTACAAAAACATTAGGGATTTATCATTCCAAAATGAGTAATGTAAAAGTAAACTAAATTTTTACTTTAAAAAATATCAATTTTAAAGCACCTAGAAGCTTTCGTTCTCTTAATGGAAACATAGTTTTCTTATTTAGCAACAATGTCCCTTCATACAAACCAGTACTAATCACATGATATACTCCAGGAAATCGATCAGCTTCAGTAGTACTGCTCTCTGTTGGTCTACCTCCTTGCCTATGTCCATGTCTCTCTATGTGTGGCTATATATATATGTATGTATGTATGTATGCGTGGTGTGTGTATGCATGTTTTTTTGTGTATGCAAGCTTTTGTAAAAATCATTTAAGCACTAATGTGCTGCTTCGTTGTTCATCAACTTGTAGAAAGACATTAAAAAATATAGAAAAAAAAGGTTTTACCAGTTCTACTGGGCATAGACGATAATGTTTGCATGGTCCTTGTTGCCAACAATGTAGCAGACAATAGTGGACCACCAACCGAAGGAGGAGTCTGCACTTCATCATCAGCTGAAGAATAGAATATTGTTAGCAAAGACATTTGCAATGGATAAAGATCAAATGGGGTACTAGCGAGAAACATCGACAAAAAAAAAGGTAAGTGTTATAAAGTTGATCAAAACAAACAAAGTGTTAATTACACGAAGGTACTGTGAAACAACTCTGACCATGTTCAGCATGTGATGTCGCAACTGGCACATATGTCTATACAAGAACACATAAAATCACTGATCATGATCCATAAGATACTATAAAATATTAATATCTATTGAACTTCTATTACTGCTTTAGTCAAATTACTGCTTACTTTCAAAGATTGGATTCTATGGTCCAATTCTATTCTTAGTGCTTCTTTCTCCTCACTTCTATCACCCTTGATGATAATTTGAACAAGCTTATCAGTGTATCTTTGTGTAATTTGTTGTCTGATGAATATAGGGTCAGTACTAAGGCCAATTTCATGTAGATATGATGCTCGTATTTCAGATTGCATTTGTTTAGCGATCATTGTAGCTTTTTCCTATCAGTTGTGACATCAAATATTCGTATACTTTCATCAAAATAACTCCAAAGCCATAAAGAAAAGAACATAATAATAGGACATTTGTTTCTATATTAACATTAAAATTTAAAATAATTAATGTTTACCTCTACTGAAGGTGTCTGACATGGTGCATCCATATCGCCCTGTGAAAAAATTAGTAAGTCTTCGAAATCAGCAGCAAAATTAAAGTAATAGACTTACCAAAAAAATATTAATAATAAAGTAGATTGTAAATGTAAATCATTTGTCTTAAGCTAAAAATTTAGTGTAACTAATGTTTATATCTAAAACAATATTTGGCATATTCTACTTAATGTTTATTTGTGCACATATGGTTTGGAAAGAAATATTTGGTCATACAAGACCCCATCATAGTTGACATTGATCGTACTTGAAGATTTCATTGATCATCATGATCGTCATCCATGTCATCAACATCATCATCACCATCATCGTACTCGTCACTTTGATCGTCGTCATTACCACCACCATCTTCATCACCATCATCATCCTCTTGATCACTATCATCATCATGACCATCATCGCCATGATCATCACCATCTTCGTCACCATGATCATGATCGTCATCAGGATCATCATCATCATTATCACCATTACTGTTAGCATGACCAAAATTATCACCATCTTCTTCTTCTTCATCACTGAGTAATTCTTGTTCCTGATAATCACTTACTTCCTCTTGTGCTTATTCAATATCTTCTTCTTCAATCACATTATACTTTACCGGCCTTCCTCTTGGGTCATGTCTAACGAAAAATGACCAACCTGGTTTGTCTAGAACACCAAAGTAAAACACTTGCTTGCATTGACTTGGAAGAACATAGGGCTCATCTCTGACTGGCTCAAATGACCTTGTATTAATCATAGTAAATCCACTATCGTGTTCAATAATAGTCCTATCAGGATCATTTCGATTCAGTCGTAACCTAAACCATTTGATGACAAATAGAACTATTTTGAATGAATTAAAGTTGCACTCAAGTATATCATCCAAAATGCCATAGTATTGATTTTTAGATTGTTGAGGATGTATGTCAGTTCTAGATGAAATATTGGTGACCACGAAGACAACACTTATCCCAGAATCACAGATTTTCTTCATTTCATCTAACTTTTTTGTGCAGAATTTAGCCATGGTAGTTCATAGCTTTGTGCTGTTTGACCTGCAATTATTCAAACATGTCAAGAATCTTCTCATTGATCTGTGAGTTGATATTAAACTTATGTCTCATGATTAGTAATCTTATGTACACCTTTGTATCTCTTAAGCCATATATTAGATCAAGTACCATTGGTGTAACATTGGGATCTCCATTACAATGAGCTTCTTTAACCAACAATGCAACACCATCCCATGTTAATGAGTGACCATTTTCTTGAGACTGTTCAATCCACACTGTCATCCAATCAAGATTGTTTACAATATACAGGTGTAGTGCATCCCACTCATGACCAACTATAAAGAAGAAAATTACACTAGTTAGAAACAACTTATATATATTGATGATGGATAAGAATTTTTAAATTACAAAAAAAAACTTATAATTACCTCTCACCCTCCTCAATCTACCTTTCCCCATCATGTACTCCCCTTTGAATTTTTTATTACAATTGGGATCCCAAATGCAATCTAGATGGATACCTGCTGCAAACTTTGGAAGATATTCACTGATATACACCATGGTCTGGTATATCATATATCCCTCTATCATAGAACCCTCAAGACGTGCTCTTTGTCAAACCAAGCCCTTCATAAATTTCAAATGCCTCTCAACCATCCACATTGATCTAGCTTGTATAGGTCCACACAATTCAATCTCCTCAACTTGATGTATGAGCTAGTGTTCTTGAGCATTGAAAAATGTTGGAGGTAAACACTTTTCCATTTCACACATAAGCTGTGGAATTTTTCTCTTCCAATATTTTATATCTTTTTTATCAATTTGTTTAGATGATAACCACCTAAATGAGATTCAACACGCAAAAACACATAGAGGATATTTCAAATAAAATTATACAATAAATTTTAGATAAAAAGCTACTAATCTAAGAAAAAACACTCTTCTAACCTCATGTATTTTACAAGATCATATATAACTTGTTTAATACTATTGTCAAACTTTTGTGGAAGGGATAGAGGTAGGACGAACTGCAATCATTAAAAAATGATCATTTCAATATATTATTAAATAATGCAACTGGTACTACATTCAATCTTACAAATATACTATAAATAGAAAACATGACTTACCTTGAGGAAGGTATGACAATCATGTGTATTCAACCCTAGCCCAAAATCACCTTTCTTTGATAGAAGAGTGCTTATATTTGCAGCAAATCTTGTTGAAAATTTTGTTTTTTTTATGACTTCTTTTAATGCATCACTTTGTTGCTCCATTAATAACCAATGAAGGGCACTTGTATTTATGTGATCTCCATTCCTATTTGATTCAATGAAAAATTTTAGTGCATGATTAGATTCATGAATGTCAGTACAAATTTTAGCAATTTGTTCTCTATTACACCTTCCATCCAACATTTTCCATAATGTCTCTGTTACATTCTTTCCAATATGCATAGCATCAAAAAAATGCACGATTGGGAGATCTTTGTAGTATGGTAACCTACTAAATTGAGTAGGATAACTTTTCATTCCTCTAGGAAGTTGGTCATTGATGCCTTGACGACCTTCACAAGCATCAGTTATAGCATTAGTAAATATAAGACAATATCGAAACACAAATTGTAAACTTTGGACGACAAATTGGACATTACCTCGATGATTTAGTGGATCGTATTCCAACTTCCATTAATGAGGTGTCATTCTTCATGGCCTTGATGATATCTCTTCTTTCCCATTGAAAAGATGATTTTTGGCAATTTGACACCTATGATTATTGTGGAGAAAGTGTCTAAACTCATCAAACACTTGTTTTCCTAAACTTCTCGAATGATGACATTTCATCTTCGAACCACAAACTAGACATGCAAATTTTCCCTTTGTCTAAAGACCTAAAAGATCATGTATAATTGGATCATGTAAAATTATCATGCGCAACTTAAGCATTTGATAGTAATGTGTAAGCACTATAACAGACCAAAAATATGTGATCTTAACAATATAATATAGCACAAAAATGAGGTAGCCTAGGGGCATCATGTATTGTCCATACAAGCATTACATGGAATTGAAATTGTCGATGTCCTATCGGTCTAGAGATGTCATACATAGTGATGCCATTCCATAGCTTCAACAACTCATCAATTAGGGGCTCAATATACACGTTCATATCTTTAACTTGGTATTTACCTAGCAATTGAATCAACATAAACATTATGTAATTATTATAACTATTTTCATGCACTATTTATAAATTAATTTAGATAACTATAAAAAGAAATACCTGGCACAATCATTGACAACATTATGTGCTCCCTCTTTATGGACATCCAAGGAGGAATGTTATTATTAATAACAAAAATAGGCCATACTGAGTAAACAGATCTCATATCTCCATATGGATTGACACCATCCACCGCCAATGAAAGTTTTAAATTATGAGGTTCTTCTTTAAAGTGTGACCATGTTTCTTCTGTCTCTTTAAATGCAGAACCATCGGCAGGCATAAGCATAATGTCATCCTAACTTCTATTGCATGCATGGTAATCCATAAATTGTGCCAAGCTAGTGCACCTGAATAATCGTTCCAAACGTGGAATAATGGGAATGTACCGAAGAACCTTGTGAGGCACTTTTTATTATTATTTGATCTGACCGATATCTACTAACATGACAATCAGGACATTTTATTGCAAATTCATGTTGTTTATGATATAGAATGTGATCATTGGGACATGCATGTATTGTCTGATACTTCATTCCAATCTGATCCATAATGTTAGATAATTCTGAGTACGAACGAGGTAAAATGTTTGATGGTGGTAACAAAAACTCACTAATCAACCTACAACAACAAATATGCATTGTTAATATAATGAATAGTAATTGTATGCTAACCTTGAAGATGACAAAAATGAGATACCTTAGCATACGTAACATTGCTACATTGGATATGCTATTCATAACCTTTAAGTTCACCAACAACACTATAGCCGACAGTAGAGTTGTTTGGGAGCTTGGGTATAAGGGCTTGTGTGCCTTCTCAAGTAAAGGTATATCAAGACCATCTTCATCATTATTATCAAATTCTCTAGTACCATCATTGTGAGCCTCTTCATCACTTGCCCCAATACCATCTTCTTCAATCATGTCCTCTGGCACATTATCATCTTCTTCCATGGGAGTATTATCCTCAACTTGGATATTCACACCTCCATGTTCCTCCAATAGGAAATCCACATTCAAAAATGGACAAAATCGTGGCCCCCTTCAACATGACCATATTGCCTACAATGACTCTGGGCTATTGTGATTAGAATTCTTTGATTCTTTAAACCCTTACACTTTTTGCAAGAACAATAACATTTATCAGGTTTTCTTTGGAATTGAGCCCACAATGCAGCCATTATCCCATTATTTTCTTCTAGATTCATATTTTCAGGTGTGGTCTTTCTTCACAAGAAAATATACCGACAAATAAATTGGACATGTTGTGATTAATGTTTATATCTGCACATATGTTTTTTGTTAATTAATGTTTTCAAATGTAACTAAAATGATTACAAACATATCAAAAACAACCTTCACAAGGTCTTATTACATCAACTGTTCTAACATGGTCATGTTGGTTATCTTGAGACCTTAATGTCTTCTCATGCCTTCAACCTTGACCTTGATGCTCCTGCATCATTCTCCCAAGGATCAAGGAAAGTTGGATCATAATGGAATTGAGTAGGCAGACCTTCTAGGAAGTTGCAATACTTCAACCTTGTAAGTGTCACGTCAATGCAATGGGTACTAAACAAAAAATTTAAGTTGATGAGAAATGGTTGTTATGAATTCAAATTGTAAGCGTCACCTCAATGCATTGGGTATTAAAAAAACAATTCAAGCTGATGAGTATGGGTTTTTATGAACCACAACTCATGAAATATGCATTAAGTCCATACCTGTTGTTTACAATGAGTATGGGTTTTTTTTTCTAAGAACAAACCTGTTGTTTACAATCAGTAAGTTTCTATATCCTCTAACAAATTTGAAGCAATGAGCCAAAGTCACACGGTTGAAGATGATCATTGTCCCCTCAAAGTGCCATCATTTGATAAATTGTTGCATTGAAATATATCTAGAAAGGGCCTTTCCACATAGTATGTTGGCACTATTTGGAAATCATTGATCATGTGGTTACTGCAAAGAGGCTAAGGACCAAACATGGAATCATGGAGATAGTGCACAGATGTACAAGGAAAATTTGTTTCTCTTTAGCTACTAATCTTACTTTGTGCTTGTCAATTAAAACATTATTTTTAAACTTGATCTTAATACTTTTTATAATCAATGGCTTTCTTTCCTATGTCTATCTCTCAACTCAATACATTTTTTCATTTTTCTTTCCTTCTTGCTTCATCATAAATACTCGGTTCACAAGCACTTATGGTGTTCTTCTTGCTAAGATTATGAAGTGGACAATGACTTTCAATCTAGATAATCAAATGTTTGGCTCAACTTTTTTGGGTAAGTGTGATAATACGTAGTGCACTATAAATTTTATCTTCAATGAAAGGATTAGCACCTCTAATTTTCAAATGGCGATCAACCAGAACTAGCTGACAATCTAACCTAAAAAATACATTTTATGCCAAATTCCAATCACAGTTAAAGACATTTAGCTATTGGAAAATGGCAAGATTATGTCTTCAGATATGCAATAAAATGGGCAAGAAATGTCGAAGAACGTTAAGTTTTTATCCACCAAAACATGAGTAAAATTGTATAAATTGAATGTATTTTTAAAAATAATGCCAATTCCCTTCAAAAGAAATATTTTGCATGCAACTTACTTGTTGAAGATATTTCATGTTCAGCAAATCTTTAATCATAGGATCCACAATAGTTGGAAGCTTTGACCTGTCTATCAGTTGTGGCTTGGCCTGCAACAACAAAAAATTCTTAGTATATGCATCTCAACATTTAAAAAATACATCAAGCAATTCAAGTTAGTTACAGTCTGTAAATTAATTGGCATTTGTTTCTTCTTTAACATATTTGACAATCAAGTACAATTAATAGGAATACAAGAGCAAAACTTGGAATTCTGCTAATCTCATCAATGTTAATCTTGGGTACTAGTACAAAGCCAGTAAGAAATCTGCAGTTGTACAAACCAAGATATTTACAAGACTTGATCACAAAAGGTTCATTTAGCACAAAACAACTTCAAAAATATTGTATATATACACTCTTTGATGCTGTCAAAGGGAAAAATTATTTTAATGATGCTTTACATAAGAATTGCTAGAGGAAATGATAAGCATGAAATATATTCAAGTTTTTACACTAAGGAATTGAAACATCCGCACTCAAGAATTGCCTGGAGTATTAAAAGAGTGTGTATCCCACAAATGAAATTGGTATAAATGTTACAACCACCAAATTTGGAGGGCGTGGAAATTTAGTCATCATTATCCTATGTAGTACACTTAATTTCATATGCTAGAATCATTTTGTGACTTGTACACATGATAGTCCAATAGTTTTTAATGTCATCTTCATCACAATTTTTCTATGATAGTCTAATAGTTGCAAGTGGCATCTTCATTACAATTTTTCCATGATAGTTTTTCTGGTCTAAATTTTTGCATAATCGAATTCCTTTGTCCAAGGTATAGAATAATTTAGATTGGGATCCACCTATGGTGAATAGGGTTTCTAGCCAATTCATATTTTGTAGGTCTTTGAAGAAAAAAATTTTTGAAACCCTAGGTCTTGTTTTCTTTTAAATTTTTTGGGCGCAAAACTAAAAATATGTGAAGATTCCCATCCTTTTCAAACTTTCCGCACCCTAAGTCACATCTTTTCTTTTGTGTTTCTGACTGCTTGATCCCTAAAATATCTACGGTAATCGCTATCTCGCTATGAAAAGATACAAGTATTTTACCCTTAGCGACATAGTGACCACCACTAAGTTGAAAAGTAGTACCATCAAGTGGAAATATGGTGACTGGATATTGTATTATTTTAGAGATATTTCATCACATTTACAACAGACATGTCAGAACCTAAAAAGGAATTACAACATTGAGGTACAAAAGGCATCAACAAAAATCTTAGCTTTTTCGATTAGTCGCTTTGTTGCTATCGGAGAAATTGGGCACTTCACCGTTAGCGACATGATACCTTCACCAAAAATAATGGCCGACAGTCACTTTTAAATTTTTTGATGATCGTAAGTTTTTTTAGGCTGCGTGGTGCACATGTTGTTTTATTATGTGTCAAATGCATTAATGAGGGTAGTTATGACTTCACTTCCCTTTATCTTTCTAACCCTAAATTTTGATGAGTCACCATAAATCACTATGTCGCTATCGGAGAATTGGTGTCTCTTGTCGTTAGTGACATAGCGCCCAGACGAAAAGTAGTACTGCGGCAACTTTTCAGAGTAAGTGGGTCCCAAAAAGTACTCCATCAGATATCAATTATAAAGCTTTGGAACACATTGACATCTAATGGGCTACATGTATACACTGGGAAAAGAAAAGACACCAGGATTCACTATGTCACTATTGGGAACTTCTTCTTCTCGCTGTTAGCAACATAGAACTCGATCGAGAAATAAACAAATATGGGCCCCAAGCAGCAGGTAATATAGCCAAGATTTCATCACGTCGTCAATGATTGGACCCACGTCCTGTTCACAAAATATATGAAAGACTGATCATCAGATCTATCTCAGATCCATGATCATTGCTATCTCGCTATGGTGAGTTGCACAAAGGTTACAAATAGCGACATGGTGACAAGGGGCCCACCATATTTCTTTTGAGCAATGCATCAAATGTCATCTGCATGATCAAATCAAGATCAATGACGGGCACTATCTCACTATGGTAAGGTGCTCACTCTTTATGTATAGCAAGATAGAGCCTAAGTGACACGTGTTCTCAGAGTTCTATGGGTCCAGTTCAGAGGTGCCAAAAATGAAGGAAAGGTACACATGGAAAGTTTTCATTGGGTTGACTACCAGTTTTTCAAGAGGAACATGAGTCATCTTTGCTTGCATCCCTCGATCGTAGGATTTTTTGTAAATCCATGGTGTAAATTTGAATATAGAAGGTGATGCCACCTTGTGCATTTATGAGAGATGCAAGCTTCATGTGTGAACAAAAATAGAGTATAACATAGAAGATTTTCTTAATTCCACCGTACTCGAACAAAGATTCAGAGCATTTCTAAGAAGAAACAATTTTTGAGAAGACTGTGTTGGATTCAGTAAGATTGTGAAGCAGTTTGTTCGCAAAAAGATTGCAGTAACACTGAGAAGAACTAGAGTGAAATTCAAATTAAGTACTTGCATTATAATCCTCCTGTTGTTTCAATTCCTTCGAGAGTTAATTAAAATGGCTCCAAAGTAGAAAGTGTTTTTTGGTCAAGAGAACTATTTGGATACGAATGTCCACAATGATTTTCTTGAACTACTCCCTTCTTCCATTATTGAAACTGTAGAAGTTAAGAGTCTAACTTCATTAAACCCTAGGCTGAAAATAGCAGATGGGCTGTATGACAAAGGAAACTGGGTTAGGGATGCAACAACTTCACAGACTGGTCTTGTTTTATTCAAAAAATAGTTTTCAGAGAGGAACCTTTTTGCCCCACATGCCAACATCTAGAATTTTGGCCTAAGGAAAATGTTGGTTCCCAATGTTTTCATAGATTATGATCTTTTTGAAGCTGTAGCTAAGAATTACGGCCAAGCCCTTAGGGTAGTGAGGAGAACTGATGGAGAAATCTTGATTACAATCAACATAGAGGAGATTAGGGAAGTTTTTAGTTTAGGGCCTGTCATTGATTATCATGTGCCCATTGATTTGAAAGGGTTAGAAAATGAGTATATGTCTAAGAGAGATGCAGTTAGGCAAGGAGCGCTAAGCACACACATAGGTAGAATTGGAACACTGCCAGTAATAACAGCATCCTCCATGGAGCCTTTCAAAAGGGCATATTTCAATTCTAGGGCTATAGAAATATATAGGTCCTTGTGTAAATTTTTTGAGAGAGATGAAGAAGAGTTCATGCCTGTGGATTTTATGTATATGATTACTCAAATTTCTTCTTTTGGTGTGGATATAATTTTTGATTTTGCTTCTTACTTAGCTGAGGAGATTCACATTGGACTAATTGGAATTGCTAAGGGTAAGGTGGAAAAAACTTTTGGCCATTATTTTCTGTTAATGCACATGTTCTTATTCAAGGGAGTAACATATTTTAGTAAAGAAATGGAATTAGATAGAGAAGAGAGTGGGGAAGAATTACCAGTTCAATTGTGGAGTGCAGATATGACTTGGGATGCAGAGAATGCTATTTTTTTTAGGTTTGATAGGTATTTCACTTCAAAGCTGAGATGCCTCCTATTAAGGGACAATCCCAGAATCCCCAAAGCATTAATGAATTTCATTAGGCCTATGGACAACCCAAGTGGTTTGAAAGTTTCACATAATTGGGGAGATGTCATTCCATATTCTGTTTCTATTGTATTTAGAATATATGGTTTTAAAGGAAGCCCTCACGTACTACCCTACCAAGTGCCTTTGAAGGTAGGAGTTGCTGAGATATTGTGGTAGCTGGGAGGAGTGGAGGAAGCCCTTCTATTGAAAAGACAAAAGGGGTAAATTTTTCCTACTTGCACAATGACTCATCATTTTGTAATCACAAAAGGAGGTTGGCTTTCTCTGCACAAGATTTTGAATCCTTATAAGATGGCCACTTCCCATCCTCGTTTTTGTGATTCTGAAGGATTTTATCATTTGGCTCTGAGGCAAAGAATTAAGCTTGGTAAAATTGAGCATGAATTTTATTTTCCTGAAGACTTAATAAGGAATGAGTACTCCTTGCAGGAGCAAGAGACTAGGAAAGAAAAGTGGAAAGTCTTTTCTAAAATTTTGGATTTCATTCATTGTTTTGATCCAGATTATAGTCCTTTGGATGATGCAGTTACAAATGTAGATAAGATGAGAAAACTTATGAATAATTTTCCTGAAAAATAGAGGCAATGAATGAAAAGAAGCAATTATTTATTAGGTTCTACCCGGATAAGGCTAGGGAAGCAATGGGAATATTGGGTTTTACACCCAATATAAGGGCAGGTCAATTAGCTGTCCAAAAAAGGTTGGGATATACTATTGTTCAAAATAAAAAGAATACAGTGGACAAAGGAAAAAAAATAATTGAGTCCACTAGTAGGGTTTTGGAAGAGAGGCCCACTGAGCCCTCCCCTAAGAGGAGGAAAATAATCAAAGAGGAGGATTCTCATGTTGAGGAGTATTCACCTTCACAGACCCCTTTGAGAACTGCGGAGGAGCAGCTCACTATTGAGATAAATTGAACAAATTGGATCACAAGGGGGAGTTTTTGTCACTCAAGCAGAGATTGATGAATGGAACCCCCAGGAACCTCCTATGCCAAGCCTTGAGCTGACTGTAGCTGATTTTAAGGGAAGGGAATTGGACCTTGTTTTGGAACAAGCCAACCAGCAATTTTTTTTCAGATTATAGTTTTGTAAGGTCTAGGGATTTCCATCAATTTGCTTGAAGGGAAAACATCCACAATTTTGAGGAAAGATGTAAGAACATGAAAACAAAGCATCCAGAAATGAATGAAGCCTCCATCCAAAACCAAATAAAGGAGAAAATGATGCAAGAATTCTAGAACATTACTCCTAAGGAGGGAAGGCAAATGGTAAAAACTTCTAACATACTATTGTTGCCTAATTTTGATATTGCAGATGCATTGATTTTCAACTCTGTTTTTAATAGACTGGAGTTACAAGACCCAAATAAAAAGGAATTTGCAGGGACTGCTTTTAGTGATGATCAAGCTGCTCTTGTTATGTGGTCATTAAGAAGAGGATCTATGATTGTATCAGCACAACGTGATGGTTCAGGACTGACAGGGAATATTATTGTGAGGAGAGTTACTGATACCTCACACGTACAGGCAGCCCACATGAATGTGGATTATTCTCAATTTTCCTTGGCTACTGCTAAAAGGGAGGAAAAGAAAATGTTTGAATTACAAAGTAAATATGAGGTAGTTGTGGATGCCTACAATAAAGAGGTAAAAAGGAGAGTTGAGCTTGAGAACAAGCTACTGGGAAAATCCACCAGGCCTAAAATAACATACCCTCACCCCCTATTGAACCTTTCAAATCTACCCCCCTCATTGAAATACCAGACACACCCCAAGGGCCACAGTATTACACTTCTAAGGATTTTGAAGAAGAAAAGAGTAAACTATGGGCCTTACATGTAGAGCTAGAATCTAAATATGAAGATAAACTAAGAACATCTCTTACATATCTAGGAGACAAGGTTGAATGGCCACTAATCCATGATCAATTGGCTAGGGTGATTAACATCTGGGAGGAGTTAAAAGCAGATGATGAGGCTCTAAAGCCTATTTTGAACAAATGGGTGAGAAGGGAGAAAGCAATAACCTTATTGTGTCTATCTGTTATAAATAATTCTCGTGATCAGATTGATAAAACCTTTGACATTGTTTTTGATCTTGCTAATTTTGATACCAAAAGGATACATTTACAGAAGATAATAATAGGCTACTTAGACAAATATAAGAGCCAAAAATTCAATTTATTTCCTCATGCCCTAGATAAGAAAAATAGTTTGAAAAGCAAAGAGGAATGGGCGAAGGAACTTGATGATTTATTCTGTTTAAGAATGAATCAAGTCATAAATGAAACAGGGCATGCACGGTGGGCCACCACAACAAAAAAAATGGTGAAAGCCAAAATATTCTTTGATTCTTTAAAACAAGAATTTGTTGATATTGATAATGAGGCTGATTATATAATAAAGAAACAGAAGGATATTTTGCAATTCAATTGGCCAGATGACACATTATTTGATAGGTGGATGGCAGAAATGCCTTCTAGTGAACAGTTTGATGTAGATGAAACTGACAGTGATGAGGTGCAAGGTGAGGAAGTCCAAATCATTGATACCATCACTACTCAAACCCAATCAGAAGAAGAAGACAAGAAAAACTTGTCACTTTCAGTTGCAGAACTGGGACTAGAAGATGCCAATACAATTAAAGAAAAGGAAAAGGTAGAAGTTATCCTTACCATGCAGAATGAAGGTGGTGGAAGCCTACAGGTGGAGGTTAATGTTTCCTTGTCAGAACAAGCTTCATCATTGGCTAATTTAGCAGTTACATATGAAGGTGAATCAGATCAATAGCCAACTCAGCAACATCAGAACATGTAACAAAAGCTGACCCACTGAAAGGAATGATTTGATTTCGATATCTTCTATTACCCATAGTTTTTTCATTTTGTGATAGGTGTATTTAGATATTCCTTGTAAAAGACACCTGTCAGTTTCTCTTAGCCTAAAGCTTGTTGCATTTCACACTATATAAGTGAAATTCTAGGGCAAGAGAAAAGGTCTGAATTCTATTTGCTAAGTGATACACTTAGTCTGTTTTTGGTCCACCATTTTTGAGCAAAAATTCATGATGTATTTTCTCTATTAGATCTTGAGATTACATGAATATAGAATGATCTGTGTTTCTTTCTGAAGGTCATTCTAAGTCTATTGTAAATTGTATACAATTTCCAAGGAAAATTAATACAAATGATGAACTGTTCCCATATCAGTTCTTTCTGAACTTTGTCTCCTTTTGATTACTTGGTTATCTTGATGTTGTATAAGTAAAGGCTTGTGCAATTGAATGTAGTTCAATTAGGTTGTATATCTATTTATCATAGCTATTAATTCAATGGATTAAGTAAAAGCTTTGATGAATTTGATAAGGTTGCTGCAGTAGTGGAAAGGATTTTGAATGACGATTTCTGATAAGAATTCTTGATAAAATTTGTTGTAAGGCTACAAATTAGATCTAGAGATTTGTAGTAGACTCTGAACCCCAATGGATTAGGCACTAATCAAATTTAATCCAGCTGAAAGAGAAATGTGTCACACATGATTGTCAAAATGCAGAATTATAATCAACTTTACTTTTATTTCCTGTAGATCTTCAAAGTTGGCCTCTACTTGTTTGCATGGAATGTTTTAGCTTTAGTTAGCCATTATTGTTGAGAACATCTGCAGACCTATAGAAGATTTTTGGCCATATCTATTATATGGGATGTGTTTATTAAAGTATCAAGAATTGTACGTGTATTGGAGAATTTGAGATGAGAATCAAAATGAAACTAAGATAATTCTCATACAGTTTTCCTTGTCTTGTATCATCCCTAGGTATACCCACCCTGGTTTTCTAGAGCCAAAAGAGTTGAAAACCACCCTTGGTTTTGTAGAAGTTTGGCCCAAATGGTGTGCACATATAATTGATAATAAGAATTGGCTAGTCTTTAGACTATGTGAGTATTGTCTTCTTGGTATTAAGCATTTTGTTGCTTAGTAGTTTTAAAACACCAACAAGTTTGTTATTCATCCAAATGGAAACCCTTGTAGGAAGACATAATTGCAATGCAACAATTAAATGTAATGTTGAAATATAGGAGAGAGATTCTTTTGGTTGAACTAGAAGATCAATCATCTTCTAACAAAATGATAGAGACTTTCGGTGAAGGATCCAAAGTACATCAATTCAATTATAGTCTAGTAAATTTAGGTGCCATCTTCATCATAAGTTTTTGAAGATAGTCCAGTATTTGTAGGTGTCATCTTCATCAAAAAATTTCCATGATCGTCTATTAGTTTGAGGAGTCATCTCCATCACAAGTTTTCCATGGCGTACTTGTAGTTAGAGGTGCATTGAAGACCTTTTATCACTACATGAGCTAGTAGTAGATGGTGATTATTCATTATCATCATCATCATCTAATATAGCCCACATGAATATTGAACTACTATTTCGCCCACCCTATATTGATGCAAATGCAGGGCCCCCTTTCATATTATTCCCAAGGCTAGTAGGCGTCATTAATCAAGTGGGTGGAGAAAACCTCAAACGAAACTAGGCTAAGAGAAAACCATGCGAAAATGCTCCAAAAATGTCAAATGAAACAGGGCATGAAAAATGTAATTGGGCAAATGTTTTTTGAACTTTGCGGATGTATAAGCCATGTGTTGGTCAAAATTTCAACCAACATGGGTCTTATATGTAAAAAAAAAAAAAAAAATTGCCTTTACATTTCGACCACCCTAAATTTATTTAGTTGATGGTCAAAATTTTTGGTCAAAAAATGATGTTAAATGTAGTAGTGACATATGACCTCTTTCGACACATCTGAACCAACCAAATGGGTCCTTAGGGCTCCTAGGGTCTCTAGGGATATATGTTGTCATTAAATGCATCAAAATGGGTCATATGTTAACATATGACCCCTTTTGACAAATTGAAACCAACCAAATGGGTTGCTAGGGGTCCTAGGTCCCATAGGAACATATCTTGTCATGAAATGCATTGAAAGGGGTCATAGGTTATCCTATAACCCCTTTCGATGCATTCAAAATAACCAAATTTAATAATATCCTATTAAATATAATAATAATAATCATATATATATATTATATTTATAGGTCATAATAATAATAATAATAATAATAATATATATTACTATATTATATTTAATAATAATAGTAAAAAGTCATTAAAATATAATATAATAATCATATATATTAATATATTATATTTTTTTAAAAGCTTACAATGACATAATGGTAAATTGTGACCTTATCATTTAAGAGGTCTTGGGTTCAAGTTTCTTTGAATAGATAAGTTATTGCAACTAAATCAAAACAAAAATATATTATATTTATAGGTCGTAATAATAATAATAACAATAATAATATATATTACTATATAATGTTTAATAATATTAGTAAAAATCATAATAATATAATATAAAAATTATATATAATATCCTTTAAAATATAATAGTAATAATCATATATATTAATATATTATATTTATAGGTCATAATAATAATAATAGTAGTAAAAATCATAACAATAATAATAATAATCATAATAATAGTAATAACATTTGTACAAATTCGTTCACATTGCCCACACTTTCCAAATTTTGACTTCCCTCCAAAATTTGGGCATCCATTTCGGGTACATGATATCATATCAGGTATGTGATTTGGGATCAGATACCCAAAATACTAGCATACTTTTTCCAAAATATTCTTTATCATTGCAAACCTGACAATCACATTTTTTGGGGACCATTTTCATGGATTTGGAAAAAAATGATTTCTTGGGGCCCATACGATAAAAAAAAGGTTCTATAATGTATGATTAGGTGTCTGATATTATTTTCTAAATGGGGAGAAATAGTCATCAGAAGGCTAAATGCAAAAGGAAGGTATCAAATGAAGACATTGCAGCATATAGGGAAAGGGACAAGGTATGTTGAATGCAATTCAAGTTGATGATGTATTGATCAAAGGTGAAATCATAGAGTTAGATAATGAATATGTATCCTTGGGGAATGAAAATATACCAATTGATAATGATAATGTCAGGATTGAAAATTTAGAGAACGAAAATTTGGAGAATGAAATTTTACAAATTCATAATAAAAATTGAATGATTGACCATGTCGAAAATGACAATGCACAAGAATGTTACATATCTCCTAATTATAATCAACATGAAGGTTCTAGAAAACCAAAATGGATAATCAAAATTGATGAAATGATTATTACCAATTTGGCAGGGCAAAAATCACAAAGAGCCATTTGGTTATGGGCTTCAAGACTATATAAGATGTTTTTCAACAACAAGACAGTGGTGGAGCAATGTCAACTTTTTATGCACTTATTAAAGATGTAAAAGATGAGACCTATGCTTTCCAAATTGAACTTTAGTGTCAATAAAAAATTGGAAAGAAATGCCATTGTTGTAAAGAATCTTTTCAGTGCTCTCAATAGTATTAGGAAAAATAGTAGGGAGAAGGATAAGAGAGCTACTCGAAGGGTTATTACAACCTCTTTGGTAAGTCATCATTTGAGAAAGGGTAGATATATGAGACAAACTTGTATTGACTTGAACCTAAATCATACTACTTTGAGAAGAGCACTTAGTAGATGCCTCTTCAAAATAAAACACGGGCTTTTTGTGGGAGACTTCCACATTTTGATAAGAAGCTATCTGATGATGTGAAGAAAGAAATTACATAGTTTTGGCACTCTAGCTCAAGAGTATCACCCAATGCTAAAGACATGTTAAAGTTGAGAATTGGCATTAGAGACTGCATGCCACATCCTAGACATTATTTGGAGGTAACTCAAACTTTATTGTTCAAAGAATTAAGAAAGAGTCATACGAGATTGCATATATCACAAAGGGCTTTTGAATCTTTGAAGCCATTTTATTGTGTGCCACTTAAAATTTTAAATACGTGTTACAAATATCATGTCAAGTTTTCTATGCACCATGAACTATTATGCTCCATCTATTCTACTTTGCATAGCAAAGAATTGTTGGAGAATTGTGGTGCTAGTGGGCTTCTAAAATTATAAAGAGACTTGCTAGATCAATTTTTATGTCATAGAGTTGATGATTGTTTCTTTTATATAAAGTCTTGTTTAAATGAGAAGTGCTCAGAATGTTGTGGCTTATTCGAGTTTGACACATGTTTCCATGAGGGGTGCAAACAAGATCTTGGGAAGAAAATAGTAAAAAAAATGGCATATGAAATAGTGAAATACACATTGAAGAGTGGGGGTGAGGGATCTAGATGTGAATTGGTTACAAAAGAAATCAAAGTGGCTAGTTCTATTTTAGATTTCAAGATAAATATTTTCTACAAGTATGCAAGACATAGTCACGGGTCTGAGGGGTTGGATCAACAATTTAGAATGTGTAAGGAGACTTTTTCCATTAGCACTATTATATTAGTTGTTGACTTTGCTTAGAACTATACATTGTAGCCTCAAAATGAGACACAATCTTAGTATTACAACTCCATTCATATTGCTATTTTTGTCCACATAACATATAGAGATGCCCTTGATAGTGCAAAAGATAATTGAAAGATTATTAGAGAGTACCATTTTTATATGAGTGATGATAGATCTCACTCTCATGAGTTTGTGCAACATTTTTTTGAGAATTATTTTGATTTCTTATAGGAGCATGACATTGCTATGGATAGACATATCATTTGGTTAGATAATTCCATAGGTCAATTCAAAAATGCTCGCATGCTTTATTTGTTGTGTAGGATGCATGTAGAGAGGGGGTGCCTCATATTTGGAGTTCTTTTTACTCTAGGGATGGGAAAGGGGAACATGATGGAGTAGGGGCATGTGTGAAGAGAGCTCTAGTTAAGGAGAAATTGAAGATTTCAGGAGCTGAGCTTCTTGATGCTCATAGCATTGTTGATTGGTGTAGATCAACATCATCTCAATGGGGTTCTCCTGATTTAGTAGTATAGAGGTCCTTTTGGTTGGTTAAGAAAGGGTCCATAGGTGATAGGTTAGATTGTGCTACAATGAGAGACTCATCAAAAATACATTCATTCCAGAGCTTTGATTCTAGTAGATGGACCATTTAGACTAACTTTCTTTTGTCCTAATTTTTTTCAGTGTGATTGGGATCACTGTGAGTTGAGTGAGTTGGTGGACACACGGGCTCCAAATTATCTTACTCCATTTTCTATTATAACCTCTATCAAAAATGATGACATTGAAAGTTCACTTGAGCATAACCATCTATCAAATCTTCTTCATCCAAGACATGTCTTTGCATTGGTTGCACCATAGGGGAATGATGATAAATTAGATTATTGGTTAGCATGTTGTGTAAGAGGTAAAAAAAAGCATGCAAAACTGATCACAAATGATGATCGATTCACATATCCTACTAGTTCAGTGGTTGTTCCTAAAACATGGCTATAGACATACATGCTTAGAAGGAATGGAATTCCTAGATTCGAAGACTATCAGAAGCACAAAACAATTCTCATATATTCACATCTTATTATAGCAAAAAAATTGAAGTTGTTGAAGCATCAAGGAAGACCAAAAGTAAAATAACCTTTTACTAATACTAATTCTTATCATGAAGCCTTATTGGAGACCCTAAAACAGAGAGGGGATCCTACAAGAACACTCAACTAGGTATATTTACTTCTTATGTTATTTTGTTCATAATGATTTAGTGAACCAATGATTATCTTGTTTAATACAATAAGTTACTAATATTTTTTTATGATATTGGAATGTAGGTACATCATGAAGAGTAGCCATGCATGAAGATAAAAAACTAAATAAGGAGCAGAATGAAGAAAAATCTATTCTATTTTTCACGCTACGATTTTTTATAGTTGTGTATTGATGTAATAATGATGAAACACTTGAGGTATTGTAAATCTAAACTTGTTGATTTAATGTAAGAAATAAAGATGATTTTACTTAATGCAATTTATGTGGAGGGACCTAAAAATGATGATTTTAATACATACTAACACCAAACTTATCCTGGACCCAATGCAAAAAAGTTGAGAGAGGTAAAAAATAATGTTTTTACTTAATACTAATCCTAGTACCACCCTTTTTTCAGCCACAGAGAAGCTCCATTGTTCATGGCCACCCCATACCAAAGAGACTCCAAGGTGCGATAAGTGTGTTTGAGGTTGATCTTTTGAGGGTCGTAAATCAAAGCTCGTGAGGGCTATCAATGAAACAATGAATGCTATAGGAAAATCATGTTGAGGCCTAAAATAATCTATCTCATTTTTAAGAGATCACATTCCATTTGGATTTAGCATAGCGAGCTCACTTAATACCAAAACTCGTAATGTGCCTCAGTTCATAGGTATATCACAACATAACTTTGAACCCATGTTGCCCCACTTTTCGTCCTTCACCCATGCTATGAAAGTGGAAGATTTTAAAAATGTTAATGTCTTAGTTAGGTCTGGTCTTGTTTGAGTCTAGGTCTAATTCCTTCCTAGAATAGGCTACCTTTCCCAGGTTTCCCTACCACTGCCTTCTTGCTCTAAGCTAGGTGGGTTGTTTTTTCAAAACTCTCTTAATATTGGGTAGGTTATAGATCCCAACCTGGCAAGGAAAATGTGCTCATATTGATGTTCCTTCTAAAGAAGAATGATGATCAAAAGTCACATGAATCTATTCAGACAACATCTTGAAGGATTTCATATTTCTAATTACTTTAGGCTAAAGAAGTCTCTAGAATTACAAAACTAGAATGAAATGTATTGTTATTATTCCAATTGCATTCCGCATGATATTATGATCTGCAAGCTCAATATATATGAAGTATTTCAAAGGAATGCATTTCAAGTGATAATTGGACTTTGGAGAAACATTTCAATATTAACTTATGCATTAATTCCAATTCTTTAGAAGAGTCTTCCAAAATAACTAAAGTGATCATCTAGGGATGACATACTGTTTATCTCAATATCAAGAATGTGATAGCATTGTATTTTATGATTTGATATTAACTTAAAGAGAAAAATATGGGGTAGTCAGAGATTGAATCATATTTAGTTGCTTTTGGAGATGAAGCAAATGAAATTGTGTATGTTTCAGCCCCACAACTCTGCCAGTATTATATTGTGACTTATTAGTTAATAGGGTTCACTATGAGTATAATGGAGATGTGACATTCTAAAGATTATAATGGGATGGCTGAATATTTCTAAATTGGCATCTCTTTAAATCTCTCACATTATGTTTCAAGAAAAGAAGTTTATGTCTACCCTTGTTCCTCAAAGGCTCCATGCACATGAGCAATGGAGTGCAGGCCTAGTAGTGGTTCCTTCTAGTTCAACTGCTAGTCCAACTACATCTGGAGGTAGTGCATTAGCAAAGCAACAATTATGTTGGACACCTGAATTGCATGACCGATTCATGGAGGCAATTGCTTAGCTTGGTGGTGCAAATAGGGCCACACCTAAGGGAGTTCTTAAGGTTATGGAGTTCAAGAGCTTACTATCGATCACGTGAAAATTCATCTACAAAAATATTGACTAGCAAAGTACATTCCAAAGTCAGTAGAAGGTGGAAAATCTGATAAGAAAAAGGGCAGTGAGCTAGTCTCAAAACTGGAAGCTACATCGAAACTCAAAATAGAGAAGCTCTTTAGATGTAGATGGAGGTTCAAAAATGATTGCATAAAAAAGTTGAGGTACAAAGACCTTTACAATTACAAATTGAGGCTCAAGGTAAATATTTATAGAAGATCATTGAAGAACGGGAAAGAGCCAAAGAACAAACATCCTCTTCCCCTCAACTCTCCCCTCACTTTGAAGAACCTGATGAAGGCATAGATAATGCTTTTCCCAATTCAGATGGTCAAAGAAAGAGTGGAAAATTGGAGGAGACTCTAACAAAGGATGGAAATATTACCATTCCTTTGGTTGATATTACTCAAGAGCATCAAGATGTAGAAGTTATTCACCATAGAGAGAATGAGCAACACCAACTTTCATCCTATCCATATATGGTCAGTGATGGTATTGCAGATTCAACTAATCCTAAGCTTGGACCAGCTTTGAAAAGAAGTAGATTCAACAATGATGTTGAGAGCTTGGCAAATCAACCATATAGTGGACAACAGTTGATGCATTTTCTCTAGCTAGTCACATTTTAGAGCTGAAAAATCACCTGGTTCAAACTACCAAAGCACTGTTGCAAGTTTGAAAAGGTAGGTTGAGTCTCCTACACCATCCCAGCATACTGTAGCCTTGCCTGAGCAAGAATTGTAAGAGACCTTATCGAGAGATGATGAAAACCAAATTTCGCATGTCCATGATTTCTTTTAAAACAATTCTTGGAGACAAGTGCATCTCTTTCCATGGGATTTGTGTCTTCTCAATCACATATATAAATTCCAACTTGTTTGCATGCATCAAATCTATCTAGTGGTCAAGGTGAATTTTCAAATCCATTGGATGGTTGTAATGGACACCATAATGTTCCATCTTCCCAAGCTGGTTTGTTTCCACCATAAGTTGAACTAAGTTGGTTAATCCCAAAGAGTTGATAGAATGGGTCTCTGAGTTTAGGACTTAGTACTCTGATGCTGATCATAGTATAACATGTAAGATATGGTAAATAGACTTAGTTAAACTTAGTGCTCTGCATGATAAGTATGTCCCCAGCTCTCCCTTATATGCCTGCAAGCAAAAACCAAGAGATGTCTAAATGTTTATGATATTTTACGCCAAGAATATCACTGTTAAACCATTATTTGCAACAATTGTCAATGTTTAGAATGAACATGTGGTAAACCACCTTTTCCCTTGTCACATGCCCTTTCAAATTTTGGAACTTGAAACACTTTGTATTCTCATGAATGTTGTACATTTTTAAATTCTATATATACTATTGACGAAGATAATAAAAGGGTCAACAAATTGTTGATGTATCAGACTTGATATTGCGGGGCCAATAGAAGGGTGTTTTATATCAATGATTTTCTATTCCATTTAGTTAATTAGTTGTTGCTTCTATGTTTCTTTCTTTTAAATCTAAATTGTAGGAAGAAAGGAAGGATGTTTGATTCTTTTTGTTATGAGGATATGAATTAACCAGAGTAGGATGTGCTTTGGGAGATTTAGTGGAGGATTCATTAGAGGTTCTTAATCATTTCATTTATATTTATGTTAGAATTTTCTATAGTTTAGTTCTTATTGAGCATATGAATTCATAGGATTTGTGAGTTTTACTACTTGGTTTTAGATTATAGAGCTTTTCCTGCTTGAATTTAGTTCTCGTTAGACTTAATTCAGTTTACTTCTTCTACTCTCAGGTTAAGAGCATACCCCACATTAGTTTAGGACAAAAACATAATTCCTTGAACATCATTCACATAGGGAGCTGTACCTACAAATTAAAAGAAAACTTGGTAATCAAAAGATGGCTTTTCAACTATTGTAATTAGATATTGTTCTAGAAACTTGGGATTTAAAGAGTCAAAACAAAAGAACAAATCTATTTACCAATAGATTTTTGGCAACTCTACTAGGGACACGGAAAAGAAGATCAGTTTTGGAGATTTTTTTCTTAGTCTTATTATTATTATCTCTACTAGAGATTGGTGACTCTGTGTTTTAAAGAACTTTATTGCATTTTAGAGTTTGAATAATTTGAAACATTCTTATCATTTAGTTACACAGCTTGTGTTTACACAACAAACTTTTCTGATTAAGAGGAAGAACTCATTGATTTTTCAAGCTTCATTATTTATTTTCATTGCTTCCTGAGCAATTGGTGACTCTATTCTCAAAGAACCCCATTCACAAGTCAAGAAACAATTGTGTTATAAGGTTTTCTAATTGCAGAAGCCTTGGTAATAATTGAAATTTTAGAATACTAATGCTCACAATTAGTCGCTTTACCTGTCATGAAGGAAAATGGTGCAACCTTGTGAGGATACAATTCTAATTAGAGAAGAGCTAGTGAAGTTTTAAGAAAGAAGAACTAGCCAAAAAGTTGGTTGCTGTGGTGCAAAGACAAATACAGAATCAAAGGCTAACTCAAGCACCAATTCAAATCACTCAGTGACCCACAAGATTGAGGTAACATCATTCTCTTTCTCATTAATTTGATGAAATTCTTTGTAGATTTTTGTTAGTCTATTTTACAAATAGTTTAAGAGAATGAATTGAGGTTAGAATTTTCTAAGAGATAAATTAGGATATGGTTTCACCTTGGGCAGTTGCTACTGGGCCACTTAACTTTGCAGCCTACCATCCTCTTCCTTCCGGTTCTAGAAAGAATATACCTAAATTCACAAGAGATGGGAAAGTTATTGTATATGAACACATAAATGCATTTTTCATAGCTATAAACATCTTGGGAGTTAATCATGAAGATGTTGTAGTTTGGTTATTTGTTGAAACTTTTACTGAAGCAGTAGCAGACTGATTCTATCACTTGGCTGATGGATCTATTACAAATTGGAATACCATGAGAGCAACTTTTGAGTATCATTTTAAAATTGTTGAAGATGAATATGCTTTGTTTGCTCAACTAACATTAGTGAAGAAACTACCTTCTATGACTAGTTTTAATAAGATCATGAATAAAATTCCAGCACCAAATAGACCTATAGTAGGCAACCTGAAAACATTTTTCATCAGTGTTATGCCTCTTGATATAGGCTTTGAATTAAGAAGGTCTAGACCTAAAAATTTGGAAGCAACTCAAAGAACTACTATAGAATTAGAGGATGATATGATTGCTACAGGAAGATGGAGACATGAAATTCATAATAGAACTAGCATTAGTAAGACTACTTCACAGGAAGGGATGATTCAAAATTTGTCCAATGAGTTGATTGATTTGAAAAGGCAGCTCCCAAACTTCAACAATCCATATCAAAGAGGTTTTTTAGAGTAGGCTAGTGAATGTAGTAACAAACCTTTGTAGTTTCTTGGACCATAGCAAAGATTAGCAATTGAAACTCCACGTGAAAGGGTGAATGGTAGTGAGACTACATCATATTCCAATGACAACTTTGGAAATTTATTTTTAGAATATGAATCAAACTCAGAGAAACAAGATGCAAAGGTAGCTATTAATTCAAAAGTTCCTCCAACAAGACACAGATAGCCAACATCTAAAATGCATAGCAGTGAAGCAAGTTCTAAAAATGATGTTTTGTTTTCTCCCATCTTCCCTGCTTTGAGAGAACCTGAATTTTTTTCATCATCAATATTACCATAGATGAGCCATCATGAAAAACATTTCCAGCCTAAACCACCACAAGAAGAAGAAAAGGTTGTTTTTATTCCTTGTTACTCAGCAGTATTTCCTTTGGAATCATTAATTGCACCTTTAGATTCTTCATTTGAGGTTGAAAAGAAGATTGTCTTTCCTAAGGATGAATATAATGAGAATATTTTGGAAAATGCTCTACCTATGTTTGAAATTAAATATCAAGAACACACTACAAATAGTTCAGATGTAATTAAAAAAGATGTTCAGAGACCATCTTATTCTGATAAAGTTAACAAAGTCAATCAAGAGAAGATAGTTCTTGTGGTAGATTGTGATTTGAGTGCTTCCTAAGAACCTATGAGTATGAATCTAGAATCACCCTCAGTATTGCAAATAGAAGAATCAGTTCTAGTTCAGCATGCTGAAATTATTGAAGCTGAAGATATTGCTTTGACTGGTATAGAGAGTAAGGAGTTGATGATTGAAGTAGAGGACAACACTGATCATAGAAAAAATGAGTAGTCACTTCTCTTAGTTGAATCACTTGAGGCTGTAGAAAGTTTCCCTAAGGTATGTGATGTTGATATCACTAGTCATCTCAGAAAATAATATGTCTCAAGAGAACATTAAACAAATAGCAGCCATACAAACTAGTGATAGCATTCATAATACTGAAGATATAGGCCAAATTTTTTTTCTAACTACTAATAAATCAGTCAAAGATAAGGAGGATGGAATTAGTCAGAATAATGATGATGTAATTTTAATGGATGGTTTGGTGTTGAGTGATAATCAAGTTCAGAATTTTTAGGAAGGTCTTAATCCTAAACAGAGTATGTATTATAAAGATAACCCAACATTCAATTGGTCTCTATTGCAGAAAAAGCATGTAGGTACATAAATCTTTCATGAGTAAGTTTATGATGAAAGATGGTTATTTGGAAAATTACCATTGTTTGGAAGGTTGCTCAATTGGCCCTATTCTCATAAAAGTAAGGGGTTCCTGATAAACTCAAAGGATTCATACATATGCAGGCCTCTGTCTCACAAGGGGTCATATTTCTCTCAACCTGTGAATGGCTTTGTTTGATTCATGTGGGATCCTTCTCATATAAGGTTTGTCTAGTTTTTCCCACCTTATATGAGGTCTTTTTGTTGGGTATAGTTAGTTTCCTTTCTTGTTGCTTGATTTTCCTTGTTCAATTTTGTTGTGTTGCTGCCCTTTTTATATCTATGAAAAACTAGAGATTCAGGATTCATTGCTCAAACATGGGAATGTTTAAGTGCCCAGTCAGAGCCAACTATTGCCCCACTTTTCATCCTTCACCCATGCTGTCAATGCAGAAGATTTTAAAAATTTTAATGTCTTAATCAGGTCTGGTCTTGTTTGAGTCTAGGTCTAAGTCCTTCCTAGAATAGGCTACCTTTTTTGGGTTTCCCTACCATTTCCTTCTTGCTCTAAGCTGCGTGGGTTGTTTTTTTTAAATTCTCTTCATATTGGGTAGGTTAGAGATCCCAACCTGGCAAGGAAAATGTGCTCCTATTGATGTTCTTTCTAAAGAAGAATGATGATAAAAGGTCACATGAATCTATTTAGACAACATCTTGAAGGATTTCATATTCTTGATTGCTTTAGGCTAAAGAAGTCTCTAGAATTACAGAACTAGAATGAAATGTATTGTTATTATTCCAATTGCATTCCACATGATATTATGATCTGCATTCTCAATATATATGAAGTATTTCAAAGGAATGCATTTCAAGTGATAATTGGACTTTGGAGAAACATTTCAATATTAACTTATGCATTAATTCCAATTCTTTAGAAGAGTCTTCCAAAATAACTAAAGTGATCACCTAGGGATGATATACTATTTATCTCAATATCAAGAAGGTGAGAGCATTGCATTTTCTAATCTGATATTAACTTAAAGAGCAGAATATGGGATAGTCAGAGATTGAATCATATTTAGTTTCTTTTGGAGATGAAGCAAATGAAATTGTGTATGTTTTGGCCCAAAACTCTACCAACATTTATATTGTGACTTATTAGTTAATAGGGTTTACTATGAGTATAATGGAGATGTGACACTCTAAAGATTACAGTGGGATGGCTAAATATTTCTAAATCATCGTCTCTTTAAATCTCTTGCCTCATGTTTCAAGAAAAGAATTTTATGTCTACCCTTGTTCCTCAAAGGCTCCATGCACATGAGCAATGGAGTGCAGGCCTAGTAGTGGTTCCTTCTAGTTCAACTAGTAGTCTAGCTGCATCTGGAGGTAGTGCATCAGCAAAGCAACGATTATGTTGGATATCTTAATTGCATGACTAATTCGTGGAGGCAATTGCTCAGCTTGGTGGTGTAGATAGGTCAACACCTAATGGAGTTCTTAAGGTTATGGGTGTTCAAGGGCTTACTATCTATCACATGAAAAGTCACCTACAGAAATATCAACTAGAAAAGTACATTCCAGAGTCAGTACAAGGTGGAAAATCTGATAAGAAAAAGGGTAGAGAGCTAGTCTCAAAACTTGAAACTACATGAGAACTCAAATCAAAGAATCTCTTTAGATGCAAATGGAGGTTCAAAAATGATTGCATAAACAACTTGAGGTACAAAGGCATTTACAATTACAAATTGAGGCTCAAGGTAAATATTTATAGAAGATCATTGAAGAATGGGAGAGAGCCAAAGATCAAACATCCTCTTCCTCTGAACTCTCCCCTCACTCTGAAGAACTTGATGAAGGCATAGATAATGATTTTTCCACTTCAGATGGTCAACAAAAAAGTGGAAAATTGGAGGAGAGTCTAACAAAGGATAGAAATATTACCATGCCTTTGGTTGATATTACTCAAGAGCATCAAGATGTAGAAGTTATTCACCATAGAGAGAATGAGCAACACTAACTTTCATCCTATACATATATGGTCAGTGATGGTAATGCAAATTCAGCAAATCTCGAGCTTCGACCAGCTTTGAAAAGAAGTAGATTCAACAATGATGTTAAGAGCTTGGCAAGTCAGCCATATAGTGGACAACAGCTGATGCCAATGACATTCTCTAGCCAGTAACATTTTAGAGCTGAAAAATCACCTAGTTCAAACTACCAAAGCACTATAGGAAGTATGACAAGGTAGGTTGAGTCTCCTACACCATCCCAACATACTACAGACTTGCCCATGTAGGAATTACTAGAGACCTTATTGAGAGATGATGAAAACCAAATTCTGCGTGCCCTTGATTTTTTTTTAAAAATTCTTGGAGACAAGTGCATCTCTTTCCATGGGATTTGTGTCTTCTCAATCACATATATAAATTCCAACTTGTTTGCATGCATCAAATCTATCTAGTGGTCAAGGTGAATTTTCAAATGCATTGGATGGCTATAATGGACACCATAATGTTCCATCTTCCCAAGTCGGTTTGTTTCCACCATCAACATAAGTTGAGGTAAGTTGGTTAATCCCAACGAGTTGATAGAATGGGTCTCTAAGTTTAGGACTTAGTACTCTGTTTCCGATTAGAGTATAACATGTAAGTTATGGTAATTAGAATTAGTTAAACTTAGTGCTCTTCATGATAAGTCTATCCCTAGCTATCCTTTATATTCCTGCAACCAAAAACCAAGAGATGTCTAAATGTTTATGATATTTTATGCCAAGAATATCACCATTAAACCATTATTTGCAACAATTTTCAATGTTGAGAATGAACATGTGGTAAACCACCTTTTCCCTTGTCACACGCCCTTTCAAATTCTAGAAGTTGAAATACTTTTTATTCCCATGAATGTTGTACATTTGTAAATTCTATATATATTGTTGAAGAAGATAATAAAAGGGTTGGCAAATTGTTGATGTATCAAACTTGATATTGCGGAGCCAATAGAAGGGTGTTTTATATCAATGATTTTCTATTCCATTTAGTTAATTAGTTGTTGCTTCTATGTTTCTTTCTTTTAAATCTAAATTGCAAGAAAAAATGAAGGATGTTTGATTCTTTTTGTTATGAGGATATGAATTAACTAGAGTAGGATGCGCTTTGGGAGATTTAGGGGAGGACTCATTAGAGGTTCTTAATCATTTCATTTATATTTATGTTAGAATTTTCTTTAGTTTAGTTGATACTAAGCATATGAATTCATAGGATTTGTGAGTTTTACTACTTGGTTTTAGATTATAGAGCTGTTCCTGCCTGAATTAAGTTCTTGTTAGACTTAATTCGATTTACCTCTTCTGCTCTCGGGTTAAGAGCATACCGCGCATTAGTTTAGGAGAAAAAGATAATTCCTTGAACATCATTCACATAGGGAGCTATACCTATAAATTTAGAGAAAAGTCGATAATCAAAAGATGGCTTTTCAACTGTTGTAATAAGATATTGTTCCAAAAACTTGGGACTTAAAGAGTCAAAAGAAAAGAACAAATTTGTTTACCAACAACCCGCTGATATTGGTATTGAATCATTAGTGCCATTAGCTTTGGATGGGTAGGTGAACCCTAGTGACACCCTTGTTCTAGCTATAAAGAGCCTCCATTATTTGCGACCAACCTATACCAAAGAGTCTACAAGGTGCTCTAACTGTGTTTCAAGGTCAATCTTCTATTGATGAAATTTCAAATGCTACAATATGGTCATGTTGAGGCCTAAAATAACCTATCTCATTTTTAAGAGATCACATTCTATTTGGATTCGACACAATGATCTCGCCTAATGCCAAAACTCGTAGTGTGCCTCAAATCATAGTTGCATCACAATGTAACTTTGAAACCCTTGATCTTGGCATTGAATTATTAGTTCCATTAGCTCCAAATGGGAAATTTAACCCTAGTGACACCCTTGTTCTAGCCATGGAGAGCCTCCATCATTCGCAGCCAACCTGTACCAAAGAGTCTCCAAAGTGCTTTAATTGCATTTCGAGGTCAATCTTCCAAGGGTCATAACTCAGAGCTCATGAGGGCTATCAATGAAATATAAAATTCCACAAGATGGTCATGCCAAGGCCTAAACTAACCTTTCTCATTTTTGAGAGATCGCATTCTATTTGGATTAAACACAATGATCTCACTTGATGCCAAAACTCGTAGTGTGCCTTAGTTCATAGGTGCATCATTGCATAACTTTGAAACTGCTGATCTTGGCATCAAATCATCAATGAATTTACCTTCATATGGGTGATTGAACCCTATTGACACCCTTTTTATGTCCATAGAGAGCCTCCATTATTCACAACCACCCCATACCAAAGAGTCTCCAAGGTGCTCTCAGTGTGTTTCGAGGTCGATCTTCTGAGGATCGTAACTCAGAGCTCATGAGGGATATTGATGAAATGTTGAATGCTATAGGATAGTCATGCTAAGGCCTAAAATAACTTATCTTCTTTTTGAGAGATCACATTTCATTTGGATTTAGGACAACAATCTCACTTGATGCCAAAACTTGTAGTGTGCCTCAGTTCATAGGTGCATCACAACATAACTTTGAAACCACTAATCTTGGCATCAAATTTTTAGTACCATTAGGTCTAGATGGATGGGTGAACCCTAGTGACACCATTTTTTTTGGCCATAGAGAGCCTCCATCACTCACAGCCAGCCCGTACTAAAGAGTCTCCAAGTTGCTCTAAGTGTGTTTCAAGGTCAATCTTCCAAGGGTTATAAATCGGAGCTCATGAGGGCTATCAATAAAAAATAAAATTCTATAGGATCATGTTGAGGCCTAAAATAACCTATCTCATTTTTGAGAGATCATATTTTTTTTAGATTCGGTACAGTGATCTTGCTCGATGCCAAAACTCTCAGTGTGCCTCAATTCATAGGTGCATCACAGTGTAAATTTGAAATTGTTAATCTTGGCATTGAATCATCAGTTCCATTAGCTCCAAATGGGTGGGTGAACCCTAGTGACACCCTTGTTCTAGCTAGAGAGCCTCCATCATTCGTGGCCACCCTATACCGAAGCGTCTCAAGGTGCTCTAATTATTTTTTGAGGTCGATCTTCCAAGGGACGTAACTCAAAGCTTGTGCAAGCTATTGATGAAACATCAAATGCAATAGGATGGTCATGTCAAGGCCTAAATTAACCTATCTCATTTTTGAGAAATCACATTTCATTTGAATTTTTCACAATGATCTCGTTTGATGCCAAAACTTACAGTGTACCTTAATTCATAGGTGCATCATTGTGTTAGTTTGAGACCACTGATCTTGGTGTCAAATCTTCACCACCATTAGCTCTAGATGGCTAGCTAAACCTTAATGACACCCTTTTTTTGACTATGGAGAGCCTCCATCTTTCATAGCCACCACATACTGAAGAGTCTCTAAGGTACTCTAAGTTTGTTTCAAGGTCGACTTTCTAAGGGTCATAACTCGAAGCTCGTGAGGGATATCAATGAAATATAAAATGCTATAGGATATTCATATTGAGGCCTTAAATAGTCTATCTCATTTTCAAGAGATCACATTCTATTTGGATTTGACGTAGCAATCTCGTTTGATGCCAAAACTTGCAGTGTACCTCAGTTCATAAATGCATCACGATGTAACTTTGAAATTGTTGATCTTGGCATTGAATTGTTAATGCCCTTAGCTCCAAATGGGTGGCTAAACCCTACTGAAACCCTTGTTTTGGCCATGGAGAGCCTCCATCATTCATGGCCACCCCATATCAAAGAGTCTCCAAGATGCTCTAAGTGCATTTTGAGGTCGATCTTCTAAGGGTTTTAACTTAGGGCTCATAAGGGATATTAATGAAACATAAAATTATATAGGATGGTCATTTCAAGGCCTAAAATAACCTATCTCATTTTTAAGAGATCACATTCTATTTGGATTCAGCACAACGATCTCGCTCGATGCCAAAACTCGTAGTGTGCCTTAGTTCATAGGTGCGTCACAGTGTAACTTTGAAATTGTTGATCTTGACATTGAATCATTAGTACCATTAGCTCTAGATGGTAGGATGAACCCTAGTGACACCCTTGTATTGGTCATGGAGAGCCTCCATTATTCATAGCCACCCCATATTGAAGAGTCTACAAGGTGTTGTAAGTGTGTTTCAAGGTGGATCTTTTGAGGATCGTTAATTGGAGCTCATTTTTGAAATATCGCATTCTATTTGGATTTAGCACAGTGATCTCACTCAATGCCAAAACTCGTAATGTGCCTTAGTTCATAGGTGCATCATAGGGTAACTTTGAAACCACTGATATTGGCATTGAATTATTAAAAATTGTAGCTCTGAATGGGTGAATGAACCCTAGTGAAACCCTTGTTCCATCCATGGAGAGCCTCCATCATTCACAACCACCCCATACCGAAGTCTCCAAGGTGCTCTAAGTGCATTTCGAGGTTGATATTTTGAGGGCCATAACTTGGAGATTGTGAGGTCTATTGATGAAATGTCAAATGCTATAGGATGGTCATGCTGAGGCCTAAAATAATCTATCTCATTTCCAAGGTTCTCTAAGTGCATTTGGGCAGGTGAACCATAGTGACATCTTAAGGGATTGCAAAGATTATTTCAAATTAAACATATATGATAGAATTTCAAATTAAACATTGCATCAAAATTTGATAATAAAGGTTGTTAAAATGTTATTCACAAATTATTGCATTTGAATCAAATATAACTAACATGATCAAAATGAATGATATTCCATAAACATGAACAATACACATGATCCACGATAAATTGAACAATGCTATAGTAAATTAATATGTATATCATTGTGCACATAAATGAAAAATATATATATCAAAATACACGTATCCATAGAAAAATTATACAAATATGTATCAAAGTTCATGTATCTATAGACAAATTACGCAAATATATATCAAAATACATATATCCATATACAAAATGTGGCTGATCAAGCCATCAAAATGTGTATAATATCAATGTTTGTGTATATAATGTGGCATATGCCATCTCAAAATTTCTCATGACGCATCCTAAAACAACTATACTATCCTATGCTATTGGTGGATGATCAAAATGCAACTGCTTTGTTGCACTAGGTGGATCAAATGTCTTCTACATAAATAAAAAAGGAAAACCAAAAGTTAGACTACTAAATTTATATGATTCTATGTATCTAACATTGAATTACTCAAATTCATAATGATCATTTTTTAATGAATATTTATAGTATTAAACTTTCATCATAAATATGTCTCTCATTGACCTCCTACACTGGTCAGGATTCCTCTCATATGTCCTCGGCAATGCTTGAAGCTCATTGATTATGGCTTGTATATGTTCCAGTTTGTTTGTCAGATGAATCTACAACTTAAACTATAACATTATAATTCATAGCATTCTAAATTTATAACATATAATCAAGAATTCAAATTATAACTTACCTGTGTTGACTCCTCCTCTAGATATAATTGTTGCGTTAGAAAAGATACAAAACTCTAGTGTCCAACCTCATGTGCACTAAGTGTTTCCTATCAGATACAAAATACTAGTTGTTAATAGCACAAAAATTAGTTTTGAATTTATTTATGAAAATAAGGAAAATAAAAAATAAATGATACTTATACATACAATGGGGCTCTTATTCTGAATGGAAATGTCAGAGGGTCTAGGATGTGGAATCTGCCTAGACTCATCACTAGTAGTCATGCCCTATACAATAAAGAATGCAATTAAATTTAATTATGAAAAACATTTTACAACAATGCATTTATATTTAATCACTCTAAAAGAACCTAATTACCTTTCCCTTTTCAATGGGTTGTGCCTCATCCCCCACACTCTGTCCCCCACTGACATGTGATATCTGCAAGAGAAAACAAAGATTAGAAACCATATATGCTCCAATATCAAATAGAAAAAATAATGAGAATAAAACGTAATATACTGTAGATGTCTTGAGGCCAAATGAAATAGCTAAGAGTGTGACATTATCAACCTGTTTGAGCTCCTCCTTAGTCATCAACTAAATATGAACGAAGATCACATACATGTATAAGTTGGTATGGGTTAAAAATTAAAATTACTCTATTATAAAGATTAATTTTAAATCACATATGTCATAACAAAAAAATGTATACAATCTGGCGGAGCTTTCGCAGGATCTCAAGCCTTTGATGGCCTCTTTGAATGCTATCAACATCAACCAGATAGGTGACACCTTAGTCTAGGGAGACTCTTCTGGAGGCCATTATACTGTAGCCTCAGGCTATCTTTCCCTTGTGGGCATAGGGGAGAAACCTATTTGGGCCAAGGCCTGGACCCCTGGATTAACGCCCAAAATCAACATTTTCTTTTGGCTCCTCTTGCAAGACAAAATCCTTACCCTGGATAATTCAGCCAAGAGAGGCCAAATTATTGCCAGCAGATGCTACCTCTATAAGCATGACCTAGAAACGGTTAATCACATTTTCATTCACTGCCCCTTTTCCTCTAGAGTGTGGAGTCTTCTGACTTCCAATATGAACTTCTATTGGTGCCTACTAGCTAGTATCCAAGAATTCTTCATATAGTGGAGTAGCAACCACAAAGGCCTGAACTCCCAATTTTTGAGTTCCTGGATTATCCCACACTTTTGCTGGGGAATCTGGAAGGAGCGCAACAATAGGATATTCAGAGACAGAGAAGCTCCTGAGGGTATTATAGTAGAGAAAATTGATGGCCTCATGAAAGAGAACTTTTCCACAACTAGAGATGGAAACATAAAGGATGGAGGGAAAATTAAGGCCAAGAAAGAAGACAAGATCAAAAGAAGACAGCAGGCTACTTAGTCCTTCCCCCCAAAAAATTGGCATAAATTCAATTTCGATGGGGTGGCTAAGGGGAACCATAGTCCCACCGAATGCAGTGGAATCATAAGAAACAGCTTGGGAGGGGGCATTGTTGCTATCTGCTCCCCTATTGGTCACCAAACCAACCATTTGGTTGAAGCCAATGCAGCCAGAGTCACTGTTAAGCTGGCCCTGGACTCAGGGATCGAACAACTATGGCTTGAAGGAGACTCCCTAAATATAATAAATTGTATTTTAGGAGTAACCAAACCATCATGGACCATTGAAAGCATAATTGAGGACCTAAAAATGGACTTGAGCAAATTTAAAAATTACCACGTCAGCCATGTCTACTGTGAAGCTAATGTGGTTGCTAATTAGTTCGCAAACGTAGCAGTCACATTCAATTTAGTGATCACATGGGGAAACAATAAACATTTTTCGATGGCGGCTATGGAGCTCATCCGAAAGGAGAAAATTTAAGGTACCAACTCAAAATCTTTTTTATGATGATGAGACATGCTAAATCATGTTTTAAAAAGGGAATCATTTGGAGTTATGTAGAACCCCCACCGGTTCATAATAACGTGTACTGATTACATGAGAAAAAGAAAGCCAGAGTTAAACCCAATAACACGCGCATTAAAGCTCTTGTCCTTAGCAATTTTTTCATCTTTGAGCTCTGCAAATCTGTTAAGGGTTTAGGGTTAGAGAGGCATAATATCATAATGGTGGGAGAAAGGATTAGAAGAAAGCCATGGGGAGAAATAGAGAGCTGGAAAGAAAAAGGGAAGGTTTGGAAAAAACTCCAGAAGGGCGGCATAACTAGCTTCATGGAGAGGCTCCATGGTTTCAACATGGGGGTTACCAAGATTATGGTTGAAACCTGGCACAAAAACAAGGTCAAAATTGATGGTTTCTCCCACCAAATCACAGAGGGTCTCATTGCGGAGGTAACAGGCTTCTCCCAGGAAGGCATGAGCTTCTTCAGGGATAAGAAGATGTCCACCAATGATGTCAATGCTTTCATCAAGAATGATAAGGAGAAAAGAAAGCTAGTAAAGATTGACACCTACTATGACATTGAGTCCATCAAGAAGATCTGGGGGCATGTTCTAAGGATCATCATAGAGTATGTCACTTTGGAGCCCAGGTTTGATAGAGTCAGGACCCATCATTTTGTTCTGCTTAATCATTTTAGACATAAAGTGAAAATCTCCTTTCCTTTCTATATTTATACTTCTGTGACTAAGAATATAGAGAGTTATAAGAAATTTCTTGTCAAGAACCCCACCCTTCACGAAGGTCTTCTGCTCCTCATTTTTGAGTTTCTGAAAACCCAGACAAGAGTCAAGTCCATTGGGGTTTTGGGTGGCTCCTCGGAGGACACTACCAGCTCTGACTTAGGGGAAGTGCGCATTGTGAAGTCTATCAAGTCTGAAACCCCAAAAGCCAAACCCTCTCCCCACTTCCCTAGCAGGAAGAGCCCCAGGTGCCCTCCCCCTAACCCCCCTACCCCTCATCCTAAGGAGTCTAGTGATGAGTCAGATACGGAGTCAGAGGAGGCAGATTCGGTGGCAGAGAAGGAAAGTGAGTTGGAAGACGACAAGGAGAAAGATAATGACAAGAAGGAGGTGACCCCCTTGGTAACTCAAGATAACCCCAAGAAAAGAAAATTGGACCAGACCCCAACCCATGATCATCTCAGTGACCATGCTGATTTTCCCCTAGCCCTACTATGCCCACCTCCCCCCTGGAGGTCCCCATTTCTCCCGCAGAAGAGATGATAGAAATCATGGTTGAAAAGGGGGGGAGGCCATCAGGAAAAATAAGAGAAGATCCTGGAACAATTTCAATGTGGATAGGGTTAGTATGGGCATTGTCAGAGAACTTGCTAAAATCCAGGTGTTGGGGGATCTTGATAGTAGCACCCACTATGATGAGCTCCTTGACCTGACTCTTCTGGTTCTCTCTAACAATGTTTGTGAAATGGGTTTCAACTTTCTCAACAATGCAAAGAACAACCTAATTGACAATTTTTGCTCCATTAAGTGGCTTTTTCAAGAAATTGAGACTCTGAAGGACAGGTCCAACCAGACCAACAACAAGGGGGATGTCAAGGATCATGAGGCTAGAGGTAGTAAAGACCAGGTGGACAACCAGGAAAAAGATAGAAGCCAAGACCCCAGAGATAATCAGGAGGACAGAATCACCCAGCTCAAGCAGAAGGTCCAAAGGCTGGATTTCGTCCACTAGATTGTTACTAAACAGATTGTGGATACCCTCCATACCTTGAATGAAAAATTGTTAATCTAGGGGACTATCTAACCAATGCCAGTCTTGTGGGGAACGTGGAGCAGAGTACAGAGCACAGAACCAACCGAGAAGATCCTTAGAAAGAGACTAGAATCCGAGAAAGTCAGGGGGACCAGATGCATTTCCTCCCCATGATCCAGGAGGAAGAGGCCAACCAGAAGGAAAGTGACACTGTAGAAACCCTGTAGGCAATGGAAAAGCAGGGACACTAGTCTGCCCACCAGGCTCTATTCCTGGCCTTTGTTTGTCAGGCTTTGGCCTTTTTGTTTCTAGCCTTTTGAGGCAGCTTTTTTTTTTGTCTTTTCTGCTTTAAGTTATTTTCTGCTGTAAAACTTTGGGTTTCAGGATCCCTGTAAAACCTATTTTCCTAATCAAAAATAAAAAAATGTATACATATACCATCATAGAAGAATTCCATGCCCTTGCGTTTCCATCCTCTCTCACATCAAGGTGTGTAGCCTTTGTACTCACATCTAGTGTATCCTCCTCAAATACAAACTGATACTTAGACAGATCACCTGTGGGACCCAGAAAAATATTATTGTACGTTATTCAAGTATGGGGCACATAAACATGTTATGAGCTTGTCGATTATGAACTCATGCCAGCATCATCAACATGGGGAGACAACACTAACCTAGCCTAGGATATCAATAGGCTACTCAATATATGGATAGCTCTAATAGTCAGAGAGCTAGCCTCTGCAATGATATCAGGATGCTGCACTAGAGGGGGGTGGGGGGGGGGAGGGGGTGTGTGGGGACATCAGTAGAGGGGACAAAAGTGCCAGCTTTCTTCCATTGGGCATAATATCGATATATTAGAGCTATCCAATAGTTCACCTTAAGGTACAACACAAATTCAACATACAATATTATAATGAAATAAAATGGCACCTCTAAATTGTTGTGTTAAGGGATGTCAAAAACCATCCACCAACGATCCCAAAAGTTCACACACATAGCCTCATTTATAAACCATTTAATTGATAGTTTGGGCTTTGTGCGTTCTACTTGTTTACTAATTTTTGGGTCCAAAAAAAGGCTAACTATATCATCTTTAGTTATATTTACAGCCACAACCTCATCATAGTCCAACCCATCATCAAACATGGCATGCATTTGCTCATGCAAAAAAAATTTCATTGGTAAGTGTTTCAATATTATCCACTATGGTGTTTAACATGGATAACATGAGAGCCAATGCAGGTATAATGTTATATGTGGTTGGCAAAACCCTTAGTTTGGCAAGATTTTCAAATATCAAATCTTCAATTCAAGGAGGGTTTGGAAGGGTTAGGGGATCATTTGGTGGATAGTTTTGAGGGGGTACTGGATCATTTTGTGGAGGTTTATGAGGAACATTGTTTTCTATCTCAGTATCATCATTTGGGTCAGCCATACCCATTAATTTGTAAAACATAATTTCTATTAAAAACAACCTAAATTTCAACAATTTCTATTAAAAAAACCTAACTTTTAACAAATTTAATTTAAAATAAATATTTTATAATAATATTCATTCAAAACATTAAAAAAACAAAAATACCTTACCTTATCTAATACCCATTCCAAAATCTGATACCCGAATGAAGCTCCACACTTAGACCCAAAAAAATGCAATGTAAAAAGTGCTCTCAATTTTTTTATTTTATTTTATAAATCTATGTTATAGGTTTCAGGTATCTGATTTCATATCAGATACTCGATATAATATCGAGTATTTGATATGAAATCAGATACCTGATTATCAATCAGATACCTAAAAAGGCTTGGTCCTAATATTTTAGCCTTGGTATTACGATGTGTGGAAAAAAGTCAGAGCTGATTTTGAAATGCTTTTAGATGTTTTTAAACTCCACTTTTTTCATATCACCACTTTTTGGCACACCATGATCCTGCACATACCCACAACCTAAATATTATAGCACGGATCCATCTTGGCATAGGATCACCAATCCCTCCCCATCAGTAGAAAATATGTTGTAGTAGTGACCTACAAATTTATTTTTCGTGACATTCTAATCCATTATCCCTTTTTTTTCTTTTCTCTCACCTAACTCACCCTTCTCCCCTTCTCAAAAAAGGAAAATTTCTATAAAAATAAACCCTTCTGTTCAAAATAGGCTTTCATGGAGAAAACTTGCCCCTAACTAGATGAAAAATGAGTAGAATTTTTGTAACCTTTTTGATGCCAAAAATTAATTTCCTGAATTTCCCTCCAAATGAAAATACATACCTGCCTTCTCATATTTTATAAAAAAATAACATTTATGTTAAACATACTTTTGATTAGGAATAAATTGTCAACATTTTTAACTATTTATTTAGCTAATAGTTATAAATAAATAATTTTTTAAATTATGACTATTAGAATAAATAATTGAGAATCCAAATGAGTAATGTAAATACAAGAGAACTAAATTAAGAAAAAATTATCAATCCACCCATTTATTGATATACCTCTTAGAGGAAAACTATATAAATTTGCAATATTGATTAAAGATCCCAAAATGGTGAATAAAATCTCCCCAGCCATTTTACAAAGTATCCTATATTTAAGAAAATGAAAGTGAAACCACAATTTGTATGATAAAGAGAAGGTCCAAGAGCCATGAATGAGTTATGAAAAATATAATTAACCTAATCCATTAATAATTAAGCCTTCAAGAAAGTGAAGAGAGGACGTACAAATGAGTAATTATTAGTGACTAATTACCTAGTCACCTTTTTAGTCATTTATATGGTATTTTATTCAATCATTTTTGTATACAAGTGACTAATTATCCAGTCACTTGTTCAATAATTTATTTAATCATTTATATTTTGTTGATGTTGTGACTTGTACTAGTGATCAAATTAGTCACTTATTTAGTCACCTATAGAAATTACATAGAAAGTGGAATGTGATCAAGTTTATCATGTGACTAATAGTTTTAGTGGCATGAATAATTTTTTTAATCATATACTCACATATTTGGTAAAATTTACTAGTGTCACCATCATGAAATCTATAAAAAAAATTCCTACATATTATTGGTTGAAGATCAAACACAAACATTCAACCTTTTTCCATTTTCCTTCTTAAACTCTCTTCAATTGATCCAAAATATATCTTCCTATAAACCGATTTTTTTTAAACCATGATCCAAAAACTTATTAATCATCATTAACCCAATTATATTTCATCTTCTAAAATAAGGCACAATTTAGAAACCTACTTATCATTCACTATATGTCATAAACTAATTAACATAATTAATTTATCTAACTTCAATTAATCATAGCTCACTCAATACTGATATGAAAATCATGAAATTACATATAAATATCTCCAAGTCTCCCATACAAATCATCCACTCAAGCTCATCATCCAAATCAATTGCACACTTGATTTATCACCTACATAGTAAGTAACTCAACTTTACAATAAATAGTTCATCATCAACTATCATGTTGACAAAAATAACAATACAATAACTAATTCAATAAATATAAAAATTCATTTCAATAGATTTTTATTAGTTATGCCAACACCCATAATCTGTACAAGTAATGTAGGTCTGCAACTTATGATTTTAGTTCTACATAACCCACATAGGAGAGAGAGAGAGAGAGAGAGAGAGAGAGAGAGAGAGAGAGAGAGAGAGAGAGAGAGAGAGAGAGAGAGAGAGATTTATATATCTATGGATATGCACACGCATATACACATATAATTTATCTAAGTAAATACATATGTTTTTTGTGTGGTAAGTTTACAAATATACAATTTTATTCCTTCATAACCCATGTAGATTTTATAGAACTAAGAATAACACTTTTAGTTCTACATAACCTGCACTTGTTATGTGGAACTTGGAATATTTCTTTTTTATTTTCCAAACCTCATTGAGCACATAGGAATCCATATTGACTATGGATCAGAAAGAGCATTGGGAAATAACCCAAGAGATTTGAACCTATTTTTTTCCCTTTACATTTTTTCATCTTCCAATATGATTTCTCCAATTCAACATCATCATGTTTACAATTGATCAAAGGGTACCTCTAAAATTACCATCATAACCCCACACATTTTCTTAAATTTCATAACCATGATAAACTTTAATATTCTCTACTAATGTCTTGACAATCTTGAGAGGTGCATGTCTACCATTTTTTTAATAATATTCGATCTAATTGAAAATTTTGAAAATAATTACAGATCATTTATCTACACTCGATTATATAAATATTTTTTAAAAATGCATTTTCAATTATATTGATGCAAGTTATGCCCCACACACAAAAAGGTTCTTAATTTTCAAAATGGGGCTAGTTTAGAAAATCATAAAAATAAAATATTGAACAATTTTTTTTTCAAAATTACACAACTAATAGATATCCCTCTTATGATGTATCATTTTATTGAATGGGTTTGTAAAATACTAAATTAAACTACATCTTTTGTAAACATGTAGAAATAACTATATTATATTTTTCTAAAAGATAGGAATAATTTTTTGCACACAGTGGGTTAGACCCTCTAACTATTATCACTTTTAAAAAAAATGAATAGTTTAGAAACTAGATTAAAAGTACTTTAATTGTAACTATTTACACAAATCCTAGTTTTGAGTGCACAAGCCTCAAATTTATCTTTAAAGTTTAGGTTTATCTAATTTTAGAAAAAAATGGGCCATTTATTGCCCTTTTTGTACACAATTGTAGTGCGATTACCCACATGCAAAATTCCTCTCCATTTTAGAGATCCTTATTCGAATGTTCTAAAAAGATTGAAAAAAAGGGGGGAAGAAAATTCTTGAAAATGATTTCAACAACTCTTAGTGGGCATTTGTAATAGAAATCACTCATCTTTGGTCATACATGTTACATAAAAGGCCCAACTCATTACATGGTCTTCCATTAGGGATTCCATCCTTGAATGAAAGAGAGACATAGTGTAGCATTTGAGCCACGTTAAACTATTGATTCCACTTGAAGAATAACTAGGAAACAAAGGCTTGAAATGAACAAGAAATGCCAAGGTTCTCCTTATAGGTATAGGTCACGAAGGGGCTTGACACAAGAAGACTTCCGTATAATGATCATTGCCATAGGAACCAAATTTATGTAAGGTATGTCTAGAGACAAGAACACATGAGGATTTGGCCCCAAAGAAGTGAAACCCCACAAGTAGAACATGCACTAAGTTGGAATGCCAAGATTTATCTCATCTCTAGAACCTTAAATAGAGGGAAGAAACTTAGAATAAATGTCTTTACAAGAATAGAAACAAATGGGTATACTTAGAAAATAGTAAACCTTTTCTTTTATTTTTTTCTACCAATTATTGTGTTTTATTCACTTCAAAAATTATTTTAGTTTACTTTAAATTATATTTTCTCCAATACAAGTTCTTTGTGGTGTCTACTTTTTTTATACATGTAAATTTTAAACTACTTATAATTGTTTTAAAAATTTGTATTAAAAACTAAAATTGTTCAAGCATATTGTTTAACTATATTAAATATTCTTAATGTCTACTATTTTTAAAAAATTTAATTTTCATATTTGTAATGTTATAAACATTAAATTTTAATTGGCATATTTTTTTAAAAAAATATCTAGGGGCAATATACATACCAAGAAAGGGTATAGAGATTTTAATATTGGGGACACCATTAAAAAATGTTCCCACCAAACCATTACACTACAAGATAATCCATTCTATGACAATTACTTTTATTATTATAGTAAATATTCTTATTATATAAATTGATAAATATATAAAATTATTATTAAATACATAAATTGGTAAAAATGAAAATCAAAGCTAACTCGAAAATAAAAGGTGTATAAATTAATAAAAACAAAATCAAAATTGAGCACACTTGTAGCATACACCATCTTTAAATATTTAATATATAAATTTATGTTGAATAATTACACTAATTGACATAGATTAGTCTTGCCAAAAATTACCACCTAAATTTTTAAAAAATTATATTATTAATATGATTAAAATTTATGACCTGTAAACTAGAAACTTCATTTGGCTAAGTAGTCAAGGTAGAAATATCAAATTTCTTTCAATGTATAATGTATACTAAAATAAAACTTCTCTTTGCTAAGGGTTACCACATTTGTAAAATAAAAACTAAGGTCTCATGACATATAACACAAATGTAGAAGCTTAATTGACATAGATTAAAGATAACAAAATATTTTACCTAAATCTTTTCAATGTGTAATGTTTACTAAAGTAAAACTTCCTCTAGGTAAGGGTTACAACTTTCCAAAAATAAAAACTAGGGGCCCACCTATAACATAAAGGTAGAAATTTAATTGACATAGATTAATCATGTATAAGGTATACTAAAGTAAAACTTTGTGTGGCTAATAGTTACCACTTTTTGGAAATAGAAACTAGGGGACCACCTATAACACAAAGGTAGAAAACTCCTTTGACTAGAGATTACCACCTTTTAAAAATAAAAACTAGGAACTGATTTATAATACAATAACCTAGATTAATCCTATATTTATAGGGATGAATGTAATCTAGATTACTCCTATATTTGTAAGATTGAATGCAACCTAGATTACTCCTATAATTATAGGAGTTAATGTAAGGAGATTCAATTCATTCATTGTTTCCTGCACTTTGATAAATTCATTCATCCTTTCTCGCATATTGTTTTACTTATAGAGCTCTATTACCATTGATTACCACCATTGATAAGCAATGACATCCATTTTACCACTAAAGAAGCAGGAGTGGGAACAAAATCCAGAAAGCACACAAACAATTAATGAGATGGAAAAAGGTTTGTCGATGTTGTGAAAATGAAAGTGTTAATGCCACAAAATTATCCATCTCCTTAAAGGTAGAAGAAAAATGAGATCATCAATAGGTCAATGGAATTACAAGTGAAAACAAAGGTTAATAAAGGGAAGAAGAAGATAGTAAGAAAGTCATGTACAAGTTTTATATCTTCAAGGTGTTAAAACATGTCCATGTTGATGTGAGTATTTCAAACAAGGCAATGGTCATTATGGATAACTTGATCAATGATGTCTTTGATAGGCTAAGTAGTGAAGCATGCAAATTGGCCAAGTATGCCAAGAAGAAGAATATGGTCACTTCAAGGGAGGTTCAGGCTGCTACAAGACTTATGGTTCCTGGTGAACTATGTAAGCATGTTGTCTTGGAGGGTAAAAAAGTTGTTGCCAAATTCATAGTCTTTGAATTATTATATGGATGCTTGATTTTGATTATGGTACTTAACAAGTTGGATTTTTGGGTTTGCTTAGTGATGGTTTAGGTTGTTTTAGATAAGATATCCGACAACTTATCATTGCAACATAGTCTATTATCTACATATCTAAATATTTTAATGATAAATGAAGTTAATGAATGCATTATGGTTGGTTTTCAATTGATCTATTGATGCAAATGGATTTGAAGCCTTACTCTTGTATGACATGCATCTTATTTGATTGTTGCCAACTTTTGTTGAAGTCTTTACTATCTAAAGATTAGATCAAAATATTTTTATATTGGAGAACTAATGGTTCGATTATTGGAAATTCATATCAAGTAAAACTAAATTTTGGCACTTCGTTGTAATATAAATTAGATGGATTCATAGGTATATATGAAACATATGGATCCAACTCACATGTCTTTATACGAATTGTAAAAAAGTTTAGAACATTGAAATTAAGATCATGCAACATGGAGGGAAAGTTGTCAGCCTTCCTAGTAACTCAATCCAACATTTCAGATTTGGATTGATGATTCATGTGCTGATTTCTCCAAAGGTGTCAATGTATAGGTGTGCATCATTTCTTAAAGAATGAGTGTACATAAATAGATACAATTAAATAAAATAGTGGCAAACTTATATGAATAAATAAATAAAGACATTGACAATAACAAAGCTTTTTCGATTTATGATTCCTATGTTGATGTTTATTTCCTTTATCTAAATAACAAAAAAAAGTTATCAATGTATATCTGAGTTTTTCTATCTTGTTTATTTACCAAACCCACCACTTGTTGAACAAAGTCATTGACATCTATCTCATGTATCAAGCATATAACAAGTATATAAAAGGTGGTCACAAACTTGGCATTATTTTCATATAAAGAACATCTATTGTCCAATTGTTCCTCTCTTTTATGAATTGTCCAATGTAAACAAATTTCTATGACAAACTGTTCACTAGAAATGAATAAAAAACTTTGGGCCAGTGACGAGAAAGAAGGTTATTAAATAGATTTGATCAAGTAAATCCCATCCACACAGTATTGAGATGACCTTTAAACCAAAGGGATTAGAAGAATCATCCCACTTATCACACACAAAAGTACCATGTCTAATAATATAGTTCTAGAAAAATTATTGGAGCTAGAGGGTAGTGGAAGATCTAAGAATTTTAATCCTTCCCTATTTTACAATATTTAGATTGAAGAATTTTGGACCTATCTTAACGAATCATTGATTCAATCATGAACATTTAAGCCCCATTATCTTTTGAGGTGAAAACTTCCTCCCACTCAGTAAAAGATAATCAATTGTTTTCCAAGTTTAAGTTGGATTCTTTCTAGAAAATTGTCCACTACACATGGGCATAACCAGATAGGTGGCAGCATTGTAACAAAGGTTAGAAAAAAAAATCTAATCACACAAATATTAAAATTATGTATTGTTTATCACAAAGTAAAGTGTAAGTGTAAGTGCTATGACACTGTATATACTTATATTGTAAGAAGTCAAATTAATTAATATTTTTATTAATGCTAGGTTGACTTTATGTGTGTGTGTGTGTGTGTGTGTGTGTGTGTGTTTTAGTATTTTTCATGAAGAGATTCTTCTAGTTTCCATATAAGATCTACTTTAACTTCTTCTTTTTCTTCTTCTCCTTCTAAACCCTTAGTCTTTACTCAAAGTTGCTCAGCAAAACAATGCAATAACAAAGGTATATATGTCATTAGTGACACAATGATGGATACTAATTTAGGGACATGGGATGAGCTTAGAGACAAAATTAATATTCCATATACTTGTAAGAAAACTTATACCTTGATCAATAAAGCAGTGGGCATCTTTTCTAGCACTACATTGTTTAGTAGTCTTGATATCATTGATATATATCTCTACTAAGAAGCTATATAATATGATTAAGGATGATGATTATATAATAAAATCATTGAATAAAAAATGGAGCCTTGATTGTTGGGACCTCAAAAGAAGAGTTTGTCACAGCAATGAAGCTCTTATTTTTCCTTGACTTCATATATTGAGCTATTTTTTTTTTCTTTTATCCTCTTCTTCTCTATATTTGTCTACATATCACTCTTCCTCTCACCCTTTCAATCACTCTCTTTGATAAATTTCAATATATGTAGAATAACCGTATTTTAATATTTTATATTGAGAAATTTTCTCATACAAATACTAATGCTATAAAAAAATACTCATATGAATATTTGATTCTATTCAAAGATCCTAGATATTACATCTTAACATAGTCTTGATACTATATATACAAAACAAAGACTTTAGAGCTTTTTCAAAAAAGAAACTTTCAAATCCTCATTCCCAAGCACCAATGATATTATTGGTACATTCAACATCATATCAAGTGGAGAAATCTATGAAAAAACTTCCCAATTAGAACATCATAAGTTATTTGCTTTGTTCTTCTACATTTATGTTCTTCTTCTTTACAAATTATTTGAGAGCTTCCCTCTATGGTTTTTCCAACATCTCACTATATGTATGGAAGTAATGTGCATATTGTATACAAGCTTTGTAGATCAAGTGTGATCTTTCATACAACAAGATCATAATTTTTCTCTTTGGGATTTTGAATATTCAAAAAACCTATGAAATGGTAAAAAAGTAAGTGAACTTTTTTACAAAACTCAATTAGTTCTCTTTGGAGTGCCACTTACAGTATGGGTGATCAAGGCTCCATTTATGATTCAATAATTTTAGCATATAGTCATCATCCTTAATCATATTATATATCTTTTTAGTAGAGATGTTAATCAATGGTATCAAGATTGCTAACCAATTTGTCAAGGAAAAAGGATTGTTTTACCTATTATCAAACAATACATCACTAATGATGGATATGCCTTTGTTATTTGATTGTTTTTTTGAGCCAATTTGAGTAAGGTCTAAGAGTGTACCATTTAAATGCCAACTCCACCAAAGAGATCTATCAATGATAGAGAAGACTTCTCTACAACAACTTCCCAGTTATAGCATATGATTTATGACTTTAAATAATTTATTTGGGTTTTTATTCTACATTTATGCTCTTCTTCTTTACAAACTATTTGAGAGCTATCCTCTATGTTTCTTTCCCACATCTCACTATATGTATGGAAGTAATGTGCATATTGTATATCACCTTGGTGGAGAAAGTGTGCTCTTTCTTACAACAAGATCATAAATTTTCTCGTTGGCATTTCCAATATTGCAGAAAACTATGAAATGATTAAAAAGAAAAAAAGGCACAAAACTCAACAAGTTCTCTTTTGGATCCCTCAAAAACTTCTTCATTTCTCTTTTTCCAACTTATCCAAAGAACTTCACCAATAAAACTAGACAAATAACTATTCATTTTAGTGTTAAAAATATCCATGAACCCAACAAGCATTTCAATCCAGGAAAAATTAAAGGGAGAGTTCCATCTAATGGGTCTACCAACAATAATTTCAATAGAGAGAAAAATATTACTTATTGCCATTATTTTGAGGAGGGTCCATCTAAAATAGAGTTTTTAAGGCTCATGAGGTGCCATAGAAGAATCTAAAATAAAGTGTTACTTGGAGGATGGGTAATAAAGGCTTCATTTTTTATTTAATAATTTTAGCATACAATCATCATCTTTAATCATATTATATATCTTTTAAGTAGAGATATCCATCAATGGTATAAGACTACTAACCAATTTAAGATATAAGTTTTCTTGTGAGTATATGAAATATCAAATTTATCTCTAAGCTCATTCCATGTTCTGAACCTATTATCAAATAGTAAGTCACTAATGACAGATATGCCTTTGTTATTCCATTGTTTTGTTGAGCAACTTGGAGTAAGGGCTAAGGATTTACCATTTAAATGTGAACCTTACCAAAGAGATCTATCAGTGATAGAGAAGCATGAGGGTCATCAACATCTTTGTAGTATAAGAATAACCAATTAAAAAAAAATGTTACGAAAAAAGACTTTACTGATAAGAATATAAGTTTTCTTATGATTATAAGGAATATCAAATTCCTCTCTAAGCTCATCCTATGTTGTGAACCTTCAACATCTTTGTAGTATAAGAATAACTAATTGAGAAAAAAATAAAACAAAATAAAATGATGCTATAAAGTTCCTTTAAGTCTTATCTTTGGGGGTTTTCATCTTCTCCTCTTCCTGAGAGCCCTTGCCTCATGCTGTTTAATTAGTATGAATTTCTCCATATTAATTTTTCAAAATCATACTACCTTTCTATTTAAACAACCGATGCCTCTTACATTGAAACACAATTCAAAATCATGAATACTTGAAAACTAAAGTGTTAGAGAAGAACGATGCTTGCAGCTCTGCAAACACTCAAAACATGAAAATAATACATCACATATATAAAAATAGTTCATCATTTTACACTGCTAAGTTATTTTATAATGAGCAAGTTTGTGAAAAATAATAGAAATGAAGTGAAAAAAAACATTGCATGACTGATTAAGAAAATGCAAAGCCAGAGTAATATGAAGATAATCTACGAGGAAGAAAAAAAAGGGATGTTGAACAAGTGAAACTTTAAAATGAAGAATGGGCATCCATCGAAATGTATAGAATATAATATGGATATTATCATTTAGGTAGTGGTGAAGTCCAAATTTTATGGAAATTGATGAAAACATATAACAATCAAAAATATATTTGGGCAGTTAGATTGTAAATCATAAAATGGTACATTCTATAAAATGACACATGTTTCTTATTCGTAAATGATAAATTCAGATCCACAAACAAAGGTGATTTATGTGATGAGGGTGCGAACAGCTTAAACATCACACACTAATGCTTCATTCCTAGAGTAAAAGTGTTAAATAGTCAAAGTTTGACTTAATTTTCCAAGCTTAATTTCTTCGTTAGTGTGTGATGGGGTGAAGTTGATTTGCCAAATAAAGTTCATAAAATATTTCTTGTAACACCTACAATTGCAACTCTAAAGTTTAATCACTGAATAAAATGAATATAAATCATGCTTGAGAGAAATGGAAAATACATGCAACTTCATACGTATGAGTGTCATTTGCACGATATTAAGAATACTTAAGACATTATCTCAACATGCCTAGAGTAGATTAAAATTATGGTAAAGATATAACTGAGCATGCAAGTAGATAAATATGATAGAGATATATAAAATAATAATCGAACATGCATTGAGTAAGAGGTGTGATCAAGAAAACTTAGGTTATACAATAATTAAAAAGAATATAAAACTAGTTAATGTTAGGATAAACCATGATCAAGAATGATTTGGAAATGAAATTGTATGAATTTATCAACTACATAAATTTTCTTTTATAAAATATCAAAGTTCTAATTACAGCAAAAAAGCTTCATCTATTATGGGCCAAACTCTAAATTAGGGCATAGGCTATCCTCCAAAGAGAATGCACCAAAGTTAATGTTCTTTCTTTGAGATCTTAAATAAAAAACATGATTTTTTCTCATTTTTTTTGCTATTTTAGATTATAAAATAGGAAGCATGAAAAATTTAAGTGTTGGAGTGAATGGACATTTTTCTTACTACCTAGAGTGGCCACCTAGCCCTATCCCATATACATGATATTTTTCATATTTCTATTCTTGTATATTTCTAGTGTAGATCATATTATTGATATGGGTTCATTACAAGGAGGCTTGAGGAGTAAATTTGTACTCCTATCTATTTGGAGGCTTTTGGGAGCAAGTATGTGTCTAGTGGGAGGATGTAGTGCCTTCTATGAGTTTGTTTTGTTTAATATTTCTTTGATGTGAACTAGACTTGTTTTTTAGTTCATGATTATTTGTATTGTACAATCTTACACTAGCACTATAAGATGCCTTCTATTCACATTGTCACAAATGATTATTTAAGAATTTTAACTTGAATAATATATTATTATGGACTGAAGATGAGATTAATTAATTATTATTATTTTTTAAGCTAGACAAGATTCAAACCCAAGACCTAGGAGATGAGAGGTTCACAATTTACAATTTTATTGTAGGGTATTGCTTAAATATTTGATTATGGTGTACATCGAGTAGTCAAAATGGAAAGACTAGTGTCATAACATTATAATATGTCTGAATGACTATTCCACTAGAAATATCTTTGAATTAGGTACTATACTTTGTTTATTATTTGTATGCCTTGACTATATATTTTGTGAGCAACTACACTTGATGTGTGCTTATTTTAGTGAAAAAATACCAGACATTCAGTGTGTCTAAGATGTAGGCTTAAGTGTCTTATGCATAATAGTCCCAATAGATAGTGACATTGATCATTTTGCATACTGAGCTAAGATCATTTATAAACTTAATGATGTATCTAATTTAGGTGATCAATAATAATTATAGTGATATTATATTCTAATATAATACATGTTGATTATATATATATATATATATATATATATATATCATTGTCCATTCGTTAATGACTAACAACTATGCAATAGGTGTAGTTAACCTATAGAATTTATTTATTTATACTGACTTTTTAGAATTTTCTATTGAGTTAAAAGTGATTTCGTATTTTAAATTATTTAATTAAATTAGAAATGCCTTTTCAAAAAAAAGTCTTTTATTTTAAAACGAAAGCCTTTTATTCACTTTTATTTTTGTAAATTTTGTGAGTTTACTCCAACTCTTGGTGGAGAAATTCAATTTTGATTCATTGGCAGGCATCCAATATTTTGGGCATTATCTCATTCCAACAAAGCTGGAATTACTAGGATTTTTTGAGAGTTTAATATGCATGTACTGAGCATTGATTCTTATTTCTTTATTTTAATCTCCATATTTGGCATGTATTACATGTTGGCGTTTGTTCCATCTTATGATTATGATAAGACTATGTTATCAAATGAATAGAGGACATGTTGAGTAATAGTTAATGTTGGTCTCAATTTCTATAGAGAGCGGGGTGAATCAGTACATATAATCCTACTAGTTAATGTAACTATCTTGGTTAGAAGCATTTTTATTGACTCTTTTGAAATCAAAGAAACAATAAATGTGATGCAGTAAAACCATACAAAATCATAGAGAGATGCTTAGATAAATGATGTAGATATTTTTGCATGAAAACCCCCACTATAAGGGTCAAAACCATGGTAGGAGGTGTGAGGCCTCACCCTGACACATCGTAGTATAGTTGATACATTATTATTTTGATACTCATGACTCGATATGTCGAGACATTATTTGATGCACTGAACATTATTATGCTATTTTATGATTTGTGATGCTTTACTTTCAGATATTTGATTTCATCATTTAATGCCTTATGAACATGTATAATGATGAAGTAAATGAATAAAACACTATCACTTTGATTATGTAATTTTAATGGTCGAAAATATGAGTAGAATGAGATAAACAATTGATTAATTAGAAATATGGATGTTTTAAATTTACATGATTTTTCTTGATACGTAATTTACATATACGCATGTGAATTATTGAACTACTAATGTGTGTAATTAGTGTGCAGGATATTTAACTGAGAAATCTAATGGAAAGATGAAACTGAACCCCTTGCTATTTGTGCTAAATTGCATTGTCTTTCTTTGAAGGTTGTTATATAGTCTTAAAATTCTCCTAGCTTTTGATTGGTTCCTATTAAGTCTTTAAGGCTTGAAAACATTAAATTTAAGTACCCTAGGGGTAAGGGTATGGGTTGGGAGTACTTTCCACCCCCTTAGCCTCTTTAGTTGACTTTTAGGGTTACTTAAAAACCCTACTTTTGGTTGATTGCGAAATTGATTTGTCTCCTTCATGAGTTGGTGACTCAAACTCCACCTTGGGGTTACCTAAAGTCTAGTTGTATTAGGATCATATTTAGATGCATTTTGGAGAACTTTTGGGCTTGTTACCCAAAATCTAGTTTTAGAGAGAAATTTTGGAAGATTGAATGAAAAGGAAGGAAAAGCTCTTCTCAACTTGTTATTTTACCATAACTTTTTTTGAAGGTAGGGTTCTTCACTCTTTTGATCATATTCTTCATATTGTTCATATTTTGATTCATGCATAAGGCATTGTGTTGTTCTTATATTGCTTGTATGTGTGTTGAGGTTGTTTGGGGAGGGATCTTAACTTGTTCTTGGATGTCATTCTTATGCTTTGCTTTGAAATTTTGAGGGGATTTCATGGGGATTGTTTTGGCATTACTCACCCTTGGATAGGGAAGAAGTGGCCAAATACAAGGGAAAGGCCTTAGTTGGACCTCAATAGTGTAGAGTCTCCTCTCATGGTGAGAAGAGGGAAAGAGGATAGGGTGTATGGGCCCCTACTTGTCATCACATACCTTGTATGAAAATTTGAATTCTTCAAGAAGGGAAGTAATGAAAATCCTTTTTGTATTGGCCTCAAAAGGGCATGTGTAGAATAATAGAAGTTCTTGAATTTTAGCCCCGAAAGGGCTATGTTATGGTATGGTGATTGATGTCTCCTATTGAGAAAATCCACCTCCCCCCTAGTCTAGTTCAATGTTGAACCTATTGTGCAAAAATGGGTTGGGAATGCATGCTCGAATTATTCATCATAATATGTTATTTTACCTCTGGGTCAGTTCTTGTCTTTCCCATGATTCCCTTGATGCATTGAGGATATTGGAAAATAATCTCTTGTGAAGGACCTAGAAGAGAATTCATTTGAATTGTAACATTATACAAAATGTATTTAAAGTTTGATGTATTGGCAAGGATGTCAGGTTTTCTTACTGGTTCTTTCTCAATGGAGCCTTGAACTAGGTTGATTAATAGAGAGAAAAGATTGACAAACGTTCTTGCATTGTAGTTTATGTTATTTTAGTTCTTGCATATGTGCATGATAAGTAGATAGAATGATGATGATCAATTATGCATTTTCAAGTTCAATCTTACTAAAGAAGGATACTATATTATGTTGAAATCCTCAATTCAATCCGTGATTAATTTGAAATAAAACAAATTTTGTATTATTGCTTAAACACATTATTTGATTTCTTGATTAACTTGGCATTTTGGAAAATTCAATTAGAAAGGAGTAAGATAGCATACTCTTCCTTGTATTAAAATGTATGACACAAAAAAAAACATGCCTCTTGGAAGAAAATTATGCAAGTATGAAAAAGTATTGACACAAATACCACCTTGTTATAAAATACTATTAGACACAAAAATATGCCTCTTAGAAAATCAGGCAAGTTAGAAAATTTTCACATTTCAAAAATAAATCAACACTTGGAAAGGAATTGGCTCAACAAAAAATGTATCCACCTAGGAGCATTTTTCTCTTTGGAATTTGTATGAGAGTCAAAATTTAATCGTTGGGGAGAGAACAGAGTATATTCCAATTGATTCTTTTTTTTAAATCTATTTTCAAATTCCTTTAAATATAAACATAAATAATTTAGGTGATAAAAACAAATAAATTATATATATATATATATATATATATATATATATATATATATATATATATATATATATATATATATATATATATATCCTAAAACTCACCTAAATAACTTTGTGCACTTATTAAAAACTCTTTACTCCACCTTTTAGCACATCCCCCAACTCCTCCATCCCAAGTGCTCACAATATGGAGGCTTAACTAGTGCATTATGGGGGACAAGATCTGCGCCAATGCAGACTTGGGAGTAGCTCCAAGTGTCTTGGGATCCACCCAAGTATAGTGGTAGGGTGGCCAAGTGGCCAAGTGGGCAGGGAAGGTAGGGAGGAAGGTAGTAGGTGTAGGTTAGCTAGGTAGTATGTATGTTAGTGTGATTTGTTTTAATCTTTGTAATGTAAGATAGTTTCTTGTATTACTTAGTGTTAACATTAATTTAAAAGTTTTATGTTATTGGGTGATAGGTTAGTTCGATTAAAATTAGGATTTAGTTTTAGTGTTGCTAATTAGTTTTGGTAGTATATATAAGAATTGGTTTAAATATAAATGGGTAGCATGGGTAATTAATTAGTTTGCATGTTCTTTCAATTTAGTTTCTATTTAATGTGTTTTAGTGTTGTATAATTCTTAGATTTTAATATTAGTAGAGTTTCAAATTTTAATTAATTTTTTTATATATATTATTATTACGTAAATATCATTATGACTTAGTGCTAAATTGTTTCCAATATTGAATCATATAAAACTATATATATATATATATATATATATATATATAATTTCTATGATTGGAATATCTGGTTGTTTTAATTTAGTTATTGATCTATTGATTTGTGTAGGAAATAATTTAGAGTGCATAATGCTAGTAATTAGTGGTTGTTGAGTGGAACTTTCATATTAATCAAAGTTAATTGAAGAGATTAGCTAATTAGTTCAATTTTAGGTTGGTGGTTATATTGCTCTTAAATTGATTGTTACTAAAATAGAGGTTATGCAATTAAGTGAAAGATGATATTTTAGTTAAAGTGTCATTCTAAACTATTCGAGAAATTAGTTTTATAATAGTTGAATATCCAAATCAATTGATTAAGATGTTCATTTACTTGTTGCCTAAATAGTTTCTATCAAATAATGTTATTAGGACTTGAAACTATTGTAAATTATGATTGCCATCATTCTAAGAATGTATTAATAAGAGCGTATTTAAAATTAATAAAATATTAAGTCCTTTAGCTAATTGAACTAGTTATTTAAATTAATTAATTAATTAATTTAGCAATGAACATAAATTATAAACCTTTTCCTTATGGGGCTTTCAACTGAGTCATAGCTTAAAAAGTTTGATCAGAGACCTTGTAACTGCCTTGAATGTAATTTAGTTTTTAATCATTGTCGAACTTATCATCTTAGGGTATTTAGGTTTGAATATTAAATCAAAAAAAAAAATGTGTTTAGCCTTATATTTTGGGCATGACATTTTGGTATCAGATCTTGTGTTTCAGCACTAGGCATCTAAAACCATTATGCTTCTAAACTTTAATTGTGTAGTATGCCTCCTGTTACACAAAGCAACTGTCGAGGTAGAGGTCGTAGGATGAGAGGTGGTAGAGAAGGACAAGAGGATGGACCACCACCTCCACCAGCAAACCCGAATCAGGATATTTTGGATGCCCTCCAGACACTGATTGGCATAGTTTAGCAAAGGATAGCACCTATAGTACAACCAGGGCAACAGATTCCTGAAGGGGAAGCATAGGATCTCAGAGGAGGCGGGGCTAGAGACAGAGAGAGGAGTAGGAGTCCCCCACTAAGGCAAGCTGAGGGACAGGGTGAGCATGAGGGTGAGTCGATACATCAGAGAGGACCACCACTTGATAGACCTCCTAGGCATATAGGAGATGATATTAGAGAGTTGATATGACTTTGACCACCACTCTTTATTGGTTCCACAGAGGGGACAGTAGCAGAGGCCTGGTTACAAAGTATTCAGTGGTGCTTTGGATTACATCCTTATGGGAGTAATCTGAAGGCATGTCTTACAGTTCATCAGTTAAGAGGAGATGCCTCCAATTGGTTGCATCGAGAGGAGACTATAGGAGGAGTGAGGATAGATACCCTCACATGGGAGTCATTCTTAGAGAGATTCAGAGAGAGGTACCTATCTAAGCACTTCAGACAGAAGCAGATTGAGGAGTTTCATTCTCTATATCAGAGGGGTCTCATAGTAGCTTAGTAAGAGAGCAGATTTCTCTAGCTCCTTCCATATGTTGAGTACATGAAGGATGAGAAACTACAAATGCATCGATTCATCATGGGCTTGAATTTATCACTCCAGGGTCCAATTCATTTGGCTTTCCCTACTACTTTCAAATAGGTGGTTGAGGTAGCACTTGTTGTGGAGGATACTTCTGGTAGACAGGAGTTATGGGATTGGTCTCAGAACCAAAACTCTACCCAACAAAAACCCCCTTAGAAAGGGAATTAGAACTACACAATAGGGTCCTCTAAGGGCCAATAGTTTTAGCAAAAGAAACCCTCATAGGATTATTAGAGCTCCAAGCCCAAGCAGTGGCAGTCATAGTGTTTGAGGTAGGATCAGAAAGTATAGGCCCCATAATCATAGTCAGTAAAGACTCAACAATCTTCTAGGGGTGCTTTTAGTGGATCTAGCAAGTCAAGAGGCCCACAATAGTCTAGATCTCAAGGTGGATGATCTTATACATGAGGACCATATTACACTTGTGTTGGCATGGGTCATATTGCTAGAGAGTGTCCTCAGGGATAGTCCTCTAGTGGTCAAAGAGGGGCATTTTCAGAGCCAATAGTTGGCGATGTAGGTAGATCCCACAGAGTTTTTGCAGTGGTTGATAACCACCAAGTTGAGCATCAAGCTATAGTTATCAAGGATATAGGTATTATATAGGGTAGCATGGTTACTATTTTATTTGATTCTGAAGCTGCTGATTCATTTGTATCTCCTTATGTTATGGAGCATTGCAGGTTGGTGGCAATTAGGTAGGATGTCAGTTGGGAGGTAGAGTTAGCCTCAAGAGCCAGAGTGTTAGTTAGTTCCATGGTGCATAATTGCCTGATTCAAATTGGAGACATGTCTATGATGTCTGGTCTATGCATTACCCCTCTAAGTTCTTATGATGTTGTTCTTGGCATGTATTGGCTTTATGCCCACAGCGCCAAGATGGATTATCAACAGGAGAGGGTGGAATGTGTGGATGAGGATGGTATCTCTAGAGTGATCCTTGGGGTTAAGAGACCCATATCGCTTCATATGATTTCTTCTATGCATCTTAGATGGTGCATGTGAAAGGGATGTTAGTTGTTCTCTATCACCATCAGTGACAAGGAGGAAGATTCAGAGGAGGAACCATCCCTCGATGATTTTCCAATATTGTAGGAGTTTGCAAATGCCTTTCCTTCAGAGCTCCCTAGTAGACCTCCACATAGAGCAGTGGATTTTCATATTAATCTTGTGCCAGGAGTGGAGCCAGTATCGAGAGCACAATACAGGATGACTACTCATGAGCTGGGTGAATTGAAGATTCAGTTGGAGGAACTCTTAGAGAAGGGGTCGACCTAGTGTTTGACCTTAGGGTGCACAAGTGATCTTCATTAAGAAGAAAGATGGGTCACTAAGGTTGTGTATTGATTATCGACAGCTGAACAAAGTAACCATCAAGAACTGATACTCTCTTCCCAGGATTGATGACCTCTTCAATTAGTTGCAGGGTGCTTGAGTATTTTCAAAGATTGATCTTAAGTCAGGTTATCATCAGTTGAGGATTGTGGATAATGATATCCCTAAGACTACATTTCATACTAGGTATGGTCACTACAAGTTCACCATGGTACCATTTGGCCTCATGAATGCTCCAACTATATTCATGAGCCTCATGAATGGAGTATTTCATACTTTTTTGGATAAGTTTGCAATTTTTTTCCTAGATGACATCCTAATATATTCTCGTGATGAGAAGGAGCATGAAGAGCACCTGAGATAGGTATTGTAGAAGTTGAGGGAGAATCAGTTGTTTGGTAGCTTGGCGAAGTGTGCATTCTTTAGACCTGAGATACATTATTTGGGTCATGTCATATCAGGCAACGGGGTCTTAGTAGACCCATCGAAGATTAGGGCCATCATGGATTGGCCAACACCCACTAATGTCATTGACGTGAGGAAATTTTTGGGACTAGAAGGTTATTATTGATGCTTCATTGCAAGATTCTCTATATTGGCACACCCCATCACATCTCTTTAGAAGAAGGGAAAGAAGTATGAGTGGTCAAAGAAGTGTGACAGAGCTTTCCAAGAGCTCAAGAGAGCCCTCACGAGTGCACTGATTCTTGCAGTACCAAATCCATCTATAGATTTTGTGGTGTGTACTGATGCATCTTTGGATGTTATAGGAGTAGTTCTTATGCATGATGGGTGACCTATTTCCTTTGAGTCTAGGAAGTTGAAGACTCATGAACTCAATTACCCTATTCATGACCTAGAGCTTGTAGCAGTGGTTCATGCTTTAGTGAGGTGGTGACACTTCCTCCTAGGTCATAGATTTGAGCTTTATTCTAACCACTAGATCTTGTAGTACATATTCACACAGCCGAACCTTAATGCTAGGCAGAGAAGTTGGATAGAGTTCCTTTGTGAGTATGATTTTGATGTTCATTACATCAAGGGAAAGGAGAATGTAGTTGCAGATGCCTTAAGTAGGAGGTTACATGACCTTTCATCTATGACTACTTGCATTAACTTGAGAGAGTAGATTCTATAGCACTTTCCAGTAGATGAGCTTTATGCAGAGGTTAGTCAGGTGGTGCATTCTTAGAGACCCTTGGAAGGGAAGTATTCAGAGTATTCTTTGGAGGCTGATGGGATATTGCATCATAGAGGACATATGTATGTACCTTCCATTGGGGGTTTGCGCAAGCTCATTATACTTGAGGCTCACAGAGCACCTTATGCAGTGCACCCTGGTGTTAAGAAGTTACATGCAAATTTGAGATAGTTGTATCATTGGCCAGGCATGAGAGTGTAGGTTGCCAACATAGTTTTGAGGTGCCTCGAGTGTCAGAGAGTGAAGGTAGAGCATCGTCATCCCGGTGAGCTCCTTCAGCCTCATGAGATTGTAGAGTGGAAGTGGGATGCTATATCTATGGATTTTATTGTTGGTCTTCCCACATCATCTTGCTGCCATGATGCCATTTTGGTGATAGTTGACACGTTGACCAAGGTTGCCCATTTCTCACCTATGTGTACTACATTCACAGCATGGAACATAGCTTAGGAGTTTTTACAAGATATTGTCAGACTTCATGGCATTCCCCGTAAGATCATATCTGATAGGGACTCATTATTCACTTCATCCTTTTGGAGAGAGTTGTAGGTAGCATTGGGCACTAGGCTCAATTTAAGTATAGCATACCATCCTCAGATTGACGGTCAAACTGAGCAAGTGAATCAAGTTTTGGAGGACATGTTACGTATGTATGTGATGGACCATTAGGTCAAGTGGGAGGAATACCTACATCTTGTCAAGTTTTCCTATAACAATTGACACCATTCCTCCATAGGTATGCCACTTTATGAGGTCTTGTATGGAAGACCTTGTAGGATGCCCTTGAGTTGGGATAGGATCGAGGATTGAGTATCAATTGGTCATCAGTTAGTTAAGGAGATGAAGCAGCAGGTGACCCTGATTAGGCAGTGCTTGAGAGGGGCATAGGATCGATAGAAGAAGTATGCTAATGCGAAGAGGATAGATCAAGAGTATTAGGTTTGAGATAGAGTTTTCTTAAGGGTGTGGCCACACAAGACTCTGATTTGTCTCAAAAAGGTCTCTAAGTTGGCACCCCAATTTGTTGGACCGTTTGAGATCCTAGAGAGGATAGGACCAGTTGCCTACCATTTAGCCTTGCCACCTAGCCTGTCACGCATCCATGATGTGTTTTATATTTTATTACATAGAGTATACAATTATGATGAGTCTCATATTATATATTGGGATGCTTTGCAGGTGGATTCGGACAACCAGTTAGCACTAGAGCCTATCCATATTATTGCTCGATGGACCCTAGCACTTCGAGGTTGAGAGCTGGACAAGGTTAGGGTCCAATGGGATTTTTATCTTGAGGTTATGGCTTCATGGGAGGATGTGGCACAGATGTGATCTCAGTACCCATATCTTTTTGATAAAATCTAGGAGGAAGTTCATGCCTAGTGGGGGAGGATGTAAGGCCTCGCCTCGACCCATCGTAGCATAGTTGATACATTATTATTTTGATACTCATGACTCAATATGTCAGGACATTATTTGATGCACTAAACATTATTATGCTATTTTATTATTTGTGATGCTTTACCTTTAGATATTTCATTCTGTCATTTAATGACTTACGAACATGTATAATGATAAAGTAAATGAATGCATAACTAACACTTTGATTATGCAATTTTAATGGTAAAAAATATGAGTAGAATGAGATAAATAATTGATTAATTAGAAAGATGGATGTTTTAAATTTACATGATGTTTCTTGATATGTAATTTACATATATGCATGTGAATTCTTGAACTATTGATGTGTGTAATTAGTGTGCAGGATATTTAACTGGGAAATCTAATGGAAAGACGAAACTGAACCCCTTGCTATTTGTGCTAAATTGCATTGTCTTTCTTTGAAGATTGTTGTATTGTCTAAAAAATCTCCTAGCTTTTGATTGGTTCCTATTAAGTCTTTAAGGCGTAAAAATATTAAATTTAAGTACCCTAGGGGTAAGGGTATGGGTTCAGAGTACTTTCCACCCCCTTAGCCTCTTTGGTTGACTTTTAGGGTCTCTCAAAAACCCTACTTTTCATTGATTGTGAAATTGATTTGTCTCCTTCATGAGTTGGTGACTCAAACTCCAACTTGGGGTTACCTAAAATCTAGTTGAGTTAGGATCATATTTAGATACATTTTGGAGAACTTTTGGGGTTGTTACCCAATCTCTAGTTTTAAAAAGAAGTTTTGAAAGATTGAAGAAAAGGAAGGAAAATTTCTTCTCAACTTGTCATTTTACCATAACTTTTTGTGAAGTTATGGTTCTTCACACTTTTGATCATGTTCTTCATATTGTTCATACTTTGATTCATGCATAAGGCATTGTGTTGTTCTTATATTACTTGTTTTTGTTTTGAGGTTGTTTGGGGAGGGATCTTAACTTGTTCTTGGATGTCATTCTTATGCTTTGCTTTAAAATTTTGAGGGGATTTCATGGGGATTATTTTGGCATTACTCACCCTTGGATAGGGAAGAAGTTTCCAAGTACGGGGGAAGGGCCTTAGTTGGACCTCAATGGTGTAGAGTCTCCTCTCATGGTGAGAAGAGGGAAAGAGGGTAGGGTGTATGGGCCCCTACTTGTCATCACATACCTTGTATGAAAATTTGAATTCTTCAAGAAGGGAAGTAATGAAAATCCTTTTTGTATTGGCCTCGAAAGGGCATTTGTAGAAGAACAGAAGTTCTTGAATTTTAGCCCCGAAAGGGCTATGTTATGGTATGGTGATTGAAGTCTCCTATTGAGAAAATCCACCTCCCCCCTAGTCTGGTTCAATGTTGAACCTATTGTGCAAAAATGGGTTCGGAATGCATGCTTGAATTGTTCATCATAATATGTTGTTTTACCTCTGGGTCAGTTCTTGTCTTTCCCATGATTCCCTTGATGCATTGAAGATATTGGAAAAAAATATCTTGTGAAGGACCTAGAAGAGAATTCATTTGAATTGTAACATTATACAAAATGTATTGAAATTTTGATGTATTGGCAAGGATCTTGGGTTTTCTTTCTAGTTCTTTCTCGATGGAGCCTTGAACTAGGTTGATTAATAGAGAGAAAAGATTGCGAAACTTTCTTGCATTGTAGTTTATGTTATTTCAGTTCTTTCATATGTGCATTGATGAGTAGATAGAATGATGATGATAAATTAAGAATTTTCAAGTTCAATCTTGCTAAAGAAGGAAACTATATTACATTGAAAACCTCATTTCAATCCATGCTTAATTGGAAATAAAACAATTTTTTTATTATTGCTTAAACATATTATTCGATTTCTTGATTAACTTGGCATTTTGGCAAATTCAATTAGAAAGGAGTAAGATAGCATACTCTTCCTTGTATTAAAATGTATGACACAAAAAAAAACATGCCTCTTGGAAGAAAATTATGCAAGTATGAAAAAGTATTGACACAAAAAAATATATATACACCACCTTGTTATAAAATCCTATTAGACACAAAAATATGCCTCTTAGAAAATTAGGCAAGTTAGAAAATTTTCACACTTCAAAAATAAATCAACACTTAGAAAGGAATTGGCTTGACAAAAAATGCATACACCTAGGAGCATTTTGCTCTCTGGAATTTGTATGAGAGTAAAATTTAATCCTTGGGGAGACAACAGAGTATATTCCAATTGATTCTTTTTAAAAAATCTATTTTCAAATTCCTTTAAATATAAACATAAATAATTTTGGTGATAAAAACGAATAAATAATATATATATCCTAAAACTCACCTAAATAACTTTGTGCACTTATTACCCACCCTCTATCCTAACTCCTTAACCCACCACACCCACTCATCTTTCCATGGCGTGGGTTTTGGATAGAGGGGCAAGCTTGAACTCGTAAACCACAGTCAATGAAATAAATATTGGCATGGCCCTGTACCCCCCCCTCGCAAAATTTTTCACATAAACCACATGGGTGGTAGGGAAAGTGGTTGAGATGGACATTTAAGTCCATGCAAGCACATAAATTTTGGAAAAGAACAAACTCTTTACTCCTCCTTTTAGCACATCCCCTAACTCCTCCATCCCAATCACTCACAATATTGAGGCTTAACCAGCATGTTATGGGGGACAAGATCTATGCCAGCGTAGACTTGGGGGCAGTGCCAGGGGTCTTGGGATCCGCCCCAAGTACAGTGGAGGGGTGGCCAAGTGGCCAAGTGGGCAGGGCAGGTAGGTAGGAAGGTAGTAGGTGTAGGTTAGCTAGGGAATATTTATGTTAGTGTGTTTTTTTTTAATCTTTTTTATGTAAGATAGTTTATTGTAATACTTAGTGTTAACATTAATTTAAAAGTTTTATGTTATTGGGTGATAGGTTAGTTAGATTAAACTTAGGATTTAGTTTTAGTGTTGTTGATTAGTTTTGGTAGTATATATAAGAGTTGGTTTAAATATAAATGGGTAGCATGGGTAATTAATTAGTTTGGATGTTCTTTCAATTTAGTTTCTATTTAATGTGTTTTAGTATTGTATAATTCTTACATTTTAGTATTAGTAGAGTTTCAAATTTTAATTAGATCTTTTTTAAAATATTAGTATTGCATAAATATCATTATGACTTAGTGCTAAATTGTTTCCAATATGGAATCATATAAAATTATATATATATATATATATATATATATATATATATATATATATATAATTTCTATGATTGGAATATCTCATTGTTTTAATTTAGTTATTGATCCATTGATTTATGTAGGAAATAATTTAGAGTGCATAATGCTAGTAATTAGTAGTTGTTGAGTCAAACTTTCGTATTAATCAAATTTAATTAAAGAGATTAGCTAATTAGTTCATTTTTAGGTTAGTGGTTATATTGCTCTTAAATTGATTGTTACTAAAACACAGGTTATGTAATTAAGTGAAAGATGATATTTTAGTTAAAGTGTTATTCTAAGCTATTCGAAGAATTAGTTTTATAATAGTTGAATATCCAAATCAAATGATTAAGATGTTCATTTACTTGTTGCCTAAATAGTTGCTATCGAATAAAGTTATTAGGACTTGAAACTATTGTAAATTATGGTTGCCATCATTTTAAGAATGTATTAATAAGAGAGTATTTAAAATTAATAAAATATTAAGTCCTTTAGCTAATTGAACTAGTTTTTTAAATTAATTAATTAACTAATTTAGCAATGAACGTTTATCAACCTTTTTCTTATGGGGCTTTCAACTGAGTCGTAGCTTAAAAAGTTTGATTAGAGACCTTGTAACTGCCTTGAATGTAATTTAGTTTTTAATCATTGTCGAACTTATCATCTTAGGGTATTTAGGTTTAAATATTAATCAAAAAAAAAAAACTATGTGTTTAGCCTTATATTTTGGGCATGACAGGAGGGTAAAAGTACAAAGTTGTGTCAACTTTCAAGCTGACTTGTCAAAATACCTGAATTTGAGTATTTCTATCTAAAAATTAATATTTTGCAAACATATGGTCTATAGATAAATCATTCTAGCTAAGTTATATGTGGTCTCGCACTTTTCCAATTGGAAATGTCTATTAAATGCATGTTTTATACTAGTTTGTATCCATTTACTAAAAAAATAAAATTATTTCATAAAACTGACATTTCAATAACTCTTAATATTTTTATGATTTTTTTAAACACATAAACACCATTTTATAGAGCTCAAAGTCAATAATATTCTCTTATGGAGTTTACAATGATTTAATTAGATATAGTATATTGTAAATACATTTTTTTACAAGAATATATTTTAACACTCAAAAAGATGTCAATTTTGAGAAGGATAAAAATATTAAATAACATCATAAACATTTTAAAATTATATGACATTCTAGAGGAGAGAGTCCTCTTCCAAAATTTATAGTTTTCCTTTTGGTTAAAATAGATTTATTTTGAAAAATGTGGTGGAAGGTGAAAATTATCAATTTCAAGTGAGTTGAAATTTGAATCATTATAGAAGTGAAAATATAGGCCTAAAGACAATTTTTGTTTTTGATTGTTCTAGCTATATATGTTATCTATAACATAGTCTAAGATCAAAGGTGAATAAATTTATTTCCATATAGTTTTGTGGTGGGAACTAGGACCCTGATTTTCAACAATTTTTCAGCAACTGAAAAATTATATATAAAAAATTAAGAAAATATATCAATTTTTATTCTAAATAATTATTAAAAATTATAATCCTGAACTTCATCCATTACTACACATTTCATTAGTTTACTTCATTTTCAAATTCTAAATAATAATACTAGTTTTATGTCATTGAAGGTGAACAATTATACTTTTCTTAGCCTTTTCCTTTACAAAAGGGTGACATAAGTTTGTGCTTTTACTTAGGAGTAATATACCCACTAGCATTTCCTTGCAAGTAAATCAGTTCCATATTAAAGGCTTACATATGTTCCTTCCAAGAACTCATCTTCTTAGGAATGAACATAATTTTTTAGGATTACAACTTGTTAAGACTACCTTGATAGAGGATTTGGATCCCTTTTTGAGAGACACCATGTTAGAGGATTTTGAAGACTTATTATAAGTTTGACTTTTCAAAAGGTTATAATTGTATTAATGGTAAGAAAGAAAACTAAAGATTAGATCTAAAGATATGGCACAACTTGACTTGTAGATCCACTACAATGCTTCACAAAGATACTCTAATCTCCTTCCTCTATTTTAGCTTAACTTAGTGAACAACCTCTATTCACTATCTCTATCATGTACTTTGAGCACCATTCTATTACTACTCCATTTTCTCTTTATCCTTATTCATCTGTCAAAGAACATTGATCAATACAACAACACAAACAATAATAACCAAAACAACTTCAAAAATAAAGTTCTAGTGACCTTAAATTCACTTGTCTAATCCATGGTTTGAAACCATAAATTATCCTTCTCAAATCACTAGTAACATTTTATTTCTTTCATCAACTCCCTTAGTGTGCATGTTATGTTACTAGCATGGCTTCTCTTTGTTTTATCATATGAAGGGTTATGCCACTATGACCATCAAACTTTGATGCTTATCTTCCTTTTATAGTTTGGATCATGTCTTTTCTTTTGATCTGATTGATATGCGAGTCTATTGGTGGTTGCATTCACTTGAAATATTTCAATTTTCTTGCTCACCAACTTCCAATCAATGACAACACATTAATTCTCACTTAATGCTTGAGTCTACTTCTCACCATTTTGTCGATCAACCATGCCTATGACTAGTTTAGTCCAACAATCCCCCTTGTTGGCATTGGTAGAAAAATATATTTAACAATTAAATTTTATATATGGTTAACAAGTCTTAGATATCTTCATAGGTTTATGCTTTCTTATCTCCTTTCTTCTAAGTCTCCTTTTTGCATGCATGTGGCCTTAGACTGTAATTTGAGCTCCTTGTTTCATATTAGTTTTGGTATTCCTTCTACATGAATTTTCCTCATTATCTATAGACTCCCCCTTTTTTTATGTTCTTATTTTGTCATTTCCTTTCTTACAATACTTTTTCCCTTGGTATGGATTCTCATGTTTGATTATTTCCCCCTTTTTATTTAGTTGTTATCTCTAATTATGTCTCCTTGTAGTTATCTCCAAAGTTATCTCCCCCTTTTTGTCATCAGTGCCAAAGGGTATGAAGTTTGAGGTTATCCCCCCATTTTTTTTCATTATTTTGTACCTTTCCATGAGTATTGTATATCTTTTGAGCTCTTTTGTATTCAATTTAATTATGCGCTTGTCCATTTCCTCTACTTTGTCAAAAATAAATTGCATCTTTATGGCTTCTTCTACATCAACATTATACAATTCTCCTTCATCCTCTAATGTGGGTGACTTAGCCAATTTAAAGATTCATGTCTCCTTCTGCTCCTCTTTTTTCTTTTAGGTTCCTTTAAGTCTTTATTCCTTTTGTCTTTACTTTTCTTCAATTTCCTAACACTCCTCTTTCCTTTTGATGGTGTCCTAGATTGTACAGTTTTTGTAGGAGTATCTTCTTGCTAAGATGAGGAAAAATCCTCTTACCTCTATTTATACTTAGTGTCCTTTATGTGTTCTTCCCCATGTGTTTCTTGTCCCATTGTATCTTAAATAATCTCCATTGTAGGTAATTGTTGATCTTCGATTCCATCACTAGTCTCTTTTTCTCTAATATGCTTTCCTCCTTCCTCACCCTTTTATGGTTCCTTTGTGCCTTTTGTCACACCATGATCTTTCCCTTTTTCTATATCTTTTGGATCTAAATCCATCATTGTCACATCAATAATATCTAGATGACTTTCACCAATGTGAGTATCATCTTTTCACTTCCCTTTGACCATTGGTGATGCTTTGGTGGCTTGCTCGCATTGAACCTCTCTTCTCTCCTTGGGTTCCATATTTAGATCTTGACTTATCTGAGTCTTCTGCATAGATAATGTGACAAGTTGCTCTACTATCTTCTTCTTTGCACCTTTTAGTTATGTTTCCTTAGCTGGTTGCTTTTCCTTTGGATTTTCTTTTGGTATTTTCTTTTGTTTTTTGTTCTTATTTAAGTTAGACTCTTCTTAATCATACAGTTTAGGCCAAAATTTCTTTGCATTAGAAAATGCTTCTTTCTTTAGACTTGTCATTATTAATGCCACATTTATAGACATAACAAAATCTTTTTTGCATGAGTCCACTATTCTAAATCTCTCTCCATCACATAGGTCTAGTCTAATATTAGATAGAGCATCATCTAGCATATTCTTGCACTCTATTAGACTCTTAGACCACATTTCAGTAATCATGATATAAAGTTCATTGGGGACTAGTGCTTCAATATTTCTATATGTTCTATTAACCACTCTCAAACTTAGCAGTGCATCAATTATAATCTTATTCTTATTTTCTTCAACAAACTTTGAAAATCAATTTTTTAGTTTATTGTAATTACCATTATTTTCAATATCATCAATAATATTTTTCAAAGTAATTCTTACCTTCTTTGAGTGACTTGAGATTCTTTGGTTTAGTCTCTTCTTCAAACTCATCTTCCTCCATGATGGAGTTCAAGGCTTCTTCTAATCCTTATAAGAGGTTTTCCTCTTGTAAGTTTCTACTATTGGGGGGTTAGTAGTAGATGGTATCTTCTTTTTGGTGGCCACTTCTTGTAACTCTTGTTTAGGTAAAAATTTACCTCTAGGATCCATTTGTGGGATTTTATGTAATGCCCACCCATAATTTTCTTTTTTGTTTTGATTGTTGAACTCTTTTAGGCCCATTTCATTCATTTGTTAGTTTAAGAGATATTCAATTTATAGTTATATGAGATCATTTCATGACTTGGAATACATATATATTTGTGATGAATTACATAGTTGACTATATTTTATGTGTTATTTGATGAATATGATTACTTGTGCATTGATGATATTTAAAATGATTCTTAGTTAGTAAATGTGATTTTTTTCATGACAATATTAGATGATATATCTTTAATGAGATTATTTTATTTGTGTAATGATGGATTCCTATATCTATGCATTCAATGATTTGACTTGTGATTTATCATGGTACTTACCTCATACTCGCATTGTATGGAATGCATGCCTATTTTACTTTTTTGTTTGATGTGCCTGATGCGGTTAAGGGATGAAGTCATACTCACCTTCTAGTCAGGATCTACATGATGTACCACTCCCTACCATATATATATATATATATATATATATATATATATATATATATATATATGTATGTATGTATGTATGTATGTATGTATGTATGTATGTATGTATGTATGTATGTATGTATGTATGTATGTATGTATGTATGTATGTATGTATGTATGTATGTATGTATGTATGTATGTATGTATGTATGTATGTATGTATGTATGTATGTATGTATGTATGTATGTAAATGCTCATCCTTTATGCAAGATGTAGGTATCAGGCATCGACTTCCCTGAATTGCTAAGATGAGCATGCCAAATTGCAATAACTCAATGTTAAGAATGGGAAGATAATGACCAAGTCTAATACCAGCCATAGCCTAAATACTTTTACTGCAAGGAGGAGTCACAACTAGTTGTCTACCCTTTTTAAACCCATGAGTCTTTCCATTTCATGTGATTTGATTTTGTGATTATTTGGTAGAATGCTTATTATGATTTTTGGATTCATTGTTGATTTTTCAATTAGTAAATACTATTTAAATTTAAAAGGGAAATATTAAATAACATGATATTTAATTTTTGGAATTATTTGAATATTTGGTTGAATTAAGAGATTCAACTTAAAGTCCTGATCTAGAAAAATAAATTAAAAGGATTAAATATTAAATAATTACTTTAGTGTGAATATTTTATTATTATTGATTAAAATAAGAGTTGGATTTTAAGAATGCAATTTAATTGCAAATATTGATTAAAATAATAAATACTTATTTTTAACAAGTTTGCATTAAATAATAAAGTGGAAGAAATAAAAAAAATAGAAAAATAAAAGAGTATTTTAATATGCAAAGTGAGTTAAATGTGCATGAAAAGAATAATTTAATTAATTAATTAAATTTTAGGGCTTTTAGAGACAGGAACCCTAAAAGGGAGCTAAGGCTCTATATTAGAGATTTTTGACTCATTATTTCACGCGCAAGTTTTTCAAGTAGCAACTTCCAGATTTTGAGCAAAAGGAATTTTTGGTAGCTTGAAGGGCATTGTTTTAGCAAGAGTTCCACCAAGTTTCTTGATTGTTAGCATCAACTTGAGATAGGCTTTAAAACCTATTATTATACATTTTGCTGAAAATATTTGTTTGCTTCATGTCTTTTGGATGCTTGAATCTTGATTTGACATTTTATTTTATAAGCTCGGATTTGTATGAACAAAATGAGATTCTTATTTATTTTTTGCAGACAAAAATGAATTTGTTGGGCTAGGATTCGATGGACAACTAATTAGATTAAATCTATGATTTGTCTAAATTGTTTTCATTTTAGTTTACCAAAAAAAATTACCTTACTAGAAAATTTATATTAAATCAATTATAAAAATATATTTAATTTTTTGGGTGGGGTTTTACCTCCTAATCGGCCTATGGTTGCTAGAGGTAGACACAAGTTGCTTAAGGAAGCTATAGTTGCTATAGGTAGTTGTGGCTACCAAAGTCAGCATGTGGATTGCAACACAAGCAACCACAATAGGAGCCACAAGGGCCTTGACCATGGGACCCACCATGGGGTGCTTTATTAAATAAATAAAAAATGTAATTTAACTAAAAATTTAAATTATTTTTAAAATGATATTAAATATTAAAATTTCCTATTAAATTTATATTATTTTAATTAGTTTTAAATTACTTTAATTTATTTACTAAGTTATTAAATCAGCAATCATTTTCTCGTTATATATATATATATTTAAATGATTCTTTTAAATGATATTAAATATTTAAATTTTGAATGAAATTTATATTATTTTTAGTAAGTTTTAAATTATTTTAATTTTTTATTAAGTTATTAAAATGATAATTATATATATATATATATATAATTTATTTATTTATTTAATTTAAAATGTGTTTAAAATATAATTTCAATTTGTTGAATGTTGGAATTAGTTTATATTAAACTTAATTACATGATTTCTAAAATGTATATTCTATACTAGGATAATTATAATTAAAATCATTATGGAATTTGATATTTTTAAATACATCTATATAAACATGATGATCTTATTGGCTTATGACATTTATTTTTTCTATCAATAAGACTTTGAATGGATTTAAATAGTTAGCTATAGGGACATCATTTAATCGTGAAACCATATATAACTTGATGATTAAAAATGACACTCAATTGGTTGAACTAGACTTCTCAAAAAAAATGATTTTTAACCATGTGACTTGGATCTATGGTGTTTTCTCCTTTTATTTTCCTGTACTCGTATGTTATTATTTTTGTGATGGTTCTTTTTCCAGTGAGTTATTTTGTTGGCCAACTAGGATGTACACTTGAGGTTTTATTTTTAGGCTTTCTTCTATGACGTTTATCTATTTCAAACATTGTGATTAGCTTTGTATTTTAATCTAAAAGTTGCATTTTTTATATTCTCTATGTGGTGCATTTATGTTTATTTGGGTTGGGAGAACCAACTTATTTTTCAGTTTCTTATTAAGGAATCGAGTTCAATCATTATGGGTGTTGTGGTATGGGACACAACTATGATTTATATGCTTGGGAGAGCATGATTAGGTGGATGTCTTTGGGAGTGTCTTTCAGTAGGGGTCCATGACTCAAAGTGGTCAATGCTTGGGTAACCTATTGTAAGTTATGTAATAAGTGATAGTCTAGTAAGTAATATTTGGGAAACATACTAAAATGATAAGTTAGAGTTATTGCCTCATCCATGCCTTTAGTACTTGTATAGGCTAAGGATGGGAATAAGATTCCTAGAGAGAGGTATGATTGGTTTTCCTTATCTTCATGAGAGGGTAGTCTAGTTCTACATGTGTCATCTTGATGGTTTGGGGTCCAAAATGACTAGACTAGGGTAATTCAATGCTTGAGGGTCAGAGGTCTAATGAGAGACTACTCTTAGGTAATTCAAGTAGTTTGACCATGTGATGACACTCCCTAGAATGTAGCCCAAGTCTCTTCCATGGATTTTTGGTATTTTCTTCTAGTGGTGTATTGGATTTTGTATTCATTGTTGTACTTATTGGGGGTGTTTTACTTTTATTGATGATTTGGTACTCGATTTGTACTTTGCATTTGTATGTTGATTTGGTATATGGTGTTGGTATCAAGGAATGAGTGTCTTGTCAATTTTGATTATTTTTCTTCTTTAGTAGTTTGCGTACCCTTTATGTAGTTTTGGCTATTAGAATTCCTTTCCTAGGATTATTTTATGATTGATTATCTATATGTGAATCATTCATTACCTTCCCCACATGATGGGAGTTGAAGCCCGACTAGGTGACCACGTGGGTGGGAGGTAATGGCTTCTTACTATCTAGCTCCCCCTCAATTGGAGATATGTTGGATGCTCATTGATGTAGTTATACCATTATCATTCTTATTTCTAACTAAAAAAATTATATTCAGTTGATTTATATATGTTATCATGTATCTTGTGTTTTGATTTACTTGTATCTATTTTCACATACCCTACAAAATGTGTAGTGGATGTTATTTATTGGATGTATTTTCATTGCATTTTATTATGAGTATCTATTATTAATTTATGATCATGAACATTATACTTGAGACTTAAACTAATTAGTATTAACTTCTTAAATGATACTCAACATGGAGGAACCATTAAGGAATGGAAACTGTATTTGCAGTTACTTATGCATATTTGATGTGTTTGTGTATATTTTGTCCACATTGTTTCTTTTACTTTGTTTAAACTTTGAAAAAAAGAGTTTAGTAAACATTGTAACATGTAAGGTTTATTTCTCTTGGGTTCCCAAGCATGACATTACATTAAATATCAAAGCCCAAGTTCCAACATTGGGAACTCTAGACATATTGCGTGCTGTCACTTGAGTAATTAGTAAATTTACAACAAGGTTAATAAACAAGTATATATTGACATCAAACTTGAGTCCAAACAATTGAACACAAAACTTTGAAAAAATGATAGAATTTCTCAACATGAAACTAGAAAACTCATAGCACTTTCATTCTAGGTTATTGTTTGATTTCTATGAGTAATGCCCTTATGTTCTCTAATGGGTTTTGAGATGTAATTCTTGTTTTTGGGTATTATAGGAGAGATGGCTTTTGGTTCTAGATCTAGGTCTAGGGATCATAGCTCAAGGCATGGTAGAGGTTCGTGGCTTGAAGGCCAAAAGTCATGCCATGTGGTGGGGGGTAAATTTTTTGTGTTATTCCTTCCTACACTCTACTTTTCTACTTTTTCATGGTGATTTGTACCATATAAATTTTTTTGGGACTTTTTCTTGATAAAGCGGTGTTGTGGGTCCATGCCAATCTCACACTTCTCAAGGTTTTGTGGCATGCAACTTTCTTCATGATCAGTGACCAGTTTTCTTGACTTTTTACAAATAGATTTTTCTTGTGGATTGGTGGAGGTCAGTGGGTCAACTCTACAACTGTATGCAGGTGGGTTAATACTTCTAGTTATCCCATCCTGATATTTTGAAAACAACATGATTTTATTTCTTTTATCCATGACACGTTACAAGGATTATTTCTTTGATATTGGGTAGCTTCTTGAGTCTTGTAACAATGACATTAATGGTTCTCCATGCCAATTTAATGTTTTGCAAAGGGATGATTGTCCTTCTCAGCTATTGGATGCATTCCTTTTGCCCTTCCTATCACTTCCAAGAGAAAACTGCACACAAGATTAGATTTCTTTCTAATATTCATTTATTGCTCCTCTATAAATATAACTCCACTGTCATTGGGGTTTGAATTTCAAGTTCCATTTGAGTTATTTTTGAACTCTTTAAAAAGAAATGTTGTAAATATTTTATGGGTTCTTCTTTGTTTTCATTTTGCAATGCTAGTATGCTTTGTTAAATGTACTCCTTTTCCTTCCATTAATGAAACTACCCCATTTTTATCCCTTCTTTCCATTATTCTATCTTTCACATGTTAGTTTCCTTGTAGTGAATGTTTCTTTTCTATTTTATCAAAATCATGTATTGTGTTTAACCTGTTTGTAGTTGTTGTATAGTGAAATCTCTTTCCTTTCAACACTTTAATCAATTCTAACTTGCATATGAGTTCTTGAAAGGTAGAATAGAGCTGAGATTAGTGTATTTTGGTTTCTTATTTATTTTAAGTGAGTTCATAGGAAGAGGTAGTAACTAAGTTTCAATTTGATGCATCGCACCTTTCCCTTTTAGCATTTTAAATTTATGCAATCCTTCTCCCTTTTCCTTCAAAGTAGTAGTTTAGGTGCATCTTGATTATAAGGAAGCTGGCCTTCTCTAAAGATTCAACCTCAAAGTGCAAGTCCCACACTTGGTGATTTTTTCCATGTTACACAAGGTCTATTGAGGTTCATATCTCAAGAAAACATGCATAATTTTCTATCAATAGTTTTTGGCATGCTCGGTAGGACACATAGATTCAACTACATAAGTTTGATGGTAGTCATTGAAATATTTTTTCACTAAGAATTTTGGTGTTATTATTAGTGTTAATAGCCTTTGGAGGTATTCAATAAAACACCATGGAAACTCTCAGTGCAAATCTACTAGTTCGAAGAAGAAACAATGCTACTATGTAAAGATCACTCTTGATCTTTTGTGATTTCTATTTCTAATATTTTCTAATATTTTGCATCTTTTTATGAAGTTTTAATTATGGACCCATTTCGGAAAAATGAATACTATTCCCCCCATACCATGATAATTTTATTTCTTAGCCCTCATACTATCAATTCCAATATCAGCCTCAAGATGGTTATAGCCAATACACTTGGAATTTTCACTCTTCTCCTACCCCCATTCACTAGTCCCAAAATCCCCATATAAAAAGATTGAACACATGATATTTGAGTTCCAAAAAAACATTGAATAGAAATTTCATGAAAAAATGAGAAGATTAGCATGAGGTTTCATGAAAAGAGAAGGCAAATGGACATGTGGTCTCATGAACAACATGATCAATTGATGGTTTGTGATAGGCATCTTGATGTGATTGAGAGGTGACAAGAGATAGATTGGAAATAGGAGAAGATGGCATACTAGGCCTATCTCTAACAAAAAGAGGAAGAGAGGGAGACACAATAGACACAACTTGAGGAGAAACTTTCTATGCAAGTTTCAATAGCCAAAGAAGAGGAAATGATGCTTGAGCTAGCTTATTTTTAGACCAAAGAATAAGAGGGAACCCCTTCTCCAAAGTCTATCATCCCAAGCTTCAAGAAGCCCCCTTTATTACAAGAGCTTACTATTGTACCTTCACCACTCTCTATGCAGAAAAGATGGCTCTATGAGCCTTCTCTACGTATTACCATTTCACTATCTAATGGTGGACTAGTTGTATGGTCTCCAAATGGTCCAAATATATCATTTTAGGAGAGTGAATAAAATCCCACAAATCTACCATGGAAGGAGTTGTAGCCTACCAAGGAGGGAAAAGAGATGGCACTTGAGAATAGGAAGGAGGATCCAGTCCTCTTATGTGAAGATCTTCCCTCTTTTGTTGTGGAAGAAGAAGAAAAGGTTGTTCCTTCTCTTGAGGAACAAATGATGGATTTTGAGCCTTTAAAAGGAAACATGGATCTGTTTCAAGCTAAACAAGAAGAAGATCAATTATTGCAGCAACCAGTCCTCCATGATATGGAGGATAAGAAAGAGGATCCTATGGAAAACTATGTCCTTAAGGAGGAACATACTGATATGCATGAGGCTTCCCCTTAACCTATGCATATTATTGTAACTATGATAGAGGATATTGATGATGAGGATGACCTTTTGGACAAGTTTGAGACTATCTTCTCTTCCATAGATGTTGAGTCATAATCTCATATATGTGAAGAGCATGATCAAGTTCAATAAGTGGAGATTCAAACCATACCAATAGCTCCTAAGGAAGTGGTTCATGAGCAACATGAGGACAAGGTGGAAATCATTTCTTCACAAGATGAGGTTGAACCACTTCTAGAACATTAATATAAAAAGGTTGTAGAGCACAACAACATGGTCGAGGATGATTTCTTAGACTCGATGTCATTAAGAGGATGCCTCATGAGGCATCTATCTCTGCAACAATACAAGTTGTGCCCAGTTGTGCTCATTCCAAAGAATGAGGAATATTTTCACAAGAAGGATCAAATAATTCTCTCAACAAGACCATGTCTCAGTGCTAGAAAGGTTCATTTTCTTCAATATTGGGAAGGTTTTCCATGTAGAAACATAATTGTCATAATTTTTTTTGTAGAGAGATGCATATTCTAGATTCAATTGTATGCCATAGTTTTGCATCGATGTTTTGAATCACACTCAGTGATCCATCATCGAGATGTGAAGAGCTAGAGGAGATAAATGATTAGTTGCAAACCAATAAGAGAATATAACTAAGTTTGAAACTAATCATATTCTCTTATTCATCTATAACTAATCATTTATCTCCTCTATCTCTTCACATCCTGATGATGGATCACTGAGTGTGATTCAAAATGTCAATGCAAAAATATGACACACAATCAAATCTAGAATATGCATCTCTCTTCTCTGATTGATTGTGGAAATTTGTTCATGTTAATGCTTGTTATTATTTTTAGTTGCCCATGTGCATGGAAGAAAAAATCTACTTGTAAGAAAGGGAATCTATTTCAAAAAGTTAGTTAATGGCTTTGTTTAAATTCTTTTGTTTATAAATACTTGTACATAGTAGAGTAGGTGTTTTTAGTTTCCAAGAAGTGAATGTGCACATCTATTCCCTCCTAGGATAGCATGTTTTGTAAATTTTGTTGTTTTCTGGTTAAATATTTTTGTGAAATTTGTAGGTGGGATAACATGTCATTATATTTTGGCAACTGCATGCCTGATGGATTTCTTAAGGCCACTAGTCTTATGCTTAGCAGGAAAGCATCCCCTCTGAGTTTTCAAAAATGGTGACTATTTTTGCCCTCATTCAGCCCATCATAGATAATTGATTTGAGAAATCTTTAATGGGCTAGATATGTCACAAGTGAGATACCATGAAATATTTATGGTTAACATTTCATGTTATCCCATCTTTTCTCTTGCTACATGTCGCCATTCTAGTGAAGCAATGGTTATTATGCATTCCTTCATGCTCAAATGCTAGTGTTATTACCACGTGTCCTAGTTTTTATGACTTGCATCTTTGAGGTGGTTAGTGGGTTAGGCCCACATGTTGGGCATTAACTTTATGTTTTCCCACAATTTCCTTGTCACATGTCTCCATTCCATTCATTTGGTGGTATTGCAAATTTTTCCCTGGCTTAAAGGCCCAAAATTGTACCACATGGAGGGGGTCAACTTTTTGTGTTATCCCTTCTTGTGCTCTATTTTTCTACTTTCTCATTGGGAGCTATGCCAAATCAATTTTGTTAGGGCTTTTCTATACCAAAGGGGTGTTGTGGGCCTATGCCAATGCCACACTTCTCAAGGTTTTGTGGTGTGCATCTTTCTGCATGATAAATGACCAATTTTATTCTCCTTTTACAAATATATTTTTCTTGTGGATTGATGAAGGTCAATGGGTCAACTCTACAAGTGCACATGAGTGGGTTAACACATCGGGTTATCCCATCCTGATATTTTGATAGTGGCATGATTCAATTTCTTGCAGCCATGATACATTACAAGGAATATTTCTTTGATTTTGGGTAGCTTCTTAAGCCTTGTAACAATGACATTAATGGTTCTCCATGCCCATTTAATGTTTCACAAAGGGATGATTGTCCTTCTTAGTTGTTGGATGCATTATTTTTGCCCTTTCTATCACTTGCAATAGAAAATTACACACAAGATCAGCTTTCTTTCTCATATTCATTTATTGCTCCTCTGTAAATGTAACTCCACTATGGTTGAAGTTTGGACTTCAAGTTTCATTTGAGTTATGCTTGAACTCTTTAAAAAGAAAAGTTGTAAATATTTTCTAATCTTCTATGTTTGCATTCTGCAACAACAACATGCTTTGTAAAATATATTGCTATGCCTTCCATTAATTTTCTTAGATTTGTAGCAAATGTATCTTTTCTATTTTCTTAGATTTGTGTGTCAAGTTTAACTTGCTAGTAGTTGTGTTATAGTAAAATCTCTTTCCTTTCAACACTAATCGGTTCTAATCTACATACAAGTTCTTGGAAGGAATAGAGTTGAGATTAGTGTATTTGGGTGTCTCATTGATGTTAAGTTCATTCATAGGTAGAGGTAGTGACTGTTGGTGTTTGAAAACACTGGAGGGTTTTCAATTATCCCAATGAGAATATGACACATCAAGGGGTAGCTAACTCCCATTTTCAACATGTCATTTCAGACACTGAGCCAACTATAAGGCATGACCCTTCTTTTACTTCAGGCTCTACTAAACCTAGGTGGGTAGACCTCAGATTTAGTTGATAGTGTACCAGTGCAAAAACATATTCTTGAATCTATTAAGTAGATGAAAACCCTTATATCTCCTAATCACTTATGAAATGACATCGATCTACAATAGCTAAATATAGATCTATGAATCTTAGAAGTTAAGTAAGGGCATTACATTTAGTTCCTTCAACATGAATAGGTAAAATACATTTGATTAAAAATGTTGAATTCAACAAACCTCAAATATGTAGCAGTAAGACCTAATGATCCTATAAATTGATTAGTGCCTTAACCATTGGGTAAATCTATGAATCAAAAACACACATATGGATATCTGATACCTGTTTGTATCTTCAGATATTTGATCTATCTATTCAACTTGTAAATAGACATCATTGTTCAGCTTAAACCTCATTCTTATATGATATCCCCATCAGTAACCTCACAACCTTGTTGATTTCCTTGAAGCATTTGCGTAACCCTTTGAGTCATAGGAAACAATGAAATAACATACAACCTTAAGGGACTGCAACTACAACATAAGCTCTATGTCAAAGATTGTAAAACATTGAAAATTAGCTAATAAAGGAGACAAGATTCAACTAAAACTCAATCATCTACTGCTCTTTGCATTTATTTCCTTGAAATTAATATAGTCATATGCATGAAAATGAAAACATGGAAATACCTAATAGATCTAAACTATCTGTATTAACCTTCCTAATTTTCTTCATACAAGAGAGAATATGCTGAAGACAATGGTTTCACAATATTGGGAATGCATCAAGACTGGAACCAAAACCATGGTATCACAGTAGTGTAGAAATTTTCTCCAAAAGACTGGAACTTGTACAATGAGGAAGAAAGAGATTGATATAGGAAGAAGGAATTCCTAGATCTGCTCTAGATCTGACATCTGTCCACTTGAAATTCCCTCTCTTTACAATCAAAAGACTCTCTCTACCTTCTCTCTTCAACTAAATGTCAAAATCCCATCACTTGGCCTCAGAAGTATAAAATATCTCAAAACGTAATGATGAAAGAACATAACTGATTTTGGTGTTAAAAAGGATTCATAGTAAAAAGTGAAAATTAGTTCAATGTAACTTCTAGAATGCAAGAAAACTATTTAAAGTTTATTTTCTTCACATTTAGATCCCAACAAGCCCTTAGAACTACCCTCTAGCCAATTCTAATGCTTCATGATCAAATTTGCTCATTCCACTGAGAAAGCCCTAAGAAACACAAACTAGCCTATAGCATGAACCAATGAACACCTATGCACAATCTAACTTCATATTTGAAAAATTTAGATTTTCTCAGTTTCGGTGGTATATTGGACCAACCATTTTTGATATAAAAAAAAAATGTCCCTGTTATGGCCCTCTGAAGATTATACCTCTGTTCATGGCTCCATGGAAATATTGCACAAATATTTAAATCTTTTATAAAGTTTGGAGTTTATTAAAGTTCAAACTTTATTTAAAGATTTGCTTGCATATGAAATAGGAATATAAAAATAATATTTATATTTGAAACCTTTAAATTTTCTTGCCTTCTCAATCTGGGTCAAACTTGGTTGATCGACCTCGCCACGTGTCAACATGAGATTCATCCACATTCCACCGTGTCAGTGACATGTATCATCTTCTTGCTATGTCACCATGTTATCTTCCTTGCAACTTTCCTTTGGCAATATAGTGACATCCTTTGGATCTGCCACGTGGTGCGATCTGGTGCATTCTTGAGACTTATCCTCCATGTCACAACCTGCCTCAGAATTTGTGCCACATGGCACCTTTCGGTTGGTCCAAATTTCACCACATCATCACTCATTGATTCCATTAGTTTCCAATTGATGCTACTTGGTTTGTCAATGGCATTATAAATGGGATCCACGTGTTCACTAGACATTCACTGGATTTCTGAGTTTTTCAGTGACTCGCTATGTCGCTAGCCAGAAATCCTTTGATTTTTTGGCTATCGATGTAGAGAGGCACCGAATTTTTGATTTTTAGGTGATTTTTTGCTGACATCATCATATGCATGTATTTTCATTCAAAATTAACTTGAGGTCAGGTCCAGCTGTCTATGGGTCCACCACATGCCTTTGTCTTTCAAAAGGCATCTTCTTAAGACAACCAAAATTGTAAAGCGCTAATGTATATAAGGATTTAAAAACTTCCTTGTATACCCAATGTGGGATAAAGGTTTTGAAGATGCCTCTTTGACTTATGTTACCTATGGCTTCTCGTACTATTTTTGATTAATAAAATGTTACCATCATTCTACATTGTAGCAAGATCAGGTTGTTGTTGCCACTATCTTTTCTTTAGACTTTGTTTTTGCCTTCCTATAGCTTCACTTCATCTCTCCACTTTAGCATAGAGCTCCTTCTTTTGGCACTGCTTCATTTTTTCTATGTGGGAGCTCCTTCTACCTAATTCTACTGCAATCAGTTGGATCTCAAAATGATTCCTCTCAAACAATTCACCAATCCATTCTTCTTATCTCCTCATGCATAGAAAAATCACACAAGTACTAATCTACAAGTTCGACTTCATCTATGTCCTCATTTGGGTCTTCATGGAAATGTTTGTACTCATGTAAGCTAAGGAATTGGTCAACAACACAAGGCCAACAAATCATGGGCACACCCAATGTTATGCTCTCTAACGTTAAGTTCCATCCACAATGTGTCACAAAGCACCCCATGCTCCTGTGTGATAACATACTCATCTACAGAGCCCACGACACAAAATATATTTTCCCTTAGCTTTCTATGGCATGCGTGGTTATGGCTCCTTCCGCTACAGGCTTCATTATGGTTAATCTACTTCTTTTTGGCTCATTCATCATTGGAATCTTCCTTCAACTTATCATCTTGTGTCTTCAACTGTGGGTAGTGGCCTCTCCCTTTCATGGTGATGGATGGTTTTCACTGGCGTGGGTTACCTTTATGGCGGGTGGATTTGCTTTGCATTATCTTCTTCTTACCTCCCTTGCTCTTTTTTAAACATGAGTCCCCTGTTACTTTTTGCATGTCTACAAGAGCAGCCGAGTGTGAAGAGGATTGAGAGGGCAAACAATTCAAACTTTTATGAGAATAATGAAGTATATAGAAACTTCCTCTGGGACCAGTTCAATGTTTTGTTCATTTACACAACAAGTACCACCATTACAATGGTATAATTGCTTAGAGAAAGTCCTTTTAAGCTTAATTTCCCTACTAGCATATAGTACACATGACAGAGGTGACATGAACTGTCAGATATTGATAAGAAATAATTTCATCATCACTTTGGTCAAGAAGAACATTGAATGCTACCAACATTGGAGCCCAGCACACTTTCACCATGAGTTTTAATGTCACTACATCTGTAGTAGCATAGTAGACATACTCAGATTTTCTAGCCTTTGCCTTAAACTTTTCTTGCTTATGCATAATAAGATCATCACTAACTTCTAGATCTTTTCCTTCTCCCTTTTTTTAGCACAGGATCTTTTTGAGTAGACTATGAAATATCCATTTATGCCTTTGAATCTTGGACATACCGTTGATCTTGAAAGTCTTCAATAGATTTCTTGCAAACCTTCTCTTCCTTTCTCCCGTGACTGCCCAGTCACTTCTCTAACATGATTACTCGGGCCCCAAAGTGGGTCAAACAAAAAAATTTCATTTTTTAGCAACTGAACTGACAAATTGATCTATTCACTATCTAATACTAAATAGAATTGAATTTGAGCACTAACGGATCCTTAAAACTCATTTTTACCTCTTCTTACAACTGTCAATTTCATGCTAGGAGGTCCTTTGACTGGTCTTAAAAACTAATCCAAACACCTGACTGAGCTCTGAAATCTAGCACACTAACTCTTTGTTTTGCATACTCTTACCATGCCGAATCTCGTCTCATGAAAAAATCTTAGTTAAAAGATATTCACTATCAAAGTTGACCTCTTAGAACTACCTGCAAGAAAATATGTCAGAAAATAATAAATTGGGTCCGGATTTGGCTTTGAAAACTAGGCAAACTAACACTTGGGGGCACGAAATCTAGGGCATTGGTTCTCTATCATGAGGTGAATATAAATCTAGGATTTGGGCTCATGATGAATAACAAGATGCAAATGGTGAGCGGTCAAAGTAGGCTACTTGGATTTGCAGACTGGAAACAGTAGCAGAAATGCATTTTTTGCAAATGGAATTGACCTCAAAAAGTGTACAAATGGATTCGTCATGACCTAAAAACTAGCACACTTAAAGTATTTTCAAAGAACAACACAGGGGTACAATCCATTTGATCTCACCTATTATAGATCTCAAGTTATAATGTCCTGAACAGGGGTCCCAACAAGTCTGCAAATGCTGACACCAATAAAAAGTTATAACTTGCATTTAGAATTGCGTTTGAAAGCTGATAAAACGGATTTTTCATAAGTTGAAACTTGAAACATAATAAGTCTTTGACGTCTACAATGCAACACAAAAGGAATTTTCTCATTTTAGTCAACTGGGTCAAAGTTATAACTTGTCAAATAGGGCTTCCCAGAATTATGTACAATGTGCATCAACATGAAAATATTAAATGACCAACTTTGAGGGATTCAAAACCTAGTCAAACAGACTTGGAACAACTCAAAATATGAAACATAAGCTCTTGGGTATGGACACTAAACACTCCCAATGTGGTGAGTCATGAAACATTTATGGGTATGAGATATTCACCTGCAAACATAGCCTCCTGTCGCTATTTGACACTTTGGGTAAAATGTAGATTTGGCAAATGCTCAAAACAGGACTTCATGGAATGACTCGGAATGACAATCTAACTTCATAGAACACTTAGACACAATAAATGTAGGGTGTTAAAAAAATAAAACACCTTAGGGGCCTCAAAGGTACAGCTAGGTACAATTTCATTTAAAAGCATTTATAGGGCTCAATTTTCTCAACAGTGCTCAAAATTTGGGCTACAATTTTGAGCGCCAATAGTGGCTCTATCTAGGGATGCATGTCCCTTGTAGACATGTCAAGGATTCATATCTCTGGGAGAAAGCAGACCACACACCTGAACTTCAAAAACTTCCTCTCAAACAACTTTATTGAAAACAAGAAAACTGCTCAACTACTATATATACATGATGACCTCGGGCCACCGAACTTCAACAAAATTATTTGCCCCTGTCATAAACATGATTCTCATCTAAACTTTCATGAGGTAAACTAAAATTACTTGTCCTATCAGTTTCACCAACCATATTATCATCATATAAAAAATCACTTCGCAAAACAAAATCACCACCCTTACTTTCAGAGTGCATATTAAAACTTGACATAACTTCAACTTTTTGCTCACTATGAAAGATAAAACCAACATGTTCATGAATGTCAAAATCAAATTGAAACTCATCCCTACTGACTGATTCATGCATGTTGTCTACCAAAAACACAAAGTGCTCATATTCAACTTTATAGAAAGAGTTATATATATCATGAATTTTCAACTCACCTTCACTTTGCATCTCCTCAAGTGTTTCTGGCTGAATTTCAAATGAGAAATCAAATTTATATTCCCACATAACATCATCATCGAAGTCTAAAATCATTTCACAACCATCTAATAGATCTTCACAATTAAAGTGTTGATTAGTTTCTACCTCATAGGAATCATCATGAAACTAACCATGAAGTGTCAGTTTCTCTTCAAAGACAACTCCATCAAACACCTCATCTTTGAGCTTGCAAAATGCAACATCATTAGAAGATTCAATATCAAAAATGGAAGAGAAATATTCTGATGTATTGCAATAGTATGACAGTGTATCACCATTTGCATCTAACCTAGCTAAATCTAAAACCTCCATGTCCTCTTCAAACAATGGGTTAATGACTCCATGCAGGGATCCTCTTTGAACATTTGGACAAAATATGGGTTGTTCATCATCATACTCTTCATCATATAAAGCATTAGTAAACACTTTAAATTCACTACCCATTTCATCCTCATGGAGACTTTCAGCGTATGAAGAAAAGTCATAACCATATGAAGATTCACTTTCTATTTCTTCTACCAAACATATCGTGTCCATAATAACATCCTTTTCATTATCTTGTTTAGGATAACCATTATGAATAGACCCTTATTCATTCCTATACATCTCACTATATGCTGAATCTTTACTGTCTAATGTAAGAACACTTAACTCTTCACTAAAATCTTCATATTCAAACTCAATAGCATCAATTGATTTCACCATCTCTTTATCTTCATACTTTGCGGACAAATCACTTTCAAATTTTTCATTGGCTAACTGATTTGTATAACACAAAAAATGAGATGCACTTTCTTTTTCAAATTCAGAAAAAGAATTCATACCTTCACCTTCGAATGAATGTTCACGATCATCATTACTTTCTTCTTCCCAGTCAGCATCAGATTCATGTGAAGACAAACATATGCTAACAATGTCCTCTTCTTGAATCGAGTAACAACTCTCATCATCAACTTCATATGAAACCTCTTGATAATACATCGGATCAGCAACTTTATTATCATCATTTGAAACATGACTTTCAGCATCTTCGTACTCATATTGAGATGCATATCTTTCAACTTCAACCTTGATGACATTCTCAACATAATGCAATCTCTCAATAAGATAATTCATTTATTGTGTATCTGATTGATCAAGTGAATCTATCTGATCATCCACTACTTAAACATTACAAACATATGTTCTCTATTCCTCTAACTATGACTGAGATAAATGTGACTAACATTCTTCATCTTGTGTTATCTCTCCATGACATGTCGGATCAACAACATTAAAATCGTGATCATAGAGATAACTGTCAGCATCCTCACACACACAAAACTGAGATATAGGTGTAGCAACCTCAAACTTTGAAGTGTTAGTTACATCATCATACATATAATCATCTTGAGAAGAACTTACTCATGTAATTAAACCTTGATTAGTAAAATCAAAATAGTGCTGAACCCTATCAAAGTTTGAAAAATTTCTTATTGTTGTCACATCATGAACACATGTGTCTTTATTTGCAATAAACTCATTCTTCTCTACACACACATTCTGATTTGAAATTTCAATCTGATTATTCATTACAGTAGGGGTATTGATAAGCTTATTCGAAACTGAAGAATCAACACCATGTTCAAATTTTCTTTCATGACCATTATATCGCCAATCATTCATAGCAAAATGACCTCTAATCAATCCATACTTCATATTATTCTCAATATCCCTAGTGGTCATAAAAGCCTGATATAATGTCTGTGGTTCTTTATCCCTTAGTAAATAATTCATTTTCTTGTCAAATGCATCAAAGTAAACAACTAAACACACTTGATCATCAGGTCTATAACTCTCAAGGATTTCATTCAGAACCTTTGCAAATCTAATATTAAATTGAGGAACCAATTCATCATCTTCAATGTGAATCTTCAAGAACTTATCATAAGAATTAGATATGCTTACTCGTTCTCCAAATTGCTCCATGAAGGCAGAATGCAACTGACTCCAAGATGAAATAGAATGTGCTGGTAAAAAGGTAAACCAATCTCTAGCATCACCTTCTAAGGTTTGGACAAATAAATTCATGTGCACATCCTCATGAGCAATCTCATAGTCACCCATCAAATAACTAAACAATTCAACATGATGACTGGCTAAAACAAGATGGTTCCCACTAAACTTAGGCAAAATTTTCCAAACATCATTAGGAATGACATTCAGAAAACCATGAATACCATTGAAACATAATGGCATATACCACTTGGTAGAAATGGATCTAGGCATTTCAGTAACTGGCTCCATACTAGGCGAAATGAAACTTGACATCCTTAAGAAAAATGAAACTCATTCATCCATGATTTTGTTTTGTAATTTGCAGCAGATCTATACCCTTCTACCCATGAATCACTTTTGAAATACACTTCAGAACTTTAAAAACACAACCAAAACTCGATGCAATGAAGTGTATGAAACCTATTACACTATTCTCCTCCTCTTAGTGTTGAAACTTCACTTGATAGAGAACACATATGTATAACTCACTTTCATGAAATGAGAATCACATGAAAATATAAAATACCTCAAGTGTTGCTGCTGAAAACATTGATCTGCTGGTTGGTCTGGTGCTAATCTCAATTCCTCACACCACTGATCATATCCTTATAGAGTTTCCATCTCCTTGTAGAATTTCCATCTCCTTGAGGAGAAAAATAAAATCACAATACTGATTCACATTTATCATTAAAAATTTGTATGACAGCAAATCAACAACACTCTGAAACTTATTGGTCAAAAATTCATATACTCTCTTTTTCTGTTTAAAATTTGACACAACTTTCAGATCTATCTAATTCAATTGAAAACTCTTCAAAGAAATTTTATGTAACCGATCTACATTGGTTCAGAGATCCTTTTAGAGAGAGTCACCACTCACGATTGTGAGAAAGATTTAACATAAATCATACATGACAGATCTGACCTGGAATTTCACTTTGTAGAATTTTGCAAAACTTTTAAACACTTAGAAGAGAGAAACCATTGTTAAACAATTCTGACTCTGAAATTACAATAGCACTTTGAAAGCAAGATTTGATTGAACTAATTGAAAATGAAATTTAAGAACAACATAATTTGCATTCAACCTCAAAGCTGCTACTACAAATGGATAAAACTTCACTGGGGTGCATGATTTGGAGTAAGAAAATTGGAAACAACATCAGATAACTTACTGCTGAAACTTTTTAATGCACTTCTCATGTTGTATTGAATCTCTTCTTTTTAGATTCTCAAGGTTTGTCTTAAATCTGATTCAATATAGTCCCCAACAGAGTCGCCATTTTGTTGGTGTTTGAAAATGCTGAAGGGTTTTCAATTATCCCAATGAGAATATGACACATCTAGGGGTAGCTAACTCCCATTTTCAAAATGCCATTTTAGACACTGAGCCAACTATAAGGCATGACTCTTCTTCTACTTCAAGCTCTACTAAATCTAGGCGAGTAGAGCTCAGATTCAATTGATATTGTACCATTGCAAAAACATATCCCTGAATCTATTAAGCAGATGAAAACCCTTATATCTCCTAATGACTTATGAAATGACATCAATCTACAATAGCTAAATGCAGATCTATGAATCTCAAAAGCTAAGTGAGGGCATTACGTTTAGGTCCTTCAACATGAAACGGTAAAACACGTTTGATTAATAATGTTGAATTCAGAAAAAATTGAGATATGCAGCAGTAAGACCTAATGATCATGTAAACTAATTAGTGCCTTAACCATTGAGAAAATCTATGAATAAAAAACACACATATGGATATCTGATACCTATTTGTATCTTTAGATATCTGATCTATCTATTCAACTTGTAAATAGACATCAATGTTCAGCTTAAACCTCATTCTTACATGATATCCCCATTAGTAACCTCACAAACCTGTTGATTTCCCTGAAGCATTTACGTAACCCTTTGAGTCATAGGAAATAATGAAATAACATACAACCGGGTGAACCCACAATAGTGGGTTACACTTTTTTGGAGGAAGAAATTCCTCCAAAATTGCGAAAGTCAGATTTTTTGCTGAAAAACTTTCGATAGAATGTAATCATCTAGTTTCGATAGAAACTATAATAGTTTCTATCGAAACTACTTTTGATGGCAGTTTCGATCGAAACTAACTATGCAAAAAAAAATTATCCTAAATAGTTTCGATAGATACTAAATAGTTTCAACAGAAACTATTTTTTAGTTTCTATAGAAACTAAATAATTTCTATAGAAACTAAAAAATAGTTTCTATAGAAACTAAAAAATAGTTTCTATAGAAACTATTTAGTTTCTATCGAAACTATTTTTTACATGAAAACTCGGCCTTATTAGTTTCGATAGAAACTAACTAAAAATAGTTTCTATCGAAAGTATTAAAAAAGTTTCGATAGAAAGTTAGTTTCTATCAAAACTAGTAAAGTAGATGGCTTTTACAAGGCCTATAACATTCTTAGTTGTTTTGATGGCTTCTAGGCTCAATTTCTAGGTTCAGATGTAGCACTAAAGACATGTCATTTTCCATGACTCAAGTACTTAGAATGATCTTTCTAATGAATATGGATTTGATAAATTTTGAATTTTTTTAGTATACATTTTTTTACGTTAATTGAATAGTGGTTCATTATAAAAAACAAACCTATATATTGAACGCTCATGGAAAAATAGTAAATAAGAGAACAAAAATTCTAAAAAATAACTACAGTCTCTATATTTGAGTCATCTTTCAATCAAAAAATAATAATTTGAAATTGGATAAATATATAATAAGTTACATGTGTCAAAAGCCATGTATGTCCAAATTAGTGTTAGGTCAACTTTAAACTCTGATAAAATATGAAATATTGATGATAAAGACATCAAATCACCTTTGTGGTTTTGGTATGGATGTTAAAAAACTAAATTCGAAAGAATTATATTGATATCTATTGTAGAAAAAAAGTTATGTGTGTCAAAAACAATGTCACTTTTTAAAAATCAGGTTTTTGATAACATCGCAATTTTCTTGGGAGAAAAATTAATTCAATCAAATCAATTAAAAAAAATATTTTAAAAAATATTTAGAATCTACATAGAAAATTCTAAAGGACTCTAGTATACTTCATCTTCAAATTCCTTACCGTTAAATGGCAATTTGCATCTAAATGTGAAAGTTTTCTTGAAAATTCATAGTTCAATGTTAGTTTAGGCAAAAAAGTGTAACCCATTATTGTGGGTCCACCCAGCCTTAAGGGACTGCAACTACAACCTAAGCTCTATGTCAATGATTGTAAAACATTGAAAATTAGCTGATAAAGGAGACAAGATTCAACTAAAACTCAATCATCTACTGCTCTTTGCATTTATTTCCTTGAAATTAATATAGTCATATGCATGAAAATGAAAACATGGAAATACATAATAGATTTGAACTATCTATATTAACCTTCCTAATGATGTTCATACAAGAGAGAATATGTTGAAGAAAATGGTTTCATAGTATTGGGAATGAATCAAGATTGGAACCAAAACCCTAGTATCACAGTAGTGTGCAAATTTTCTCCAAAAGATTGGAACCTATACAATGAGGAAGAAAGAGATTGATATAGGAAGAAGGAATTCCTAGATCTGCTTTGCATCCGACATCTGTCCACTTGAAATTCCCTCTCTTTGCCATCAAAAGACTATCTCTACCTTCTCTCTTCAACTGAATATCAAAATCTCATCACTTGGCCTTAGAAGTATAAAATATCTCAAAACATAATGATGAAAGAACATAACTGATTTTGATTTTAAAAAAGATTCACAGTAAAAAGTGAAAATGAGTTCAATGTAACTTCTAGAATGTAGGAAACCTGTTTAAAGTTGATTTTCTTCAAATTTAGATCCCAACAAGCCTTTAGAACTTCCCTCTAACCAATTCTGATGCTCCATAATCAAATCTACTCATTCCACTAAGAAAGCCCTAGGAAACACAAATTGGCCTATAGCATGAACTGGTGAACACCTGTGCACAATCTGACTTCATATTTGAAAATTTTAGATTTTCCCAATTCTGGTGGTATATTAGAGTGACCATTTTTGATAAAAAAAATGTCCCTGTTATGGCCCTCTAAAGATTATACCTCTATTCATGGCTCGATGGAAATATTGCACAAATATTTAAACCTTTTATAATGTTTGGACTATATTAAAGTTCAAACTTTATTTAAAGATCTACTTGCACGTGAAACAAGAATATAAAAATAAAATTTATATTTGAAACCTTTAAATTTTCCTGCCTTCTCAATCTGGGTCAAACTTGGTTGACCGACCTCAGCACGTGTCAGCATGAGATTCGTCCACCTTCCATAGTGTTAGTGACATGTGTCATCTTCTTGCTTTGTTGCCATGTTCTCTTCCTTGTAACTTTCCTTTGGCGATATAGCGATGTTCATTGGATCTGCCACATGGTATGATCTGGTGCGTTCTTGAGACTTATCCACCACATCATAACCTACCTCAAAATCTATGCCACATGGCACCTTCTGGTTGGTTTAAATTTTTTCACATCATCACTCACTTATTCTATCAGTTGCCACTTGGCACTACCTGGTTTGTCAACAACATTGGAAACGGGATCCAAGTGTTCATTGGACATTCGTTGGATTTCTGAGTTTTTCGGCGACTCACTATGTCGCTAACCGAAAATCCTTGGATTTTCTAGCTAGTGACGTAGCGAGGCACCAGATTTTTGATTTTTAGGCAAGTTGTTGTTGATCTCATCATATTCGTGTATTTTCATTCAAAATTGTCTTTAAAAAGGCATCTTCTTAAGACAATTAAAATGTAAAGTGCTAATGTATATAAAGATTAAAAAACCTCCTTGTATACCCAATGTGGGATAAAGGTTTTGAAGACGCCTCTTTGACTTATGTTACCTGCGGCTTCTCATACTATTTTAGATTAATAAAATGTTACCATCGTCCTACATTGTAGCAAGATCAGGTCATTGTTGTCGCTATCTTTGCTTTAGATTGCATTTTTTCCTTCCTATAGCTTCACTTCACCTCTCCACTTTAGCATAGAGCTCCCTCTTTTAGCGCTGCTTCATTTGTTCTACGTGGGAGCTCCTTTTGCCTAATTCTACTGCAATCAGTTGGATCTCAAAATGATTCCTCTCAGACAATTCACCAATCCGTTCTTCTTATCTCCTCATGCATAGAAAAATCACACAAGTACTAATCTGCAAGTTTGTCTTCATCTATGTCCTCATCCGAGTCTTCACGAAAATGTTTGTACATGTTTAAGCTAAGGAATTGGTCAGCAACACAAGGCTAGCAAATCATGGGCACACCTGACATTATGTTCTCTAACGTTAAGTTCCATCCACAGTGCATCACAAAGCACCCCACGCTCCTGTGTGATAACATACTCATCTGCAAAGCCCACGACACCAAATATCTTTTCCCTTTTCTTTTTATGGCCTACGTGGTTATGGCTCCTTCCGCTACAAGCTTCATTATGGTTAATCTACTTCTTTTTGGCTCATTGATCGTTGGAATCTTCCTTCAACTTATCGTCTTGCATCCTCAGCTGTGGGCAGTGGCCTCTCCCTTTCATGGTGATGGATGGTTTTGACTAGCATGGGTTACCTTTATGGCGAGTGGATCTACTTTGCATTATCTTCTTCTTACCTCCCCGGCTCTTTTTAAAATGTGATTCCTTGCTTTAACTATGGATTTCTACCTTTTCTAATGCCTTGGACTGGCGGCTTTGCAAAACCTCTATTTACTTTTTGCATGTCTACAAGAGCAGCCGGGTGTGAAGAGGATTGTGAGGGGAAATAGTTCAAACTTTTATGAGAACAATGAAGCATATAGAAACTTCCTCCAGGACCAGTTCAATGTTCTCTTCATTTACACTACAAGTGCCACCATTACAATGGTATGATTGCTTAGAGAAAGTCCATTTAAGCTTAATTTCCCTACTAGCATATAGTAAACATGACAGAAGTGACATGAATTTTCAGATATTGACAACAAATAATTTCATCATCACTTTGGTCAAGAAGAACATTGAATGCTACCAACATTGGAGCCGAACACACTTTCACCATGAGTTTTGATGTCACTACATCTGTAGTAGCATAGTAGACATACTCAGATTTGCTAGCCTTTGCCTTAAACTTTTCTTGCTTATGCATAATAAGATCATCACTAACTTCCAAATCTTTTCCTTCTCCCTTTTTTTAGCATAGGATCTTTTCGAGTAGACTATGAAATATCCATTTATGCCTTTGAGTCTTGGACATACTGTTGAGCTTGAAAGTCTTCAATAGATTTCTTGCAAACCTTCTCTTCCTTTCTCCCATGATTGCCCAATCACTTCTCTAACATGATTAGTCGGGCCCCAAAGTGGGTCAGACAAAAAAAAATTCATTTTTGAACAACTGAACCAACGAATTAATCTATTCACTCTCTGATACTGACTGGAATTGAATTTGAGCACCAACTGATCCTTTAAACTCATTTTTACCTCTTCTTGCAAACTGTCAATTTCATGCCAGGAGGTCTTTTGACTGGCCTTAAAAACGGATCCAAACAACTGACCGAGCTCTGAAATTTGGCACTCTAACTCTCTATTCTCCATAGTCTTACCATGTCGAATCCTGTCTCATGAAAAATTCTTAGTCAAAAGATATTCGCTGTCAAAGTTGACCTCTCAGAACTACCTACAAGAAAATATGCCAGAAAACAATAAATTGGGTTTGGATTTGACTTTGAAAACTAGACAAACTAACATTTGGGGGCACAAAAATTGGGGCATTGGTTCTTTGTGATGAGGTGAATATAAATCTAAGATTTGGGCTCATGACGAATAACAAGACGCAAATGGGGAGCAGTCAAAGTAGGCTACTTGGATTTGTAGACTAGAAACAGTAGCAGAAATGCATTTTTTGCAAATGGAATTGACCTCAAAAAATGTACAAATGGATTCCTCATGACCTAAAAACTAGCACACTTAAAGTATTTTTAGAGGACAACAGAGGGGTACAATCCATTTGATCTCACCTATCATAGATCTCAAGTTATAATGTCCCGAATAGGGGTCCCAACAAATCTGCAAATGCTGACACTAGTAAAAAGTTATAAGTTACGATTGGAATCGCGTTTGAAAACTAATCAAACGGATTCATTATAAGTTGACACGTGTAACATGACAAGTCTCTAACATATACAATGCAACGCAAAAGGAATTTTCTCATTTTGGTCAACTGGATCAAAGTTATAACTTGTCAAACAAGGCTTCCTAGAATTATATGCAATGTGCATCAACATGAAAACATTAAATGACCAACTTTGAGGGATTCAAAACCTAGCCAAATGGACTCGAAAGGACTCAAAATATGAAACATAGGCTCTCATGTATGGAAACTAAACACTCCCAAAGTGGCGAGTCATTAAATATTTTTGGATGTGAGATATTCACTTGCAAACATAGCCTCCTCTCGTTGTTTGACACTCAAAAGTAAAATGCAGATTTCGCAAATGTTCAAAACAAAACTTCACAGAATGACTCAAAATGACAATCTAACTTCATAGAACACTTAGACGCACTGAATGCATGGCATTAGAAACATTAAACACCTTAGGGGCCTCAAAGGTACAACTAGGTACAATTTCATTTAAGAGCATTTATAGGGCTCAATTTTCTCAATAGTGCTCAAAATTTGGGCTACAATTTTGAGTGCCAACAGTGACCAAGTTTCAGTTTGGTGCATCACCTCTTTCCCTTTCAAAATTTTACTTTTATGCAAGATTATTCTCCCATTTCCCTCAAAGTGGTAGTTTAGGTGCATCAAGTGATTGTAAGGAATCCAACCTTCTCTATAGATTCAACCTCAAAGTGCAAGTCCTACAATTGGAGGATATTTTGATGTTACACAAGGTTTCTTGAGGGTCATACCTCAAGAAATGGTGAAGACTTTTGTGTCAATAGTTAGTAAATGTGATTTCTTTAATGGCAATGTTAGATGATATGTCTTTAATGATGATCATTTAATATTTGTAATGACGCATTGGTATATCTAAGAATTCAATGATTTGACTCTCAATTTATCATGGTACTTACCCTATTCTTGCATGTGTATAGCATACATGTCTATTTTAGTTTTCTATCTGACATGTCTGATGTGGTTAAGGGAAAGATTCATAGTCACTTGCTAGTAGGGATCTATAGGATGTATCACTCCCTACTATTTCTTGTTTTAAATATAAATATATATATATATATATATATATATATATATATATATATATATATATATATATACACATGTACATGTACATGCTAATCTTTTATGCAAAATATATGTATTCGGCATTGACTTCCCCGAATTGTCACAATGAGTGTGCCCTATCGCAATAACTCAAGAGTAAAATTAGAAGATAATGATCAGGTCTAATCCTAGCCATAGCATTAATAATTGTCCTACAAGGAGGACTCATAACTAATTGTCTACCATTTTTAAACTTGTGAGTCTTTTAGTGTATATATTTGTTGACTTTCGCTTTGGTTGATTTTCTTATGCATTTCATGTGATTTGACTTTGTGATTGCTTTGTAGAACGCTTATTATGATTTTTGGATTAATTGGTGATTTATGAATTATTAAATGTTATTTAAGTTAAAAAGGAAAAAATATTAAATAAGATGATATTTAATTTTTGTAATTATTTGAATATTTGGCTAAATTAAGAGATTCAACTTTAAGTCAAAATCTAGAAAATTAAATTAAAAGGATTAAATATTAAATAGTTACTTTAGTGTATTTAATTATTATTGATTAAAATTAGAGTTGCATTTAAAGAATGCACTTTAATTACTTTTATTGATTAATTATTTTTAAGAGTTTGCATTAAATAATAAAGTGAGGGAAAAAAAGAGTATTTTAATTTGGAAAGTGAGTTAAATTTGCGTAAAAAGAATAATTAAGGGTAAAAGCACAAACTTGTGTCACCCTTTTATAAAGGCAAAGGCTAAAAAAAGTGTAACTATTCAACTTCAATGACATACAACTAGGATTATTATTTAGATTTTGAAAATTATAGTCCATTGTCCTAATAGTAACAAGCTTACATAATGTTAAACATTAACAGTAAAAAATCTCACATGACATCTACACAAGTTTGACACTAGGATTTAATGTGGAAAGCCAATTTGGGAAAAACCACTAGTAACATGTCACAATTTTTTCACTCGTCTAAAGTGAACTATGTTAGGAGCCAACCCTATTAAAGGTTACAAAACACATTGTTAAATGTGACCTTGTTAAAGGACTTAATCACCCTATTGGGAGTGGTCTTGTTAGAGGACTTGAGAAAATTCCATTACAATGTCACCTTGATTAAAGGGTTTATATATGACTATTATGTCAATCTTGATTAAAAGATTTCAATACTGATACAATGGTTAGAAAGTAACAATAGGTTTGATTTGACAAATACAACTCACTTTGCAAATACATATCACAATTCAGTTCCCATGTTGATTCACTAATTGGCCTCCATTTTCATCTCTATCTTTGATCTTCTTGGCACTCCTTCAAGAAATCACTCTTCACCTCTTCACAACACTTCTCAACCTCCTACTCAATTTTTCCAATCAATATCATCAACAACTACTCCAACCTTATAAGGTCTTCACCAACTTTGCTAACCTCTTTAGTTTATCACTCGTACCACCTTAAATAGGTAATTATAATATTTTGCCTCTTAAAAATCACTGTAGATCTTAGGGTGTTATCAAATTCATCGAATCCTTCCATCATTTCATCTCCTCTTTTCTCTTCTAGAAATTTCTCCAAACTCTTTGAATTCTTACATAGAAAATTTCAAACATGACTTCCCTTGAATTAGATGTTCTAACTCATCCATCCTTATCTTCAACACACTTTACATGTATTCCAAGAAATCAACTATGTCATCTAGAAATCGTGATTTCCTCATATTTTGTCAAATGTTGTCTCTCAACCAGTGTTATGTTCTAACACTCAGTCATCACTAGATTAATTGGTCTATTTAACACATATATTGTCACTCAACCAATGTTGATTCTCAATCAACACTATATTTTCTTAGCTTATACCGATGCTCGGTCAACTCTAGCATCACTCGACATAAAATTCAAGTTCCTTAATTTTTTGCTCTTTTTCTTTGTCAAGCCTATGCATTTGGTCATTCTTTGATCAATTCTTCTAGGCTTCAATACAATTGTTCTTCTTCACTTGTAGCATGATTAAACAATCACTTTATCTTGTTAAAATCCAACTAATCACGTGCCCATTTTAGTTCCTCATAACTCAACCTTTCCTCTAGGTTCTTTTTGTTATGTCCTTCTCAAATGCTCTTCATCAATCATATCTTGATATGACACTCTAATGAGATAGAAAACTATCTTACCAATAAAGTTTGACATCAATGACAACATAAAAATCATCCCAACTGTAGTTTCCAACACTTGATGGTTGGTAATAATTTGAATAGATACTGATAAGTGGACATTTTTAATGATTAACTATGTTCATAAGGATTATCATATATCAATTCTTATCTCCAACGAGTATCATATTTTTGGTATTGGTTGAAAGATATTCTAGGACTAATCTCTAGTATGTTATCACCTTACTCTTTGTGACTTCGAGGAGTAAGTTGGGTTTTAGGGGAGGAGGGTGCAGTTACTCTCCAATCTAGTCCTTAGTAGGAGATAATAGAGTCTCAAACCTTAGATTTTAAGTGCAATGAACTAAGTATACTTGATGATTAAATATTTATTGATGTAGCTAGAAATATAGGTTTCATTCAGTCAAATACTATAATGTTAAATTATGTAGTTATTTACTAGTTAGATCACATAAGTGTGATGATGTCTTGTGATAAAGTATGTCATATTTTGCATTCAATGAGATTGGGTTAATTTGTTAGGATGATTGCCTATATTTTTTAGACATTGTACCTTGTATGTTGATGGAATTTTATAGAGATTTGAATTGACATATGCTTTTATTTCTAGAAATGATTTATTTAATTTTTAATATTAAGGTGATTATATGTTGTTATGTTGTAGTACACTCTTGATTTCCATGGATCACTTGTGGGTGCTAATACAAAGTGAGATGGAGCAGTAGTCACTTGCTTGTGATATCTACATTGTGTCCTACTCTCCTTCATTTTGATTATCTATATGTCCTTCAACTATTTATATATCATGAGTGTTTTCTCTTGATGTTTATATTTTTACTAAATAGGTACCAGATACATTCATCCTAAATTTTAGGAATTGAGTGTGTATCCTTGGTAGTGGGCACAAGAGATAGTAGTTTAACCTTTCATTTTGAGCCAATATCATCCTTGTATGGACAATATATCCATAATTGATTATTAAATTATCCCTTCGATATGTGGTTGGTAAATCTGGATTCACTATGAATTTGTGAAAGATCAGTGGTGTGTCTATGCATTAGATTTTCCATAGTTATCATGAAAGAGGATTTTATTAATAATGTTTTTTTCAAAGGCAAAAGTGGAATAACCATTGTATTAAATTGATTTGATGACTCAACTGGGAAAGAACCAATAAAGAACCTGACATCCTTGTTTGATACACATAGATAATATCATAGAAAATACCTATTCATACATTGGAACGACTTCAAGCTTACCCCTTACATAGATTTTTATTAATTAAAATCAATCTATGCATCTCATTGTCCTTAGTGATAATATCAACTGGATTTAAAGATACGATATTCAAGTTGTCGCATCCTAGATTTGCTAAATAATCTGCCAATGCATTACCGTCATGAAGAGTGTGTGAAATGTAAACCTATTCAAAAGAATCTAATAGTTGCCAAATTTTTTGTAAAATATATGCTAACTGCCAATTTTATGATTCTCTTTTGCTACAGGCATTGATAATAATCGTAGAATCACCTTCCACCTAAACATTTTGAAAACCACCATGTTTTGCAAAGACTAATCCATCAAATAGAGCATGAGCTTCAGCCATGTTGTTTGCACCTTGAGGAAGGGGAGAAGATTTAATAGCTAACATTTCTTCATGATGATCTCTAATGCATACTCCTACACCTGACATTCTAGGATTACCACAAGAAGAACCATCAAAATTGATTTTAGCAAGCCCAAGGATAGGGGGTTGCCATTTTTATTAATAATGTTAAATTTTTATTTATTTATTTATTTTTATTAGACTGCGGGAATCAGGTGCAGCACGAGCCCCCCTTTAAACTGCAGTGCGTTAGGTAAACTTTTTAACATGACCAGTAGTGTTGGCGCAACACGCCCACTGGTACCACGGGGATGGGGGAGACTAGAAACCTTGACCAACCCCCTGCAATAGGGAAGATTTAGCCAACCGAACTAGGGCCCCTGCCCAATAATGTTAAATTTAAATTTTTATATATTTATTTTATTTTCTTGGCAATTTTGTCATAGAGTTAATCCATTGAATTGGAATTGATTAAATTAACCTAGGTCAAGTTTGTGTGATTTTTTCCTTAAGTCATTTTATTTTAGAGTCTTTTTTTCCATGGTGGGGGGGATGGTGGGTACAAAAGTGACTTTTAATGAGAAATTACAATTCATTTCTCTTTCTTTTCAATTTTGGAGAAGAAAAATTGTGCAAACCCTCTTGTGAGCAATTTGACGATTTTCTTATTAGGTTTGATCTAGTTATTGGATTCTTGTGTGGAGTGGCTCATTGGATTCATGTAGAAATTGCTTCCCTTCATAGAAAGTGTCAATTGGTTTTGTGGTGATTTTATTTATTCCTCTCCATTTCATGTTTTTTTTCCCATTTGAGAGGTAGGGCTCTTCATTCCTCTCATGTTTCTTTGTTTGATTGCATTTAGATTATTGCAATTGATATGTGGGGTGTATTTATGCTTTAGATACCCACTTATTTTAGCTCTTTCCATGCCCAATTGGGTTTGTATGAATTTCATGTCTTGAAATGTATTTGTTATATCATTATGCTACTAGAATTTTGTGAAGTGGCCGAAAGTAGAGTTTTATTTGATAAGTGTGTTTTTGGGTACATTTAGACCAATAAATTATTATTTTTGTGGCTAAATTTCAAGGGTTTTTTTTTACCCTTTTTTTATTGCATCATTTTGGGTGCCCTCTTGACCTATCCATTTGCCATTTTTGTCATGATTTAGAATTTAAGGTTGATAGTCTTTGCTTCAAAAAGTATGTTGGTAAAATAAGAATATTTATAGGACATTTCAAGCATTTCATATCTTGGGTTGAAATTTCTCTTTCAAGTTAAAATGTTGATTTTTGAACCCCTGTTGAATCTTGCCAAAATTTGTTATTTTTATGAGCTTGAGATCCCCATTGAAATTTGGGGATGTGGGTGTTGTCTTGGATCATTTATGGATGTTTGTATCCCACATTTTTTAATGGTTAACCATCTTTGGATCCATTCTCTTAGTAATAAGACCAATAGAGCTTGATTATGACTTATGTTCTTTCCTTGGGTTCTTATGTATTTTATGGATGCTTTTGTTTTGCTTTGGATTTTAGATGCATGGGTTGAGACTGAATCCTTGGAGATTAGTTAAATTACTTCTACCTAATGGTATATAAAGAGACACATACTCCTAACTTGCAACTAATTGATTTTCTTCTTGTATTTCATTTTAGAACCTTGTTTGAACCTTCTTTGCTCTCTTGGTTGTTACTTAAATTATTTTTTCCTTTGTTGGCACACTTCGTGTCTGAGGATGATTTGGCATGGAAGTGTAGATATAGGGTGTTAATACTGCATCCAATTATATAGTTGAGTTATGCTCCTATGTCAAGGTCTAAGTGACCCATGCTCTTGATATTGAGACCAATTGAGTTACCATGTCTTTTATGGTTTTTGTGACTTTTGAGTCTTTCTTGATTTATGTCTTGTTGTATTATTTTGGGTTTATGCCTTATTATTGTAATGGGATAAAAGTACAAAGTTGTGTCACCTTTTAGGATGACTTATCAAAAAGATTGAATTTGGGTATTTCTATCTAAAACTTAATTTTTTTCAAACATATGATCTAGATGAATTCATTCTACCTAAGTTATATATGGTTTCACACTTTTCCAATTGGAAATGTCTAATAAATACATGCTTTATACTAGTTTGTATCTAATTACTAAAGAAAAAAAGTATTTCAGAAAACTGATGTTTCAATAACTCTTACTATTTTTTATGGTATTTTTTTAATAACATATAAACACTATTTTATAGAGCTCAAAGTCAAGAATATTCTCATATAAATTTTATAGTGTTCTCATTAGATAGAGTATATTGTAATTAAAAATTTCTACAAGCACATATTTTAACCCTTGAGATGATGTCGATTTTGATAAAGAAAAAAATATTAAATCATATCAAAAAAATAAGAAATCATATGATGTTCTAGAGGAAAGATTCCTCTTCTAGAATGTATAATTTTTCTTTTGGTTAGAATATAAAACTATCGATGAAAACTATCAATTTTATGTGAGTTGAAATTTGAATCGTTATAAAAGATAAAATATAGGTCTAAATCTTATTTTAATTTCTGATTGGTCTAGCTATATATGTTATCTATAACATAATCTAAGATCAGAGGTAAATAAGTTTATTTCCAAATACTTTTGTGGTGGGAACTAGACCCCTAATTTTTAGCATTTTTCAGCAACTAAAGATTTCACTTTAATAATTAGGAAAATATATCAATTCTTATTCCAAATAATTATTAAAAATTATAATCCTAAACTTCATCTATTTCTACACATTTCATTAGTTTACTTCATTTTCAAATTCTAAATAATACTACCAGTTTTATGTTATCGAAGGTAAATAGTTATACTTTTTTTAGCCTCAACTTTTATAAAAGGGTGACATAGGTTTGTGCTTTTACCCAATGAGATGATCTTGGTTGGTCTTTATTAGTGGAGTGGAGTGGCTCTCCAAGGTGGGTTAGGACACAAAGGGGTCCTAGAGTAACCGTTTGTGGAGTTATTAATAAGTGAGAACTAATTAAGGACTAAGATTAAACTTGATGAAAATATACAATGAGACTACCTTCTCATCGTTTAAGGGCATTGATATGGTGAGCCCTTGGCTTTCCCTCTACGGATGGTGGTATTTCTTAGTAGAGCTTTCTTGATGAAAGAAGGATTTCTAGAAGCCACATGCGCAACCATGTGCCATGTGATAAGACTCCCACTCCCAAGTTTCTTCACTTAGCCTTTGTTAGCATTGAGTAGTGACCTTGATGTGCTTTGGGTGTACTTGGCATGGACTTTGGATGTAGGTCCACATGTTGAGTATTCTCCATGATTTACTATATATAAATTAATTTATGTATATTGTGCATTGGGTTATGGCACCCTCCCTTAAGTTTATGGATTTTCTTCGTGTGTGTGTTACCCACCCCTTTCTTGAGTAATATCATTATTCTTGTGGTTAGGATACTATCTCCATGAGCATAGAGGGTCATGCCTATGGGTTCTATATGGTTGGGAGGTGTTGCTAAATATACCACTATTGAGGACTAGTGAATAGGGATGGGCTTCCTCTAGCTACAAGACTTGGAGCTTCCATGCTCACGATTTCATTATATAGTTACTTGATGGTATACATGTATATTTAATGTTGTAGATATTGATATTGAGATATAGCTTTGTAAGTTTATGCTTTCATTTATGCATTGGTATAATTGAGTGACTATAGCCTAGATATGTGTTTATCTAGTTGTCCCCAGTATGGAGGTTTTCATCTCTTAGTTATACCTTGGTTGTATCTTATTTTTAGTATTTACTTCATGCATTTTTACCTTAATTAAATTATAGAATGTCATTTTTTCTTAAAGAATCTCATCCGCATCATCTTTGGTTTGAGAATTCAAATGCATTTCAACAGATTGTCATCTACATTTTAGCATTTGCACAATTTTTCATCTATGCAAATAGGCATTTGCATGTGTGATTTGTAATCTTTGACCTCACTGAACTATGTTATTTTTGTGTTTACCACTTTATTTGGCATCTATGTAGTTTTCCATCTCTATAGTTTGATGTTAGCGTTTTGTTGTCTATTCAGTTTGTCATCTTTTCCTATCACATGTTGTCTCATCTTTTTGAGGGAGGATGATTTATTTGATCCATTTGAGTTGGTTTCTAGGGTGCTTAGTGTGCTCTATAGACCTAATTCAAGACCATGACTATGTATAAAGTATATATCATTTAAGTTTCTTATACTTAAGATACATTTTATATAAATACTCCAATTCTTTTGAGAGGGGTTTCATCCCTCTAAGCATTAATATAAAGATTCTAAATACTAGAAGTTTTTAGACTTAGCTAGATTTTAGAGTTAGTCTAATTTTAGGTTTTAGTTTTTGATGTTCAACATGGTTTATTTTGGCTTATGTGTGATAGTTTAAGCGTCACTACCATTGGTATTGATTATGTTGTGGTTAGTTAGGGATGAACTTATATGTTTAACCATGTTAGGAATATTTACTTTTAGCTTAAAATAAATATTTTGCTTGGGTTAGATAGTGCATTATCTCTCTCTTGTGATTTGTGGATGTTTATCTAGATTTCTTGTAGTACTATTGAAACTTGTTGTTATTCATTATGAGTACTTAGTTAGTGTCTTGGGAATCTTTGGAAGTGTTAGAAAGACTTATGGATGTATGTTTTAACATGGTGGTATACCATGCTCCTTGAAATTCTATCTTGTGTTGATTCTTAATCATTGCACTTGGTTACTCTGCATTGAAGTAGATAACTTATTAAGAAAAAAAATTATTTAGTGCATATTTGATTCTTGTGTTTTGATGATCTTTAGGTGGATATTTACATAACAACTAGAACATTTAGTGGCAAATAATAGGTGATTTGATTGGTTTATCAAACTAATGATGAATGTAGTTATGCAATTAGAGGATGATTTTTAGAAGATAGTAAGGCCAATAGTTATGATAGAAACTTATTAGCATTATAGGTAATGGAGTTCCAAGATGGAAAGGTGACAAGTAAAAAAATTAGTGTGGATAGGTGATCGGTGAAACTGTGATAGACAGATTAAAGAAGAATGAGCTCTTGAGTGAAGACAGATCATCTACTAATTAGTAATAGTTGTTAAGGTTGTGATGCATTTGGATGAGTCAATCATTATCTAGTGACATAGATGTACATGTGGGGGTCATTATTTGGCATTTTAATAATTGAGAATATTGTATAGATAAGGTTCTAGAGGAAGCATCTTATAGGTAAAAATGTGTTTGAGCTCTAGCACAAAATTCTATGAATTAGTTGGAGTGATCGTGTAAGTGGGTAGTAACATAATATATTGTCTTATATATGGAGGTTGGATCTGAGCTAGATATTTGAATATCACAATAGTGATACATTTAGGGTTTGGTTAGGTCGATGAAAATGAAAAACTAATATAAACAAGTGAAAGATGAATAGGTTTGATATTGTTGATCATGGTCCACTTTGTGTGGTCATGAAGTAGAAGGTGTAATCCATCCAAGAAGAAAACAAGTGTATTGAGAAATGAGTTTGATCTTAAGCGGATCTGATCCTGGGCTTAAGTAGCGTTGTTACACAAATCATTTTTTTTTTATTCCCTAACAATTGCAATAGGTGAAATCCCTTAACCTAGTGGGTCCTTACATTTCCTTATGGTAAATCCTTTGATAGGGTGACACTTTAGTTAGTGTTTAAAGTTCTTTAACAAGGCTACTGCTAATGGGGTATAGCCCCTAGCAAGGCTATAAGTAAATTCCCTATAGAGTTGCACTTAACAAGGTTAAGCTCCTAATAGGGCATACTTTAGAAGAGTAAAAAAAAATTTGGGTATTAATTCCCACCGTGATTTTGATCCAAGTTGAGTTTTCGTGCAACCAAAATATTTGTGTCAAATGTGTGAATGATTTCACGTGGTGGATTCTTTAATTTTTTTCTATTAAGTTATTAAGAGGTTAAAGGTTAAACAAGGAAAACTGTAAGAAACACCCTTTTGCAAAAAAGTATAAAATTTTGGCAAATCAAACATTAGTTGAGGGGGAAAAATTAATTTCTCTTGGCAAATTTTTTCTTTAGAGTAGGAATTTTTTTAATTTTATCTGCAGTTTTTTTTCAAGTGTATGAAAATTCTATAAAATCATTGTGAATCTTATATTATTTATGAAAATCATGGATAAAAGTACACATACCTAGAAACTATGATTTTATTATTATTATTATTATATGGAGCCAAATTAATTATAAAACTTGAAGGTTAAATTTAGCCCACTTTTATCATTAAAATTTCCCTCTAAATTATTGAATAGTGGTTCTCCCCACCCACCCCGGTCCATGCTACGTTGAATGAAAGATGTAGGACCGAGCATTGTGCATGTATTACCCATCCTTCTACCTACCTTGCCCATTGAATGCATCTACACTTTGTCCCCCCACCTCCTCCTCTCTAGAATTGAGGTAGAACCTGGGGGGTTGATGATTCTGTTGTTTACTCAGTTGCCTACCATTTTTTTTGGGGTGCAACACATATATCATTTATAATTGTTGGATGATCCTAAATCAATGGCCTATATCCTATTTTGGGCCAAAATTTTAAATGAATACCAAATTTTAAAGAAAGTCCCCAAAATAAAGACATGTGTCTCCAATGAAATCAATTTTGGGCCAAATTGTGAAAAGTTAAAAAGTTTTAGGGAAAGCCTCTAGTATAAAGATACATGTCAAATCTACTAGTTACTTAACTTATAACCTAAGTTAAATTATTACCAAATATTGGCGAATATGACCATCGATTAAGACAAGCCTTGTAAATTATAGGCAAAATATATTTAATTTACCACATGGTAAAATTAGATTCCATTGGTGAAGTCATCACTAAAAGAAAAAAAATACTTCTATATTATTATTGGCGATCAACCTAAGCATGGGACATTTTTTGTAAAGTGCAACTGACATGGCCACCCCAAAAGTGCAAAAAAAAAGCCAATTTTGGGTTCCCTGATGAGTGAGATTATCGAATTGGCAAATATTAGCCACTAAAGTTATCCTTGGGTTAAAGAGGCAGAAATAGATGATTGTTTGGTTGATTACTAATTCACCCACCCCCACACCCCACACCCCTCCCCCACCTCTCTCTCAGTAATTTAGTCACTTACGACCAAAAAACCCTTGGACAAATACTTAAAATATTAATTAGTCAAATAATATAATATTCTAGTTTCAATTAGTGATTGTTGATTATATTTTTGATATTAATAGATCAGTCACTCAATTTATTTGAAGTCCTATTTTAATAAATTAATCTAAAAACTATTATATATAGGAAAGAAAATCATATTTAACAACATTATGGAAGTCTTGCTATTAAACTCAAATAGACAACTATAATAATCTCACTAGAAAGATAAGTGCTTGTCAATGTGGCACTTGGTTCATTTATCTAGAATCTAGTGGTCCAATATGTACCTTGCAATGTAATATCAAATATTTTCAAAACCCGAATGGATATAATACAATGTATAGAGTCCTAATGTACTTTGGTACTATTTTACCCACATGAAAATGAAATCCTTTTTGGTACAATAATGAGTGCAATAGTATAAAATATAAAATTGAATCAAATTCAACAAGCTTATGATGATGTTAGTCAATATCAAGTACTTCCACTATACTAGTCTTATTATTAATTGAAAACATAATTTTTATAATCAATATTTATTTATATTTAAATAATTCTATGAATTATATTTTCAACAATTATAAATGAGCTATCCAATTTGCAATTTCATCCATTAACACGTCATTTGGACGTTAATATAAAAAATTATTTATTATAAGGAAAACAATAATGTTTAATTGCATTACATAAATCTTACTTTTATACTAATCTTTCTATAAAGACAAGTGTTCGCACTAAGAGAAACATGCTTCATTCATTCATAGACAACTTGTGGTCCAACATGTACTTTGTGGCCTAATATCAAACATTATTCAAAACTTGAAGTGACACGATATAAAATATAGTCCTAGTTTTGTCCTTGCACTCACTACTTAAAATATTAATCATCTTGAAAGTGACATCTTTTAGGTACAATAACGAACAAAACCCTATTTTAAATAAATTCAAATACCTTATAAAGATGTTATTATCAATATCAACTTCAACTATATTAATCTTATTGCAAAGACAAATCCTTAGCACTAGATTACATTAGTCTCATTAACATATAGACACCTTGTGGTCCCATATGTATATTGTGATCTAATATCATATACTTTTCAAAAATTTAGTGGACACAGTACAGAATCTTAAAGTGGTCCTCATACTTACTACTAATATTAATGACAACCTTAAATATGGCATCTTTTGAGTACAATAATGAAAGAAATTTTTAAAAAGCAATTCAAATTCAAAGTCTACATCATAATAGTGCTATTATTAATCTCAACTTTAACTATATTAATCTTATTGTAAAGGTGAATACTTACTAAGAAAAATGACCTAGTAGTTGTTGAGGCTAATTTTGCGCACCTACAATTCCTAATCCGCATATCAATATTTGTCAATTTTTTTGGTGAACTTACGTATGTGAGTGAAGAGCTTAAAACTAACCTTTCAACTTTCTTGCATTTACGGAGCTCGTTGTAGAACTCATAGAGTGTGAGGTGGTTTAAAAGTGTCATTTTAAAATGTTTGCCCAAATACCCACCACTAAGACTCCCCAATAGCTACTCACCTAAAAAAATTAGTACTTTTGCACAAATGTACCAATCAACAACAACTAAAACTTAAGCTACTAGTACATGTGCCATCATTTTTTGAAGATTTTTATAATGATAATTGAGGATAGATAGCTGGAAGGTGGACGTGGCAGCAGCACATGTACATGGGAGGCAATTACTTCATTTCCCTCGTAGTCTAATTTTTTTACATTAGCATATAGAGACCTAATGGCTTACCATCCAATATCAAACACGTTTCTCAATTTGAATGGGTACTTATAAGGCAATGCAAGAGAATAGGAAAGTGCTCCTTGTACTCGATTCTAATAACATTAGTCATTTCTCGAAGGACGTCCTTCGCATACAGTATTGGGTCCAGCTCCATTTAAGAGAATATTCTATCTGCTCACATGCGTTACTTACAGCGACAAAATGGGAAGGAAAAAAATTGAGATCAAGAAAATAGAGAATCCTAAAAAAAGGCAGCTTACCTTCTGCAAAAGGAGAGCAGGTCTAATAAAGAAAGTTCGAGAACTTTCTATTTTATGTTCTGTTGACGCTGCCTTGATAATTTTCTCCAACAATGGAAAAATATTCACAGAGCCTCAAATTTCTACACAGTAATATGTTTGAATTATAAGTTGTTTTGTATGCATATTTCTATCTAATTTGAAAAAAAATCTCTTTTTCAATATTTTTTATTTTAATATTATTTTATCTATTTTACTGATTGAAAAATTTATATGCAGTTATATTTATTTATATATTTTAGACTGAAAAAAATATTTGTAAGGTAGGTTATGGATTTGATTGAGTAGTATTTTTCAATAACAATGTTTTTTCTCAACATTATCTATCATTAAGATGCAAGAGAGAGAAAAAGAAGAAAAATATTGTAGATTGCAAAGATCTCCAATCTACACCTGTAATGTTTTTCTTTCTTTTTTGTTCTTTCCATCATGAATTATGTAATATGATCAAAGCACTGATGTAAAAGAATACTATAGGATCAAATCTAAAAACTATCTAACAAATTCAGATAGATTGTAGAAACTTGATACCTTTGAAGTAATATATAATAAGTTAAATTATGATATTGCTATTACAATTTAATTATAGATTTATGAATGACTTTGAATGTGAACAGATTGGAACAGATTATAGAAAGATACAATATAAATAAAAGAAGATTTCATGAGCAACAGCTGGTAAAAATAAATCCAGATTTTAGTTCATGTTGTATATTATAATGGTTAAAGAAAAATTAGAAAAAAATTAATAATTATGTACGAAAGCTTAATGTTGTTCTTGAATTTTGACCTGATTTATGACAAAATGTACAGAGCAATTCCTTCTGTTTGAAAACTTCATTAGATGACAATGAGAAGCTTCGTATGGCTATGAGGTGTGTATTTATTATTTACTATCTAGTTTAATCATTCACAGACAGTAACGATATTGTGATAGAAATAAAATTTAATGAATTAACAGGTATTTTATGGGGGAGAATCTTGACCAGCTTTCATTGAAGGATCTGGACAATCTTGGAGCTGATCTAAATAATGCATTGTCCAGGGTTAGTTCAAGAAAAGTGAGTACTGCTGAAACTACTAAAAAAAATAGTTTGCAATTTGTTCGGATATCTTTATAGAAACCAAAAATACTTCTTGTTGAAGATAAGGGGAAAAATTTCTGATGATGGGTTGTGGAGTTTGATTTATAATCAGAAGTGGAAAATTATATACAATTAAAAGTTGAAAATCAGGTACAGCAGTATTACGGTATTACGGATTGTGAATGGTTTTGATTGTGTAAGTTTTTTCTTCAATATTTTGAATGAAATCAAATTCCATGATCTATCATGAAGAATTTTTGTCTTTTCTTTTTTCCTATTTCTGATAGCAGATCATGATTGATTTGAAATGTTGGGGGGGAAAATTTACACTGTCAGAAACCAGAAATAACGGACGCACACCAATACTATAGATTGTGAATGGTTTTGATCATCTAAGTTTTTCTTCAGCATTTTGGATCGAACTCTATGATCTATCATGATGTTTTGTTTTTTTCTCCTCTCTCTTTCTAGGATGATAGATCATAAAGTTTGATTCAAAATATTGAAACAATACTTAAAAATTTCAGAACACAGTCAAAATATTAGAAACCATACACAAAAATACTTGACTGTGAATAATTTTAATAATATAGTTCTTTTATTCAATGCATTAGATCAAACTTTATGATCTATAAGTAGAAAGAATTGATCTTCACTTTTATCTTTCTCAAACTCTCTATGAATCATGGAGATTAACCAAAAATACTGTACCATGAAAAATAATAAATCATATCTTTAAAATGTTTTCTAACAAATAGTTTACTTACACATTTCATGATTCTTTGATCTTTATAGCATGAAATTATGGAACAAGTTAATCAACAAGAAACTCGGGGTTTAAGCGAGGTAATATTTTAGTCTAAGATGTTTCAATTATTTTAGGCGTATATTTAAGTGGGTTAAAAGTTTAGTTATCAAACTTGGGTGTTTTCAGCTGAAAAAGAGTCATGAATGGCCTAGTCTATTTGCATATAAGGCAGCTGGCCAAGATGATTTGACCCTTCAAACTCCTTCACTTAGTCTGCAAAAGGGAGAAATAAATTTAATAGAAGCTGATCAGTATCTACAGCTTGAACTACGTTTGGGGTAAATGTAAACTTATTAATATTATGTATCCTTTTATTTGTTAACAAAATGTATTTCAATTAATAAAAGTGATCATACTTAGGCTCGTTAATTTTTATGGCAGATTTGACAGCTTTGGTTTGCAAAGTTGAAGTGCTCGGCTTGGGAAAGGATGAAATTAGCATATCAAATCAATCCTAGAGAGGGAATGAAGTGCTTTTTATAACCAGAGACGGATTGTGTTAAGTAGTTTTGCTGTGGATAGAATAGTGGAAATATAGAACAATTATGCACATATTTTTCTAGCTGATTCTTGAATGGACACATTTTTTCAGCTGATCGTGCATTGAGCTGATTGTGCATTGTGATGTGTAGGGAGATAAGTGTTTTTGTTTTTTTTTTTTAAAGACAAGTGTTTTTTTTTAATAATAAGTAGCTTGAATGAAAATATTTAATCTATTTTCCATCAATTTGGTCTAGTTGAATTTGTTTTCTATAAACATTTTGAATTGGTTTGAAATAATGTTTAAGTAGTCACTTAATAAAAATGACAAAGGTTATTTGTATAATATTGCACTCTCTTTTCAATAAACATTGTTCATTTTGAACTGTATTTTGGAAAAAATAAATTAATTAATTATTAAAATATTTTAAATGTAACTGATACAAAGTTATTATTAGAGTTATTTTTCAAATTAAAAATTAAAATTATTATAAAAAGCTTTTGAACCCTCTCTCTCTCACTCACTTCCTCCCAATGTCTCTCTCCCCCCATCCTATCCCTTTCTCTCTCTCTCCATCACTCTCTTTATATACTATCCCCTCTCTCTCTTTCTATCCCCTACTCTATCCATATTATCCTCTCTCATCTTTCTCTCCCCATCTTATATCATCTCTCTCTTCCAATCTCATGATGCAATACTTTTAGTTCTCCATAACATGATCGCATTTTATTAAGCATAAAATGCGAGCTCATTTGGAGAAAATGAGAATGCTATGTTTATGTTTGCATAGCATGATCGTTTTTAATCCATTATGCATATATTAACTTTCTAACAACCTTAAACAACCATTGCAACTTAGTGTAGGGATTTATTGTTGTATCACATAGTTTTCTATAATAGGTATGCATTTCTATGTATTCTTGCTTTTAAATGATTGAATTTCATATTTTTGGGTGTCTTGTTCATGTTTTTATAATCATTGAGACTTCACTTTTCTTTTTAAATGATTGAATTGAATAATTTTTTGAGTTTATGGACATGTTGTTATACCAATTTTAGTTTGTATTATAATAAAGTGTTACAATTTTGCTATTATTTTTTAAGTTATCACCAATTGGAAAGAATAAGAGAAGATTAACAGAGGGACAAGAGGTAATAAAGGAAAGACAAAGGGATTGTATGAGGATATTAAGTCAAGCTAGAGCATCAGACACACACAATGTCATTAGTGGGAATGCACCAATTGATATTAAAATGACGAATGCACCTAAAATAGTTCAAAACAAATTCAAGAGCACACACCAATTAAAATTAATGCCCCTAATTTTCCTAATGCACCTAATATAGCTAATTCACCTAATGCATTTGATTCTCCCAATGCACCTAATTCATCTCATGCACCATATTCACCTAATGCACCTGATTCACCTAATGTACCTATTTCACCTAATTCTCACAATGCACCTAGATGATCTAATGCACCTAATGTATGCAATGCACCATTGTCTACACCTCCTAGAGTGATTTGTAGAAAGCCAAAGTTTCTAATTTGACATTGTTGAAAATATTTTGAGGCCAATGCATTATAAAATGTTTGAAAAAAATTGTAGAATGATTGTTAAAAGGATATGGAATAACTATTTTGAAAAATTAAGTGCAAGATGTCAAATGATTAAAAATCTAAAATTTAGAGAGACAATGACAATTTTGGGGTTAAGAACATCTGAAAATAGTAGTGAAAGAACCATTATGAGAAACCCTTTTGATGCATATCAAGCCATTGGTTTAAAATTAAGCACTAAAGATGCTAATGTTACTTGATGTGTCCTCACATCAACCATAATGGGAAAGGAAATGAAAAAATCCCACATAATAAGAAAAACAAGCAAGTCATTAAGGACAAGTAGAACAATATTATGCAAAGCCTTAAAGAGCTAAGAGAAAATTGTAGATCCTGATAGTAATGATCACCTTTGGTCATTCTTAGGTAGGCTCCCATGCAAGGACTGAAGGATTCAAGCAATACAAATTCACAAAACCTGAAGAACACTTGCATGCAAGAACCTATCATAGAGAAGAAAAGACAAAGAAGATGCAAGCATTTTGCTCTGAGAATATGCAAATTATATTATCAGACTGAAAGAATGAGAGATGCTTACAAAAGATCAATCTTTATAGAAGGAGATTGAAAGACCTAAAAGGGAAACCCTAAGAGGTTAATGACATTTAATAATTAATTAAATAAGAATGAAAATTGCATAAAGTGAAATATTAAGAAAGGAGTTGAGGTAATTTAATAAATTAAATTAAATTAACGCTTTACTCTAAAAAAGGACAAGGTCATTTTTGATGCACTAAGAACATTAATTGAAAAGTTTTGGTTTGAAGGCATAAGGGTTTCACCAAACCTAAAATATGATGTCAAAAGGTGAATTGGGAGTAGAAACTATGACCAACATCCAAAACACTTATTAAATATGACTCAAACACAATTTTATGAAAATTTTCTTCAAAGGTTTCCTCACATTAAAATTAGCGAAACCCTTTTTGAGATGACAAAACCATTCAATGTTAAGATTAATCTACATGCACTATGTGTTTTAGATTAAGGTAAAAGCAGGTTTTGAAGGGGTCTCGAAACCATTTATAACAAAAAGAAAGATAAACCATTAAGCACACACAGGTTTAAAAAGGACCTAAAACTAGCAAAACAACTAAACCAAGTTTTACAAGGACCTAAGACCAACATATGAGACCAGAAAAATCAACCATAAGAACAATGGAACCTGGAAAGTCAACAGACTGGAACAAAGCAACCTGACAAACCTCCCAAACTAGTTTCCAGCAAGCTAGAAACTCTACCAATTCACCATCATTAAAAAACCAGTCAGCATAAGGGAACATAAGATTTTCCATTTGATTTGAGGTTGTCCTTATGTAACTGAAGGATCATATCTAAAGGGGGAGCAGAAGACTTAGTCTTCTTCCTTTTAACTACAATCCAACCATCCTCAAAATTTGCTACCTCAACAACCCAATCCTTAGAAGATAAAGACCCGAGGAATCCAGGGGGCACAGAAGCCGCATCAAACTCCCTGTGAGAATCAGATGACATATGGTCCCTAGGAGGATCAACCGAGGTAGGGGAAGAGACCAAAGCATCGTCCTCAACCACCGGCATGGAGAGAACGCAATCCATAGCCACAGCATCTGCAAGAACATCCAGGGACTTCACCAAAGCATCCACCTCAACCACGGGCTCAGAATGGACGCAAGGCTCAGCCTCAAAATCCATAGGAGTAGCTCGGGATTGTTTCACCATGCAGTGCTCAGAGGAGGCCCCAGACCACCAAGAAGGTGGTCGTCTAGACTTGGATTTGCCAGTAGCACAACGGGCAGTAATGTGCCCCATCAAGTGGCAGTTCCTACAACAAAAAGGGATACCCTCGAAATCCAACATTTGTGTCCAAGAACCCCTCAGGGAATTCAAGAAAATCACCTCAGGAAGGCCCTTAGAAACATCCATGTCAACAAGAAAGTGCACAAAGGTCAAATGGAGAATATTTGAGGTGTCAACATCCACATATAAGAAATCACCAATAGCATTACCAATAGTTTCAAAAATCGAATCCTACCAAAGATGAATCAGAAGATAAGGAAGCTGGACCTAGATAGGGAACTTATTAAAGGATTTCGAGAGTGGATCAAAATCCATGTGCTACCGTTTGGCCATAAGTGGAAATTTGCCCTGCCAAGAAAAATTATTGTGACACAAAATAATCTTCCTGTCATCAGAACTTTGAAACTTAGCTATAAAAAAACCTTTTGCACATGGGAAGATGTGTACATTATTTTCTATAAGTGGCATCTACTTCTTGGAGATCCAGTACATGCACTATGTGTTATTATAGGGTCGATGTTGAATTTTCCATGCATTATGATATTTATTGTTCTATATGTTGTGCCTTGCACACTATCTTGCAGGAATGTGGTCTCAAAGAACCTCCAAAGTCACTGAGAGAGTTTATTAAAAGTAATTTTATGCACATGAGATGATGAGAATATTTATTATAAGATAATGTGTTGACGAGTTTTGTGATAAATGCGGTGGTTTACAAAAGTTGCAAACATGCCCACATGTACATAGCACACATGAAATTGGTCAAAAAATAGTTTCTCTTGGAAAATACTAGTTGATTATGTATGGTGTTAAAGATGGAAAGTAATTAAAGAGGTGTTTGTTACTAAAAAAAGATGTATGCATAGCTGATTTTCTGAAAGTGTTTCAAGAGAAACTAGTATATGAGTACATATGTCATACATAGAGATATATGATTAGAAGAGAGATTTAAGATCTATAAGACACTTTGCCCTTGTGTGCAATTATCTTTTTTGTTGATATTTTCTAAAAATTATACACTAAAGCCTCAAAATGAAGTGCAACAAATGTACTACCACTCTACACGTCTTAATTTTTGTACACATAGAATTGATTAATTCACATGATAATAGAAAGGAGGATAGAAAAGTTATAAGAGAGTATCACTTCTATGTTAGCGATGATTGAACTCATTCATCAGAGTTTATGCAAGGTTGTTTTAGAAAATTCTTTGCAAATTTAAGAGAAATAAATGTTAGCTACAATTAAGGATAACGTGGTCAGATAATTGCATACTGCAATTTAAGAATGTAAGGATGTTCTTCTAGTTGAATAGGATGTACATCACAAGTGGCGTCCATTTTTTAAATTTCACTGAGGTAGGGCATGGAAAGGGAGAGCATGTGTTAAAAGAGAACTTACTAAAGATTAATTGAAGTAAGAAGGTGGCACAATGATAGAAGATGCAACATCAATAGTGAAATAGTCTAACTCTATTGTGAGACTAGGTGACACAGGTAAGTCTTTGGTTTCTAGATATTGTTTGTCGATACAAGAAGATGACATTGAAAAATTGTAAGATTGGTATACACTTAAAGGATCAAGTGAGATGAATTCTTTTAGATGTTCAAATGCAACATCATTAGTAGTTTCTACTACATAGCTTGCATGTTTTTCCTCCCCATATATGCATTTTGTATGGTATGAATGTGAATCAAGACAATGGGTTTACCATTTTCTTGTAGACCTTCACAACTTCTCGATTCCTATGAACTCCCTAGACCACTATAGTTGAACCAAAATGAAAAATCAATGGATTTTGACCATGTATCTGGCTTAGTTGAGCCAAGTAATTTTTTAATTTAATACTTCTTTAAATTATGCTCTCTATTATTTTTGGTATTGACATATTCTTGTTATGTATTAAATGTAGGTCATGTGTATGTTGTTAAATTGCAAATCACAATAATTAAGAAGGGGAAAATTAATTTCTATCATCTTGTATAGAGGCCAAAAATAAATTGACAACTACAGTTAGTGATGGTGAGGGTATTGAGTACCCAATAGGTTTTATTATTGTTACAAACACTTGGCTTAGAAGTGACTCTCATTGTGTCTAGTTTCATTAACATTGAGCTAAAAGTGATTTTATGACATATGTGTATTAATAATATTTGCATTAACTTATATTTGTAATAAAATGAAGGCACCCTATCAAGAATTCTAATGCCTGGTTGTTTGAGGATTCTGAGACACATAGACGTATTCTTCATTACTCTAATCTTGTTAGTACAAAAAATATTCATTTGATGAAATATCATGGTAGACCTCTTAACAAGAATTTGTGGAAAGTTCATGTGAATTTTTGATTTGCTTCACAATAGGTGTATAATGATCATGCCCAAGGCCATACTTAAGAATAGTATATTCAATCTAAGGACTATTTTCCCACCATGAGGTGCATTTAATTTGTCAACCTAGGGAAGTATACTTGAAATGGTCAGCATGATATGTGCACTAGGTTTCTTAATGAGTCATTATGCTTATGTTGCAAAAAAATAAAAAGCAAAGAAAGAACCTACACTAGTGCTGCAGGAAACTAACACACTTAACTCTTCACTGAAACTAATGCTAGAAATACAATTAAATACTAACTTATATTCCAACTCAATCCATCTACTATAACTATTCTTACAAATGTTGTAGGAACAGTCACAAAGTATGATGCTATAGGAAGGAACTTATAACTTCTACTTGCAATACTAGAAATATTGAAAAAACAAATCTATAATAATCTAATCTAATCCACCTCCCAAGTGGCCACCCTTGGTTAGCTTTTGCTAATCTATTAACCCAGAGTGTAAACCAAGAGCTATTTCATTATGTTCCAAAAATTCCTTATATGAGAATGATACATAAAATTGTAAAAACAACTCACTGCATGAGTCAACAGTTTCTTTTTATAAACTTTCTTCTAACCACCATTGATCTGAATCCTATAAATAGAATATTAACACTTATTCAAAAATAGGAAAGAAAATAAACTAACTACAAATCTGTTAGAGAGAAAGAAGGAAACAGTTCACGGTATGAATAATAAAGTCTAAGTAACTGATTTGACACAATAGTGAATGCAAAGAAAATATAGCAATTCTTCATGGCTCCACCTTGTTAGCAATTGTGTCTTTTGGTAGTGTTATGACTTATTCCACTCCACTATTGTTAAACCTTAACATTTTCTCTTTTAATGTCATTGACCATCTTCAACGTTCCTCTTGAATTGCTTCCAACCATCTTCAACTTCCTTTGCTCTAACAGGTTTGTTATAATGCAGAGATATTTGCAAATAAGCATAAACAAATTAAATACAAATATTAGAACACACATTCAGATGGTTATATGAAATACTACATTATATATATAATATTGGCAAAATATGACATACTATCTACCCATAAGTTAATGGTTCTATTCTAGATTTTAATCATCAGTTTAGGTAAACACAAGTTCACAAATGTCTTGGTCATATTAAAACAGAGTATTAAAATTATCATAAAATAGAGGCAATAATTAGCCTCATCATCTGCCTCCTTATAAATTGATGCTTGTTCTCAAGCATTACATTTCTTGGTCAGTGATTTGAATTCTCCAACATTAGTCCTTCCTCTCTTGCTACTTTTGAAGGTGTAGTAGAATCCTCATGTTCTCTCCCAAACTTCCCTTCTATTGTCCTCCTGCAGCTTGTCAAGTTTGTAAACATTAATATCATACAAGGGCCACATGAGCATTGGAGGTTGCATTGTGAGTGGGCACCATAGTTATAGCCTAGCCTATTTCCCCAATAGTATATACTTTGGAACTTGGTGAAGGGCGGATTCTAAATTGATAGGATTGTGTGGCTCTGATCTTTTGAGTGTCTCAGGTAATCTAGACCACCTACTTTTAGCACCAACCATGGTTCCCTAAAAGGTAAAGTAAGGTAGGTTCTCATATTCTGAATAGACCTTGGTTCTAGCAGTGAATATTTTATCCCTTACCCCCTTGTTCTTATCCCCATAAGTCAATCTAAACCAGTCCCTAAGAATTTCTTATGGTTTACTGCTCTCAGCTCTTAATAACATGGGCTATGTTCTTTCCTTGTCTTTGTAATTATTCAATTTCTTTGTCATAATTAACTTCATTATGCATCAAGAACATCAAAGCCCTCAAATGTATATCCCCTATGTAGAGTAAAGGATTCCATTGAGTTTCTACTAGAATGATAAAATTGTGCACATATAACTCATAGAGCAAGTTCTGCTGCCAAGATGGCAGAGTCTGGTATAAACCATAGAATTCTTGAGCTGATTTGAATTATGCATTTATATTTTTGAGAGTAAGCATAAGTTGAAATAATAGGAATTGTTCCTTTAAACACATAGCATAAATTTGACATGGTGGTCTACAAGCAAGTGCTTGATTAACTAATTTGAGGGCATGATTCATCCTTTTTTTTTTGTTTGCCAATTGCTCTTTCAAATCTGTAATTTCCTCACCTTGGGACACTATTATTTTCTTCATCTTCTTCCTCTCCTCTTCCCATAGGGCTGCAGCAAGCATATTTTTTCCATACAACTGGAAAAGAAGTTTTTGCAGGGTAATGGGACCACTGTACTCTTCATAGTTATTTTTATTTTTCCTCTGTTCTCTCCATGACTCCTCTAAGAAATTTGTAAGCCATGTGGGCTTGTAGGGAACTAGGCCAGTGTCTTTAAGCTTGGAGTACCTTGTTGGCCTATTGGGGAATCATTTTGATTTTCATTTACTTCAACCCTGCATTCATCAATAGGATTTTTAGGAATGTTTGAAGTTTTAGGGTGAGGAGGAGAGTCATCTAGAACACTTTTTACTAGAGATTTTTCAATGGATGGTTTGGATGAAGTAGACTGAGCTTCTACTGACACTTTAGAAGTTTGTCCCCTCATTCTAGGAATTCTTCTCATAGGGGTCTCCTTGGGCATCACAACCTTCTTTCTACTACTTCCTTTTAGTGTCTCTACTGCAGGAGTGACTTTTGTAGGACCCGTCTCAGTTTTCTTTTGCTTTGCAACTGCAAGGTTTAGTTTTTCTACTACCAAAACTGAGGCCTCTTCTTGTAATTTTTATTTTCTCTTTGCTCAGGTAGAGGTAGGTATTTTAGTGTCTTGAATAGGTAAGGGCACATTCTCTTGCACATTCTCTTGCACATTGCCTTGCGTATTGCCAACTTCAGCATCTTGAGTGCTTTGCTCAGTAGGTTCATCAATGGGAGCTACATTCTCTTCACTAAGTTGGCTATTAAGGGAAACTTGGGGTTGTAGGGTTTTAGCTTGGACAAATTTTTCCCATGACATGGGAGAGGCATCCCTAAGTGATCTTTCTATGAGTGATTTGATTGGGGCATGATGGGTGACAGAGTTGTCCTTTCCCTTTTTGGGTTTCTTCAGCACTAATGTGTAACATGTTATACAAGAAATTAGGAACATTTATTGGATAATTGTGCCTTATGTAACTAAGAAATTTAAAATGATGTGCATGCAAATATGAAAATCTTCCTTCATAGGTGAGACACCTAATAATGTGCATAACCAGCTCGTTATATGGCGATAGAAGAGATGTCCTTTTGCAATCTTGCTTGGTTATATCCAGCTAAGGATCAATTCGTGTGATGAACTTAGCCCGGGCTGATCTTGCATCATGTGTATGAGGGTAATGTTCTCTTATTTTTGGCAACCTAGTTACTTCTACTATTTGCTCTTCTGTAGCAACAACCATCAATCCCCATACAATAGCTTCTCCCTCATTAAATGTTCTTGTAAATTTTGTGGAAATACCCTAACTAGCCACACACATTAAATCTTCTCATTGCCTCCACATCTAAGAGTAAAATAGTATGCTCCACTAGTTCTTGTCACTGTAATTGGCCACCCATTTTCACATTTCACACTTTTCAGCTAATTAATGTCCTAACAATTCCTTATGATCGGTGATAATGTATTTTAATGACAGTAAATCATAGATATGCGAAAATCATCTAAAAATTGAATTTAGATCACTTGAAAATTAAATTTAGGTCACATCATCGCCTGACAGTAAGGAATCATTCAATAATAAGGGTACAATGACTAGACACTTGCGTACTTATAGCAATTGAGTTTTAATCAATAAAGGGAGTGTAAAGATTTGAAAAATCTTAATAAATAAATAGGAATGTCATTGGGTTTTAGTAACCTTTCCTGCCCCCTACGAAACATGGACAAGTGTCCACACTTGTGATACTTAACATAGGGTATGGAACTGGCATAACACTCCAATCATATAAATAATGTAGTACTAGATATAAGCAATGAAATCTATGTACTATAAATGAACAAAGATTTGAAAATCTTATACTTGTTAGTTGATCATTGCATATACCAAAAGGTGGCAAAAAATACATTAGCAGTGATAGCATATGTCAATAAATTGGTGATGCTTATTGAAAGCGTTAGAAAATGATGATGTGGAAGGTGGGTGGGTGGTAGGTAAAGAAATGAGATGAGTTGGAAAAGAAGAAAGTAGAAAGTGAATGGAGAATTTTTAAACTTTATGTGAACATAAAGTTTTTATTATCGGCTTGGTTGAAGAAATTAGTATTGAAGAGTTGCAGGCAGGAGGTCAACACCTTTTGCTGTAGGAATGGTTACCTATTGTTCATTTGAAGCTGGCCGTTGAAATTGCTACATGAAGTCCTCTTTTGTTTGGGTCCATTTATATAACTTGAGTCTATGGCCATTGACTAAGAATGTAAGGCACTAGATCAATGGTACTTATCTAGATGGCTTCATTTTTAAATACATGGTTTATTTCATAGGGACCTAGCCATCATGTCTATAGCTTACCTAGCATACCTTTAAATTTGGAATCATACATCAATGCCCAATCACCAATTTGAAATTGTTTATTCTTAATGTGGGAGTCATGCCATTGTTTCCTTTGCTTATGTATGGTTTTGGTGCATTCTAGAGCAGCCTTGTGCATTTCATCCAAAGAATTAAGATGTACAAGACATTCTCTCTATGCTACAAGAAGTTCAATGTTCAACTTCAATGTTGTTCTCAAAGTTTTATGTTCAAATTCAATTAGGAGCATTTCTACTTTCTCATACAGTAGCTCAAATGGTGTGAACCCTGTAGTAGTCTTCCATGTTGTTCTATAGGCCCAAATAGCTTTTGGTAGTTTTCTATTCCAATCCCTTCGATGCAAATAAAATATTTTTGTTAACATGGCCTCTATCTCTTGATTTATGACTTTTGTTTGTCCATTAGCTTGAGGGTCATAGGGGCTTGATTTCCAATGTTTGATATTATATTGTTTATAAGTTCTATGATCAAGTTAGAATTGAATTGAGCACCCTTGTCAGTGACAAGTTCTTTGGGTACACCATAGCGAGTAAAGATTTCTTCATACAGAATTGTGCATGCGAGAAAGTTCCTAGTCGACACATGGTAGTCAACATTATCATGGCAGGTTCCAAATGTGATGCTCTAGATTTTGCCACATGGTGAGATCTAACGACAAGCACTTCCTCACATTGTGAAGATGCACAGGCATTGTGAAGATGTGCAAAAGTTAAGGAAAGTGAGGAAGCACCTAGCTGATATGTGGTGGCAGTCCTCGATTAGTAATGACATGGCAAGGAAGGTTCCTGGGCAATAACAAGGTGCCATGTGGCAGTGACATCGTAGGACACCTAGCAAGGGTGATGTAGTGTGGTCACTAAGCAGCAGGAGGTCCAATGAAATACTACCATGTAACTTTGTGATCACGAGCATGCGTCATTGCTTTGACTTCAACGTCTTTTGTCAGGTAGTTAGTGCACACAAGGATATATGATTTACCATTGGATGGAGGATCAATTTGACCAATGAAGTCCATGCCTCATTTATCAAATGGTGTTAATGCCATTTGTGGATTGAGAGGCATTTCATCTGTTCTCATTGGTTTGCCCATCCTTTGACACTTATCACACTTCTGTGTATAGTTAGCTACATCTTTGTGAAGCGTAGGCCAATAGTAACCAATTGTTAAAATTTTCAATGTTGTTCTTTTTGTTGCAAAGTGTCCTCAACATGGTTCATTATGACATGCATGTAGAATGTCATATGTTTCATCCTCTCTCACACATCTCCTCATAACTTGATCAGGTCTAATGTAAAATAGGATGTTATCGATCCAAGAGAAATGGAAACTTTTCTCTACAATTAGCTTATTTTCCTTGTAAGAGAAATGTGTTGGCATTTTATTAGTTGTGCAATGTAGTTAGCAATGTCTGCACACCATGGAGTTTGGACATCAATATGAAATAAATGCTCATCTAGAAATGCATCATCTATCAGAGTAGTGTCATTCTCATCATGGTTGATTCTTGATAGACAATCAACTACCACATTGGTTCTCCCAGGCTTATCAATGATGGTGATATCAAATTCCTGCAACAATAATAGCCATCTTGCTAACTTGTCTATAATGGTAGGCTTGTTCATGAGGTATTTAATTGCTGCATGATCAATATGAACAAATATGGGATAGACGATTATGTAATACCAGAATGTGTTTAGAGCATAAAATACTACTAATTGTTCTTTTTCAGTCACTATGTAGTTTAATTCTGGTCCATGAAGGCTCTTGCTAATATAGTAGATTGCATTTTCAAGATGTTGGGAGTTTTGTCCTAGAACTCCACCTATGGCATAGTTAGAAGCATCTATATGTATGTAAAAAGGCAAAGTCCAATTAGGATCCCTAAGTATTGGTGCAGTGGTTAATAATGATTTAAGCTTTTGAAAGGAGTTGTCACATTCCTTTGTCCAGGTAAATTCAGCCTCTTTGATAAGCAGGGTATAAAGAGGACTAGCTATCTGACTAAAATCCTTAATGAATCTTCTATAATAACCAGCATGTCCTAAAAAAGATCTGATATCTTTCTATTTTGTAGGAGTGGGGAGTGTGAGAATTACCTCTACTTTTGCAAGGTCTACATGGATTCTAGCTTCAGAGATAAAATGTCCGAATACTATTCCTTCCTACATCATCAAGAAGCATTTCTTGTTGTTGAGAGATAGATTGTGCTCTTCACATCAAATGAGTACCTTCACCAAGTTTTTCAAAGCTTCCTCAAATGTAACACCAAATGTAGTGAAGTCATCCATGTACATCTCCATGCAGTCATGTGATATATCAACGAAGATGTTGATTATAGCTCTCTGGAAAGTAGCTGGTGCATTACATAAACCAAATTGTAATACAAAATAAGCATAAGTACCCCAAGGACATGTAAATGTGGTCTTCTCCTGATCTTTTGGAGCAATGCTTATTTGGTTGTATCCACTATATCCATCTAAAAATGAGAAGTATTTCTTTCTAGTAAAATTATCCAAAACTTGATCAATAAAAGGTAAAGGAAAGTGATCTTTCTTTGTGGCATTATTTAATTCTCTATAGTCTACACAGATCTGCCACTTCCCTCCTTTCTTAGGTTCAATAACTAAGGGTGATACCCATTTACTGTCAGAGATTGGATAGATAAATCCAACATCCAACAATTTATGCAACTTTGCCTTAACTATTTCACGTAATGTTGGATTTATTCTCCTTTGAGGCTATTGGAGTGGCAAGTTTTCTTCATTGATATATATCCTATAGGTGCAAAGTTTAAGACTCAATCCTACCATATCCTTATAATCCCAAGCAAATGATTTTTCATGTTGATTGAGGAGCTTGGTTAACAATTCCAATTGGGATACAGACAACTTATTGTTTACATGAAGATTATGACCAAGGGAAAGTTCCACGGTAGCTGTTAATTCTACCATTGACACTTCTAGTACTAGTCTTGTAGATATTTCTCTTGGCAATAGTTGGTCAATTATTTTAGGAGTTGTTGGGTAAACATAATCTTCATAGATACATAGTTGTAAGACATAACTTTTATCAATATCTTTCGCCACTATAGACTCATTGGTGAGAATGCTTTGTACTATATCATCTTCTTCTTTCATTTTCAGAAAAGATTGTTTATGCTCCATCATGAGTTGGGCTACAAAATTTAGTTCTTCCTCTTCATCTCCTAAATCTGGCCAAATAGTTTTTCCCAAATCTGGTTGGGGTTGGGTAGGTGGATATAGTTCTAACTTCCTTATGTTTTGACCATTTGAAATTATCATATTGCTTGATCTACAACTAATTTTGGCATCAATAGTGGCTTACCAAGGTCTTCCTAATATGATTGGATAGCTAGCAAGTTTGACTTTGGGTGATAGGATAAGAAAATCAATAGGGTACTCCCATGAATATAAAGTCACTATCACATCTTCTATGAGACCATTTGGAGTGACAGTTGAAACTGTTTGCAAGTTGTAACACTATGGGAGTTGTCCTTAAGCCCTCCATGCATAACTTATGCATTGTATCTTTTCTCATTACATTGATTTATGCTCCTAGATCAACTAAATATTTTTTCACAACCTGTCCATTTATGATCAAGTTAACCACTAGACTACTAGGGTCTGAATACTTTGGTGTTACTACATTCCCTAACATGATATCTGCTAGTTGCTCGACAACATGAACGATTTTAGGGTCTTTTTTCTTTTTCCCTGGCTTCTTAAAACATGCTTCCTTAATAGCCTTTCCATAAAGAGGGACATCCTTGATAGCTTGAAACAGAGGAATTTGAACATGCATGTTTTTCAAGTGCTCAATAATGTCAAATGTCTCTTCCTTTTGGGGTATATATTTCTCTTTATCTAGCCTTTATGGAAAAGGAAGACTCACTATCGTATGGTCAGTAGTCTTACTAGATACATCAGTTGGCAAATTGATATCTGGCAGTATCACTTCTGGAAGGGGTTTTGCAGGAGTATCTACAACTTCCATTATAATAGGGTATTCTAGTGCAGGCGAAGTTTTACTTGACCTTAAATGTATATCAGATACTTCTAAGGAATATGTAGGGGATTGCTAAGTATTTTTAGTGTACATTTGCTATTTTGGTTGCTTGTTGTTTGGATTTGGCTAAGGCTGAGTAGGCAACTGAGTTAGCTTAGGGTTGACATTAGGTGCTCCAAGAGGTGGCATTATTGTAGGATGTGGAATTGTAGGCAATAGTTGTGGGTTACTAGGATTTTGGTTAGGCCATTGTGAAGGCCCCCTCTATTGATTATTAGGCTGCCAATTTCCTTGCAATGGTTGCTAGTTGTTCTGTTGATTTTTCTATTGATTGTTTTGTTGGTTTTGCCACTAGTGATTGTACTGGTTTCGCCATTGGTTATTATACTGGTTGGGAGTATTGGGAGGGATTCTGATAGCTTTGGTTTTGGCATTTATATTATAAGGATTTGAAAATTATAGAGGATCTTGAGGCATACCTTGTCTTGAGGCCCATGGTCGACGTTGAGCAATGAAGAACGATACATAAAATTGTAAAAACAACTCACTGCAAGAGTCAACAGTTTCTTTTTATAAACTTTCTTCTAACCTCCTAACACCATTGATCTGATCCCTATAAATAGAATATCGACACTTATTCAAAAATAGGAAATAAAACAAACTAACTACAAATCTATTGGAGAGAAATAAGGAAATAGTTCACAGTATTAGTAATAAAGTCTAAGCAACTGATTTGACACAATAGTGAATGCAGAGAAATTATAGCAATTCTTCATAGCTCCTCCTTGATAGTAGCCATGTGTTTTGGTACTGTTATGACTTCTTCCACTCCACCACAACTGAACCTTAACATTTTATCCTTTAATGCCGTCAACCATCTTTAATGTTCCTCTTGAATGCTTTCGACCATCTTCAACTTCCTTTGCTAATAGGTTAGTTATAATGCTGAGATATTTGCAAATAAGCATAATCAAATTAAATCCAAATATTAGAACACACATTCTGATGGTTATATGAAATACTGAATTATATATATAATATTGGAAAAATATGACATATTATCTACCCATAGGTTAATGGTTCTATTCCAGATTTTAATCATCAGTTCAGGTAAACACAAGTTCACAAATGTCTTGCTGGTATTAAAACAAAGTATTAAAATTATTATAAAATAGAGGCAATAATTAGCCTCATCAATTTGACCACAAGGAAATACCTTATACAAGAAGGGTTAGAGCTGATCCATAAGGTTGTCTTGATTGATTTTGGGCTATCCAAAAAAATGACTCTACATTATCTAGTAGAATAATTTTGAAAATTTTGTATATATCTTATGTGAAATGTTGTAACTTTGTTATCATGTGCATATTTAGATGCCAAATTTTATATATAGAAATTGAGAAGAGATGTAAGATGTGCATATTCAAATGCAAAAATTTATATAAAAAAGTTGTAAAAATATAACATGTGCATATTCAAATGCCCAATTTTGTACAGAAAAGTTGTAAAAATATAATATGTGCATATTTAGATGCCCAAATTTGTATAGAAAATTTGTAAAAATGTAATACGTGCATATTTAGATGCCAAATTTTGTATATAATTTTTTTTCTTAAAAGTAACATGTTACATTATTAAGGGGATGATCATTATATGGTATAGGTTTTAAAGACAAACTGCTTAAAATGGTGTATTTTCCCAAGTGTTCCCAATACCCTTAGAAGGCTTACATAGCCCAAATAAAGTAACCAACCTTTCCAATGACCCAAAAGGATTCTAAGGGCCTATAGACTTCCACCTAAACCCAAATGATTCACTTACCAAGTTTTAAACAATTACCTTCAAGGCAAGCCCAACTATGTTGTCCAACTAGGCCTATTAGCCCCAATGAACCCTCTAATGTTGTTTTCCTTTAACTTTCTCTCAAATTTTCCAAAATAATTAATGAATAAATTAAATATAGATAGATTTTGATTTGGCTTCCCCATAAAAAATCAAAATATCACTATGAAGTGTTTTGGATCAATTCTTGCAACCAGACAAATGTGACTATTTTTTGCCTAAAATAAGGGTGCATTTACAAAGGAACCTATATCATTTTTTATCACCAAACCTTGCCACTTTGGAAAAACTACTAAATAGTCAATATTTCATCACCACTAGATTTAGAGGGCATGAAAATAGAACCATCATCCTATGTGGTACACTTATTTCATATATTGTAATGATTTTGTCACTTTGTGTACAAGCTATGTATAAGTATTGGGTTTAAGTATACAATTATGACTGTGCATGTTAATGGGGTATGTATTTTTTTCATTAGTGTCAGTTTTCTCTAAATACTATTGTTCTTCCATACAACCATTAAATCCTAATTCACTAAATTCTTTAGAGTGGCAAGAGAATGAACAAGAACAGACTAGTAGAGATGGACAGATGTATCAAGTTCTTACAAATAGCATTTTTTAATCAAGTTGGTTTTGATATAGTTTTTGACAATTGGAGTGTTTTTTTTTTTTTCATCCTTCCTATATCTTTTTATAAGATTAGGTTAAGTTGTGTTTCAGTTTTCCTTCTTAATTTATGAATTAGGGTGATCCTTTCTATCCAAATTATACCATTACATTTTAATAGGGTTTCTCCCTTTTGCTTAAAAATAAAAATCACTGAGGAATATTGTAAGTTTTGGAATCAAGCAAGAATATTGTGCCAAAAAAATTCCATATGGAATCTCCCATAATTGAGATAGGTTATTATATGGTTTGACAACACTTTCCTATACCATCTAAAGGTTTATTGGTACATCTCATGTGATTTAAGTTAATAACCTTATAAGGTTGTAGCTAAATCATTCTTAGTGCATGTTGTGGACACTTCAATGAGTGGTGTTCATGAATGTTCTAGATATTTCATGGTCAAAACAAAGGGTGTCACTAAGGTTCACCCACCCATCCAAAGCTAATGACATAGTCAAATCAATGCCATGACAAATAGTTGGAAAGATGTGCACTACTGCACTAATTCATTAAGGAACATTGTAATTTTTGGTATCAAGCAAGAATGTTGTGCCAAATTAAACTCATCTAGGATCTCCCACAACTAATATAGATTATTGTAGAGTTCAACAACAAACTTTTGTACCATCTAACTTTTTTTCAATAGCACTCATGAGATCCAAGTTATGAACCTTAGATGGTTGCAGTTGAATCATGCTTAATGCACCTTGGGGACACCATGGTGCATGAAAGTCATAGATTTTCTAGAGACTCTATGGTCAAAACAAGGGTGTCATTGGGGTTTGCCCACCCATCCAAAGTTAACAATATAGATGAAACAATGTGATGACAAATAATTTGAAATATATGCACTATCACACAATTTCACTAAGTTTTGGCATAAACCAAGAATGTTGTGCCAAATTAAATCCATTTGGAATCTCCAAGAATTGAGACAGGTTATTATTTTGTATGACAACATAATCTTTTACCATTTGATAGTTTGTCAATACCCCTCACAAGCTCCAAGTTATGGCCCTTATAAAATTGTAGATGAATCATGCTTAGTGCACCTTAGGAACATGTCGGTGCATGGTTGTTGCAAACATTATAGAGAATTCATGGTTGAAACAAGGGTGTTGTTGAGTTCTTATTTTACATGGCAACAATGGAAGAAATCCTTACAAATTTATCTCTTTCAAATAAATCAAATCCAAAGTTCCATGTGGTTGTTTTCAACCAACTAGGTAGCTCAATTGAAGATAAATGTGAATTTTTATAAGGAGGTCTTTGTTGGTATCTCTAAATCCTACAAAAATTTGAAGGAATATAACTGAAAACCAACATATTTTGTATTTTCAGAGTTAAATGATGAATACAAGTTCTAACAATACAACTATATGAGTTCATATTCTCTTCATGTTTTTAAAGGAAAATAACAGAGTTAAGGTAACAATAAATTAAAGGAAAGTGGTGAAAATGAAATTCCTAATGCACATAAGTCACAATAACAACACATCTATGAATTAAATCTTCAAAAGGATCAAGTAGAAAACCACTGAGATGAGGAGCAGTGCATCCTCAACTCGATTGATATAATCATCAAAGGAACTAATAGAAACCAAGGGATGTTTCATAATTCATCAAATCATGCAACCACATGAAGTGCATGCACATGAGATAAATTGTTATGCAAGAACTCAAGGGTGATCCTTTATCCAATTTGTCATAAGAGGTGTCACAAGGGATCACCCACCCATCTAAATCTAACAAAACAATCAAATTGATACTACAAAAAATAGCTAGAAAGATATGCACCATTTCACCAATTCACTAAGGAACACTACAAGTTTTTGCATCAAGCAAAAATGTTGTGCCAAATTAAATCCTTCTGGAATCTCCTAGAACTGAGATAGGGTATTTTAGGGTTTAACAATATACTCTTGTATCATTTTAAAATTTTGTTCATACCTCTCACAAGATTTGAGTTATAACCCTTTGAATATTTCAACTGAATCATTCTTAGTGCACATTGGGGACACTTTGGTGCATGGTGATCACAAATTTTATAGAAACTTCATGGTCAAAACAAGGGTGTCACTAAGTTTTACCCACTCATCCAAAACTACCAATATAATTGAATCAATGCCATGATGAACAATTGTAAAGATATCCACTGGTGCACCAATTCATTGAGGAACACTACAAGATTTGCATCAAGTGAGAATGTTGTGCCAAATAAAAACCATCCATAATCTCCTAAAACTAAGATAAATTATTGTAGGGTTTAACAACATGGTCATGTACCATTTGACAATTTCTTGATACCCCTCACAAGCTTCAAGTTGTGACCCTTCAAATATTTCAACTGAATCATGCTTATTTTACCTTGGGGACACATTGGTACATGGTGGTTGTGAATGTTATAGAGACTTCATGGTTGAAATAAGGTTGTTTCTAGGGTTCATCTGCCCATTCAGAGCTAGCAAAACAATCAAGTTAATGCCATAAGTAATGGTGGAAAAGATATGCACTATTGCACCAATTCACTAAGGAACGCTACAAGTTTTGGCATCAAGTGAGAATGTTGTTCCAAATGAAATCCAATTGGAATCTCCTAGAAGTGAGATAGGTTATTGTAGGTCTTGAAAACATAGTCTTGTAGCACCTTATAGCTTGTTGATGCCCCTAAAGAGATTTGAGCTATGACCCTTAAAATATCATGGATGGATATTGTTTAGGATACATTAGGGACACTTTGGTGCATGGTGGTCACGAATGTTCTAGGTTATATGTGGCTGAAACATGGTTGTAACTAGGGTTCACTTAACCTTCCAAATCTAAATTCAATGATAAATCAATTTCACAATCTACAGTCTAGGGTCAATTGACAAGTTTTTATAATAAGACTTATTCCTTGTAGCCCTGCTAGACAAGATGCACCATATGTATGTTATTAATTATTTGATTAAGTTGTAGTCTTTATAATTCATGTATATATCATATGTTTTATTCATTCTTTTTAAATGTTGTTTAGGTCGACACTACCATGAATCTTGGTGTGACTATGGGATTAAGCTAGATGCAACCATTTACATCATCCTTTGATGTACATTAATTTTGTAATTTATGTATTTTCATTTTAGAGATTATGTAAATTTTGGGAAAAAAAACTGTACAATAATTGATTGCAACTAGTTTTAATTTTTAGGAGAGTGCATTCCCTCCTTCTAGTGATGTCAATGAACATGGTGACATGGTAAAATTTCTAATGTTAAATATTTAATGTTATTATATTATTTAAATAATGTTATTGAATGTTTGCTTTAATGAAGTATCATTTTATCTTTAATTTTACCATGGTATTTGTACATACATCTAGGATTCTTATGCTATCTTTTAATCTAATGTATAGTAGGGAAGAGGTGCACAAGTTAAGGACACATAAGATGGTGTCACTAAGGAGTAGATGAGACATGATGATGCATCTCAATCCTCTTCAACATGGAGAGAGGAGGGCTATAGATCAAATCCATGTTAGTTAGCTAGTGTATATTAAACATTTGTTATATTTATCATGTGTGTAGATTTATGTTATTGGGACTTGTTATACTCAAAATAACATTATCATGTATGTATTAATGATACACGTTCTTATAGGAAATTCTATGTTATGTTACTATATATTTGACTTATTTAATATTTTGAGGATTTGTTATGTTTTCATACTTATATAGATTTTATAAAACTTTTTACATGTGTTATTATATATGAAATTGACTAATGGCTCCCAATAGTATTTGTTTGGGGCCCAATAGATCTCTTAGAAATGGGTGCTCGTTATTTAAATGAAATAAGTACCATTTTTTAGAAATGGGTACCCATTTCATTTTCAATAGTACAAAATGAATTGTGTGCTTATTTTTAAAATTTAAATAAGAGGTACCCATTTCTCAAAAGTATGAGTAGAAAACCAACTGTAGATTTGAATTTTGTCTTAGGAGAGCCTTGGTAGGACCTATTGGCATAACTGATGGTGTGATGAGATTGTGAGTACAACTAATGATGTAATGATGTAAAGAAGAGTAATGGTCTAATTTCATGATGATCACTTATTGTGGTGTCATTGATGTCAACTATTGACCTAGTGTTCTTAGTATGTTTCCAAGTATAATTGAATGTTTTAAAGAGAATAAGGTCTATGATGCAGCTAGTGAAGAGAAGCATAAGATAACTGGTAAGGTAATAGTGCAAATACTATGAGTAGTTAGTGATAATTAGTATGTGATTTAATTGGTTTATCAAATTTTTGGTGAATTGAGTGGCCTGGCCATAATATGTTGAGCAGGACGATACTCACTAGTCAATATAACTTATTAAGTTATGATAAAAAAATCATTATCATAATAGGTAAATTATTTCCACTATTGAAAGATAAAAAAATACAAGATTTTTGGGTTGGATAGTTGATCAATGAAGCTATGGTAGATAGGTTAACATTGAATGAGTTATTGAGTAACAACTAGATAACTGGAATCAATGACACATGTTAATGTTGTAGTGACTTGGGGTGAGTGATTTGTAATCTAGTCATTTCGATATACATGTGGAGGTGACAATCTGACATCACATAATCAAAATTGAGTTTGTGGAGAATATTCTAGACAAAGTTCATGATAGGTCAAAACATGTTTGACCTCTAGCAAATAATATAATGAAATAGTTTGTAAAATCTTGAAAAGGTGACTTGTAATAGTACATAACATTTTATAGTTGGATCTAAGTAAAATACTTGAATTCCCTAATTGTAATATGTTTAGGTTTGGTTAAGTTAGTGGAAGAATCAAAACTAGTATAACTAGTAAAAGAAGATAGGGTTGAGATTGTTAATCATGGTCCAATTGGTGTGTGGAAGTGGAAAAGTCCATCCAGAGAGAAGAGAAGTGAGTTAAGAAGAGTTAGAGATCTTATGCATATATGCTTAGGCAGAGGTAGTGTTATTTTTTAGACAAATCTTTATGTTGTTCCCTAATAGCTACAACATGTGAAATTCCTTAACTAGGTCAATCCTAATAGGTCCTTATTGTAAATATTTTGATAGGATGGCACTTTAACTATTTTTTAAATTCCTTTTACAAGGATACTCCTAACAAGGTAAATCTCCTAATAGGGCTAAGGTAAATCCCCTAATAGGTTGGCATTTAATGGTGTCCATTTAAACTCTTAATATGGTTAAGCTCCTAACATGGAGTACTTCAAAAAAGTACAAATTATTTGTGGGTACTAATCCCCACTACAGTTCCAATCCAATCCAAGTTGGGTTTCCACATAAATAAAATATCTATATCAAAATTTGTGAATGATTAGAAGTTTTTGATGTTTCATTTGATGCTTTATAATTGATTACTAGTTAGTGGTTTAAAAAGTGAAAATTTATTTGATTTGTTGATTATTGATTCAATCCCCTTCTCATAAATCCAATCACTTAGGACCAAAAATTTATATCATATCTCTTCTCTTCTCTTCTATTGTGGTGAAATATTAACAAGTTGAGGTAAAGATTCAAGATGATGAAGAAGGAGGCTCATAAGTTTTGAAGAGAAAACTATATGTTATGTTGTGGAAGGATAAAGCTATATCTGATAGGTGTGAGAGAGCAATACTAGAGTCATGTGATTACATGATATGCCACTCTTCTAGGAACTCTTAATGAAGATTATTTTAGGATACAACAAGAACATATAGCTACAATGGATGTCATTTTATGTACTCTTTCATAACTAGAATATGTCAATGTCAACACCTAGATACTACTCATGATATGTGGTAGAAATTGAAGGCAATTTATGGAGGATATGCACATGTATAGAAGGAAAAAGTTGAAAGGTTGAAATAAAAACATGATGATATGAGAATGGTGGAGAATTAAAAAAATTGAACAATAAGACCAACGGATCAATATTATGGTCACTAAAATATGCCTTTAAAGTATTAGCTATTCAAGAGGTTATATCTTTAGGCACTTTTACTATCACATTGGATTCAATGGTAGGCAAGTTGATATATTTTGAGCTTAGTAATTTTGATAATAGTATGCCTAAGATATAATCTTCTTTTAGTACATTAATGAATCTTTTTCATACAAGAAAAGGAAGAGAAGGTTCAATTATTTCATATGTTTATAGGTTATGATTTTATATTAACTGAAGAAAAGGAATAGGAAGAACTTGATCCAATTGACCTAATCTAACAACATCATGACCTTACCCCTAGTTATTGGGAAGACAAGGAACTTTGGTTCTTTTTCCTCTTTAAGGAATATTTGTAAGATGTACACAACATCTGATGAAGGATATCACTCTTAACAAAACACACATACATACAAAGCACAATTGAGAATTTGAAGAATCAATAAATTGTAAGAACAAAAATACAATATTTTTATCTTCTCTAATAAAATGACATTACAATATTTAGAAAATAAAAAGCTATAGCCATATGGGAATTTCTATTACAATACCTTCAAACTAGACTTGATCTTGCCACACAACTTTAACTAGGAGGCTTATATATCCAAATTACCCCATGGTGAAGCAATTGGAACAATCTATGCTCAAATGAACAACTTACTAAAAATAGTAAACTTTCCAAAAATAAAAACCCTAGCCAAAGATATCACTTATTAAAAAAAACTACACAATATTTTTGGGTGATGCAAGATTGCTCTTATACCCTAAATGTTCCTACATCACATCATAAGTGGGTTCTTAACTTTAGAATATCTTACATTTCCTTCATCCATTCATATTTCCTATGTAACACTTGTTTATCACATGCATGCCTTCATGGCACATAGAGATTCAATAAGTGAAACTAGTTGATATCACGTGTTCTTATAGCATAGTAAATAATCCCCCTATTTATTTAAAAATGTTTTACTAAACTCATTTCTTCTTACCCCCTCCCATTACAGAAACCCAAATTAAAACCACCATATTTTCACCATATAATATTTGTATCAATTTTTTCATTAATATTTTTTTACACCCCTATATATATTTATATCTATGCTATGAAAAAGAGTTGGTTAGGTTTTAAGAAAAAATCTAGATTTGGTGGAAGGTCTAATATTGATTGATGGGTTCTAAGTTAACTAGAGTTTATATTAACTTGGCTTGGTTTAAAGCTAGAATCTAGACATATGTTAACCATTGAATTTTTCTTAGCCACTTCGTTATAAATTTGTTTCTTATTTTTTGAATGAACTCAAATTATTTATCCCCCTACTTTTGATATTTATCAAATAAAAATAGATTATAATATTGCCTCCACCTTATGATTCATGGTTATATTATCAACGTTAGGTAATCTTCTCCATGCATATCTTATGTAATTTTATGCTTTCCTTTTATAATATATGATTCCATAATATATGCTTACATATTTATATCATATACAAAATTTATTTATGTGTATGTGCTTAATCTTAACATTATATTTATCCATAGTTCCACATTCATATTATTTTGTCATATTTTTCCATGTTGTCCCTGTTACTGATGTAACATAAGAGGCTAGCTTGTTGTTTCTTATTACATGTATTTCCATGATTCTATTTTTCTAATCATCCATGTTATTTTCCAGATAATAAAATCTATGTCACTTTAGTATGATTCAATTTAAATTTTATGATCATATATTTTAAGCGTATTCTTTTCTCTCTTTATATTTGGTATATCACAGGCATGTAGTATCAAAAAATATATATAGTGGTTGTTATTTTAGTGTGATAGACCTATGTTTCTTAATTTTGGTCATTGTGGATCCTTCATGGCTCTAAAGGTTTTGATTTTGATGATTCCTTCCTATTTTGACATATATCACTTTTATTATGATATCCATCACAATCACGGGGGGCTTCATTTAGTGCACCTATATCACAATGCATGTGTTTGTGGAATACTATAGAATCCCCCTAATTTTAAAAACATATTACCCCAAAATCCTTCTTTTTCACCCCCTTCTAACATTTGCCTAGTACCCTTCACACCTCTTTTCAAAATTAAACCCAAATCTCCCCATAAAACGGCCTCCCCTATTTAGGCAATATATAGCCCATTTTTTTGCCCATATTAAAACCCTTAATATGGAGAAACATGATATTGTATTGCCTCTTGAATGAAAACCATGTGATCAAAATATTAAATTTTTCTTTAGGACATGGTGATTTCATCATAATCTTACATAATTATTTTCTTATAATAGATCCTTCACTGTTGGTCCCAACTAGTACTGGGCGGGGTTGAGTTAGTATCATCCACAAAACTAGTTGTTCTTTTAATGATTTCAAATAATCTTAATGTGGTCCACTTTATATCTAAAACCAAGATAAATGCAATAAGATTAAAGCAAGTAAAATCACATGCAAAAGCATTCATCAATTTGACACGTATATTTTTGTATATGAAAACCCTCCATGAGAGAATAAAAAACATGGTGGGGATAATATACCTGCTAACCCTTATAATGCATGTAAAAGGGTTCCCTGTTAATAGCTAAGAGGGCTTCTTCTAGAAGCACACCCTGTTAGGAGTTTTTAGAACCTGTCAAGGTTACAAAAGCTTTGTGAGAGATAACTAGCTAGAGTATTTACAAACTCCTTCTGAGAGACACCTTGTTAGAGGATTTTATAATAAGCGTACTAATAAAGCTTTCCATGTTAGGATCTTAAAAATAGATGCAATGGTAAGAAATCATACTAAGTTTTTTGACCTTGAATACATCATTGGCTTGTCATGTAAATCTCTGCACTATCTCCTCGCTAATCTTGTGCTTTCTTGGTGAGTGCTTTAATCTCACCTTTCCTTAGGTTATTCATAACATAAAGTCACTGTTCCTTCTTTCTCTATAATAGTTACCTCTATTGATATCCTTATTTTTGAGTTCTTTGTTCTCAATTATCTTCTTCTTCTATCGCAATAGTGGCAACCTCGTTTTTCAATTGCATACAACGATGACTTATTTAGTTGTATGTACCCTTTGTTCACTATCAGGGAATAATTACCCATAACTAGATCATCCCACTTAATCTTGAATTTAAAATTTTAATTCCATGTTTTCTATATTTACAAGAGACATTTGAGCCCTATACCTAGGCTCTAGATTGGTAGCTCTACCAGTCTTATAGTAACTAGATGGTGGCCTTTTTTCCTTGCATGATTCCAACATTTCTCTTTTACCTTATTTCACATCATCAGTGACTCATTGTGTTGATGAATTAGATCAACTCATGCTTACTTCAAACTTCTTGTGCCAATGCAGATTATGCTAGAGTGTATGTTGGTGAAACTCATGGCTAGTTGTAGTCAAATTCCTTCATAATCTTATTCCTTTGACCGATTATCACACATTTTTCCAATTACATATTTTTGGCCACTAATGAAAACACACCATGCTTCTTTCATTTGTAATGGAAAGGATACTTTTATGGTCAACAATCTCCCCCTTTGGCATTGATGGAAAAACATTGTTTTTCAACAATCTCCCCCAATCTATTTTGCAAGGTTCCTTTGATGGAAATAAAATTATCATTCCTTGGCCTATACCGATGGATGTTTCCAAAAGATGGACTTGGCTAAAATTTGTTAGAAACTCCCCCTAACAATTATGTATGTGTCTCTTCACTATTCTTTTGTCTCTATATCCTTCTGCTTCTATTCCTATTGTTCTTTTCGTGTCTATATTCTCTTCTATTTGATTTTCTTATTGTCTCATTTTCTATATTCTCTTTCTATGTATATTCTCTCTCTATTTTATTATTATCCCCTTGTATATATTTTGACTTTCTTATTCTCCTTCATTTTGTCATCAATGACAAAGGGTTCAACAAGATAGGTACAAGTTATTGAATATTTCTTGGTATTGACCTTGTATGGTGACAAGATGGGTAGCCCATGATATTTTAGATTTGTAAGAGAAATGATATGACTCTTTATATCCCCTAAGAGTATTTCAAGTTCACTCATGGTGCTACCCATAGCTTTAGTAAATGAGTAGTACATCAGCATTTTCAATGTGTGTTTGGATGATTATTGTCATTGGAGAGAGCTTGCATTGTACCTCCATGAGTCTGATGGACCTTTTGTCCTACTCATTCTTAAGTTGATGAATGATATTTAACATCCCTTGATTTTTGGACAAATAGTCAGATGCAAAGTTAGTGACTATATTGAAATTACCTTTTAGATTTTGGAACTCCTATTAAGCTTTTAGTATTTTTTGTTCCAGATTTGATGAAGGCTCATGTAGATCTAATGACTTCTTCATTACTTTTGTTGAAGCTTACAAAGTTTTTGTCAAGGTTTTCTTGGATTGCTAGAGTGTGACCCTATTTTTCTCTACCAAATTTTGCAATGTGATCATTCTCTTATCTTCAAGATTCTTCTCTACTAGTGTTTCTACACTTCCTTGATTATCTTTCATCCTGTCACCTAATGTGGAGATTTGGTTGATGATATCCATATTAAGATTATATTGGACATCTTTAGCTAGCTCTATAATGATGTATCTAGTGATTATGCATGTCCTTACTTATTTTTTCTTCGTAAGTTCTCCTTGCTTCTTTAAGTGCTTCCTATACTCATTGATGTCTTCCATATCCATGTCCTTTATCATTTATTTTTTTGAAACTATAAGTCCATTGAGTTCCTCCCTACCTTTGGGTTCTCTAGCATCCTTATCATAATTTTCTCCTTCATCTTCTGATCTTGAAGATGATGATCATGATCATGAAGAAGAAGATGATGATGATTTCATCATGTGCTTGATTAGCCATCTCTTCTTCCTAGAATACTAACCACCTATTATTTTTGATATGCTTAGTTCTCTATCTTTTCTTTTCTATTCATGTGTCTTTCTTTCAAACACCCTTGATCTCAAAGATGCAAGTTTGGTAGTAATACCCTAACCTTATTTATGTTTCTCTTCTTCTTCTTTGGCCTATTCCCCTTTCTTTGATGGTGACTCTAGGTCCTCTCCTATTTATGGATATTTTTCTTCTAAGTTTCATCATCTGGTATTTACACCAGCTTAGGTGATTTATCATTGTCATGTTCATCCTTCTCTTGTGATGAATCAAAAAAGATGGTCACAATCTTGATTGTTTCATTGATTTGTTGTTGTTTCATGCCTCCTAGCAACTTGACTCTCTCCTATATAGTTTTCTCACCTTCTTGTGTAGCTGGTGGGATAAATTTTGGTTTTCATCTATTTTGGTTTCAATTGTGAGCCCTTTTGCATTAGTTTCCTTAGGCATAGTTGAATCCTCTTGAGTCTCAATGATATTTTCTTGCTCCTCTCCCTATGGAACATAATCCTCTCTTTCTAGATTAGGAGTTTCATGTATCTCTTCTTCAACTCTTCTCCCTATCTCAACTCTTGCATCAGTTTCTACCTCTATTGGCTTAAGCTTGACCACTTCTTTAACCTTTGAATTGAATTGTTCATTTGTGCCTCCTAGTACCTAATTTGTTTTTAGTTAAGAATTAGTTTCTGGAGTGAAATCCTTCAAATTTTGGCTTATGTGATCTGAATTGATGAAGTGAGCTGTAAACATGATATCTAGTGAATCAATTACTTGTGATACCACTGTTCAAGTTCTGGAAAATCTTGCAAAACTTGAAAGAGTTGTATGCAAACCAAAAGCCATCTTATTCATTGAAAGTGAAATAATATATACAATGATGGAATATCAACACCACCATATCCATGAATTCAAAATGTTTATGTGGCTAAAATAAACAACAAAATTAAACTAAACTATTCAAAACTAGGTGTCTAATTACCCCAGCTTGTTGAGGCCATAAATTTTGAGCCAGCGCTTAATATTTGAAACCACTTATGTCATTGGAAAGAAGAACTAAAAATCTAGTTTTAGTCCCTAAAATAGAAAGCCTAAAGCTACCAAGTTTTAGAGATCGATTATAGTTTTAGCTTGAAATTTTGAGCAAATGACCTCCGAAAAGGCTAAACAAAAAGATATAGAATTTTTTTTTTTAAATATATGAAAAGTACTTTCAAAAATTAGATCTTCAATATAATTTGTTTCATTATACTTATTTGATTTTTATTCATTTGACTAGTTATGTGGTCTATAAAATCCCTTCTATTGTTGAATCTTCCTCTATATGCTTCTTTTAAAACTATCTTTTGAGACTCATTCATTCTTGGTATCATCTTGTTAGAGAATATTCTACCATTTTCTCATAATATTTTACTCCCATGCTCCATTTATCATTCAATATTTTTCTTATATCTTTGAGCAGTGACAACCCAAAATCAAATGGACTTCTTTCTATTGTTCTTAAGCTACTTCACACAACTCCCATAGATTTTTTTATTCCTTAGAAAATTTTGTAAATCTATTCTTAAGAATAGTGTAATCATGTTTCTTTATAATTGTGTTTACAATTTCACTGATGGGAATTGGTTTAGATATCTTCTTACCTTTCTTGAGTGTCAAAGATGCTTTTGCTTCTTTTTCTTAGGTATTCTTAGTGATCATAGTTGCTCCAACTACATCATCTTCATATTAGGTTTCCTCATCCTCAGGTTGATATGGTGATGATTCTCTTATTTTAGGTGCTTTATTTGTATGAGGGGGACTTGTTGCTAGTTCTTCCATTTCATTGGTTCTAATTACCTTGAATAACATGGAACTTAATAGCTTAGCTACCTAAGTCCTGGTAAATCTTTGTGGAGTTGGCTTATGTGTTGCCTTTTATTCCAAGAGATGCCTATTTTGTATTTTTGCACAAGTTCCAAATTATGGCAAGATGAAGATTTCATCTACAGTTATCATATTTTCTATGAATTGTGAAGCATTCTCATCTTTTACTTCATATCCAAAAGGTGCCAACCACAAAGCTCTTGGTTAAGCTACACATGCAATGCACTTGTTTGTGCTTGCTAGAAAGAAAACTTTGTCTTTGTAGCTTTCCACCAGACTTGTAGGTATTTTTTCTCTTTGGTTCATTTTGTTTTGGAAACCTTTGAAATAATCCAACATCATTGCATTTCCCTTTCCTTCTAGTTTTATGTAAGTATCTCCTATGTGAGTCATGATTGGTTAGTCTTCACTCTACTTGATGTTAGGGGATCAAATAAATTCAAGCCTCATTCAAAAGAAAATAAATAAAAGTATGGATCTATGCCATAGGATTTGATCATGATGATCATTTATTATATTTCCCATGCTTTCCATTATCTTCATGTGAAGATATTTGCATAAATCAACCTTTGGCTTGTTGCGGGTGATTTGAACCACTCTATATGTTATGTTACTTGGAACATAGTTATTTTTACTACTATGATACAATTTTTAACCCAATACCATGGTCATGAATCTTAACTTGGGACTTCAAATATCATTCACAATGCATCTTATTTTGTTTGCTCTTAATTTCCTCCAATCAAAAAATATTTTTACCTTGCTAAGATCATGTTCATTGATAAATCAATGCCAGATGCATTGAACCCATTATCCTTTCACTTAGGGCCTTAGTGATCCTATATAGTTTGTCCAACCATACATAACACTCATTATTTCATCATAAAATATATCTTACCCATTTCTCATGGAAGAAATTGGGTATTTCCATCACTATGCTTAGTGTGGACTCCACCAAATCTTTGTGTTCTTCTTTTAGGGCTCCTTTTGAGAAGAATGTACGTACAAATTTTTAATCTTCTTATCACTGATATCTTATATCTTGACTTTCATATATGCACCCACATATTTTTTGAGTATTTCATCATCATGTAGTGATGATAATGCAGTCTCGTTATCAATATCCTTCATCCTTGTTATGATTCCCTGGTACTCAAGGTGACTACACTTCTTTCTATTGATCAAGTTTACCTTATTGGTTTCTTCAACTATTGTTTCTATTTTCTTCAAGATTTTTTAGAACTATGAGGGATACTTCTTGTGGTCGATACTTTTGTAACTTCTCTTTGAGATCTTAGGGTTTCACAGAATGAAACCACATGACATATATAATTAATGATTCATATCACTTTTTCAATGGTTAGTTTTATGTTGTGAGGTCTTTCATCAATAACTTATTCTTTGTATTAGGAACAACACTTCCTCTTTTCATTTAGGGCTACTGGTTTAGACAAGGGGCCTAGTTTATAGATAATTTTCATTTTATCATTTGATTCCTCTAAGCTTTGTGAGCTTCATTGATTTGTGAGGTCTCACCACTAACCAATGAGCTTTCTACCTCATCTATCTTAGCTTCAACCACTTCACTTTTATTCATCCACTTGGTGGAGAAATCCTTCTCTAGTTGTTCCATGATCATATTCTTTTCCTTCCTGATTGGGAACTTGTTTTAGCTTCTACTACATTTTTAGTCCCTTGCAAGATGACCCATCTTATCATAGATATAATAGGTCATTCTAGTACCTTTCCATGGTCTAGTGTAGCTTCTTGTGTTCATCCTCAACTTGCATTGAATTTTGGGATGACCTTTTTTTCACAGATCTTGTAGACCATATAGATAATTGTACCTTCCAATGATACTCACATCCTTGGGAGATCTTTGATTGTCTCTAGCTAATCTTTTTTTGCAATCTTCTTCTCTATGTCCATACTTGTTATAGTAGCAGCAACACCCATCTATATTTTTCTCATTAAGATGAGATATACATTGTAGCATAGTATGGCCATAGAGATGGTAGTTGTTACAGTATGCTTCATGGGTATACTACTAAATAGGTTAAATCTTCTTAAACCAACACACACTAGATGTGTGTCCTTTCTTACCGCAAAAACTATAGATAGGTTTAGCAGTACCCTTACCTTTTGGAGATGTGCTTCAATTTCTGTTGTTGTTCAGGTGTTTGGCTTTAGAGGTCTCTCCCTCTTCAATCTTGGTATCACCTTGGTCACCAAGACATCATGTGCTCTTGTTTCTTCTTTGAGCCTTCAACTTCTCACATTCTTCATAGAGCTCTCATTGAATCTCCTCATTTTTTCATTTCTTTCATTTGTGCTTCTTATCTCTTTGGTGAGATTGATCACTAACTCTATTAATTCCATAAATTACCCCATGTTGGGATGGTCATTCTCCTCATTCTTCATCTCACCTGCTCTCCTTGCTACTACAATAGCTTCATCTCTTATCAAGATGATAACATCTTGTTTAGTTTGGGCTTTAGCGACCTCTCTAGTTAGGTCTTCTCTCTCCTTGCTTAGCTTAGTACATATTTCCTTCAACTTCTTTATCTTAGCCATTAGGTAAAAAATGGCTTCCTCTAACTTCTTGGATCCATCATATTGATGTTCAATAAATTCTTGACTTTCATTGAGCTTTTGCATCAACTTTTTTCTCTTAGATAAGGACTTTATCTGCTTGTCCTTCAAATCTTCAATAAAGTCTAGAGCTTCCTCCAACTCTCTTCTTAGTGACACCATTGGATATTCCATCAAGTTGTTAGACTTGTTGAAATAAGGGTTTATACTCTGATACCAATTGTTGGTCCCAACTAGTACTGAGAGTGGGGGTGAATCAGTACAACCCACAAAATTGGTTTCCCTTTTAACCATTTCAACTAATCTTAATGTGATCCACTTTATGGCTACAACTTGAAGATAAATACACAAGATAAAATAAAGTAAACTCGCATGTAAAAGTATTCATCAAGTTGAAATGGACATTTTTGTACCTGGAAACCCTCTATGAGAGGATGAAAACCACATTAGGGATAATATAACCACTAACCCTCATAATACATGTAAAGGGGTGCCATGTCAAGAGTGATAAGTACTTCTTTTGAAAGTGCACACTAATAGGAGTGCATGTAACCTTTTAGGGTTACAAAATCTTTGTGAGAGCTACCTAGTTAGAGGATTTACAAATCTTATTCTAAGAGACACCTTGTTAGAGGATTTTAAAATAAGCTTGATATTGAAGCTTTCCTATTAGGAGCTTACAAATAGATGCAATGGTAAGAAAGTATACTAAGTGTTTTGACCTTGAATGTGGCATTGGTTTTTTGTGTAGATCTCTGCTTTGTCTATTGATCTCTTAGACTATGTTGCCGATTTGTTTCCAAACACTTAGTCATTTACAAGCCATTTACTATGCAAGCTTGTGAGTTCACCACTACAATCAAGTTATCTAGTAAAGGTCAAGCATACAATACTTATACCAAGAATGGCAACAATTGTTGAGCACTTAGTAGAAAATGAGAAGATATGTGACCTAAGGAATATAGTACAAGCTAAGTAATATAATGAAGACAATGCATATTGAAAAGTTACTAAGAGCTGAGAAAATAGGCATATAGAAGTCGAGTAATAGCATGAAGGTTTATGCTTGATCGAGTGTCAGAGCATTCAAGTGCCGAGTAATTCAGTTTTGATACATGAGAGTTTGTAATGACACAAACTTATATGTAAACAACTTTTGGCCAAAATTTCTATGACATTTGATATTTGTTGAGATAGATCAGATGTCATTTACATGTCATTACAAAAGGTAATGATCCCAAGGCAAACAATTCAACCAATCAGAAAATGGGAAATAAATAAAAAAAGATGATGAAGTTTAAGTCATCGATAAAGATCTGGAAACTTCACAACATGTCTATTTAAGATGGATTCTGAGCCTAGAATTTATTTTTGTTACAAGTTTTGATCAAGATGCGTAAGAAGTTAATGCACATGTGAAGGAGTAAAACAAAGCTTCAAAGATAGATCCAATAGAGAGAAATTAGATCAGTGAAGGATTGAACAAAGTTATTAGATTAGGAGAATTAGATTAGAGATATAGGAAAGAGGAGACCCAAATCATATTATAGAGAAAATTGAGGGTTAGGTACTAAATTAGTTATTTTGTCATTGAGACAGGGAAAATCTCTTACTAGAGTGGTCCCAACAGACCTATGTAAATCTCCTAATAGAGACCTTAATCTAGTGTGAGTGTAAAATCCTTTAACAAGGTGAGACCTAAATAATCTCTTAAGCTTTTAATAGGATAAACCCCTCATAGGGTAGATCATATCTTATGATAAAAAATTGTAACTTTAACAAGTTAACTTTATTGAACTACAACAATGAAGATTTGTGTGTTTCATCCCCACCCTAGTTTTACCTTCATCTTGTTATGTGTTGAAATTTTATGGATGTGATGCATTTCATTTATATTCCAATACTTCAATTTTAATGGTAGATCTATGGGATGAATTAGGGGTGAATTTATATTATTGGTTTTGAAGTTTAAGATCCTAATTCACACACCCCCATCCCCCCTCCTCAGTATCTTATTTTCCATATACTCATTCCTAAAATTGGTATCAGAGCATAGTTCTCCTCTAAGAAAGTCTAATAGCTAGAGAGGATAAGATCATGGAGATGGAAGTGTACAAGATGGGAAATATCATTGAGAATTAGATGATTGAAATCTAGATTGTGTTACAACATTAGAGAGGACAAATAAGACTTAAGGAAAATCATAAAGAGAAGAAGATAGAAAGATAAATAGCTATTCAACTACATGACACTCAATACATAGAAGTTGACACTAAAGAACTACTGGATAGTGGAAAGACTAGTAACAATAATGAAGAAATGACATAATTGCTAGAGAAGAATAGTCCCCTAGAAAAAGAAGTAAAATATCTCAATGCAAAAAAAGAAATTCAATCAATTATACTCTATGAAGAAATTGAACAAAAGAATAAAGAAAAGGAAGAAAAGATCATGGATGAAGAAGACAAAAGCAAGATGACTAGTAGGCTTGAAAAAACATCATTTGAAGTTTAGAAGCTTACAAATAATCATCTTGATATGATAAATCAATTGGTAATTGCAAATCAAGAAGCAAACATAAAATATTTGGAGATCACAAATCTAAGATGACAAAATGAGCAATTAAAGAATGAGTTGAGGCATGGAAAGGAACTCATGGAGATGTTGAACAAACCAAATGAAGAAATCAAGAACTTTAAAGACATGATGAAGTCACCTAGAGAAAAAGACACCTTTGGACTTCGATACAAAAAGTAATCTTCAACCACTAAACAAGGAGAATCATCAAAAATTGGAGAACAAAGAAATGCAAAATCAAAAGGAAAGTATACATGTCATTAATGTGGAAAATTTGGACACACAAAAAATATTTGCAAAAGAAAAAATGGTAAGAAAATTTCTAAACCTAAACCAAGTGGTAATTGTTTTAAATGCAAGAAACCAAGACATCAAACATATGAATTTAGATAAAAGAACAGTGATTCAACCAGAAAGGTATCTAGATTCCAAGGTCACTACTACAATTGTCAAAAGTATGGACATAGGGCTTATGAGTTTAGACTCAAGAACAAGTCAAACAAGTTACTTGATAAACAAACTCTGACATCAAAGAAAACTAATACCTACATTTGAGATTATAATACATGGTACAGTTGTCACTATTGTGGAGAATTTGGACACATTTTGGAGAATTGCATTAAAAAAATAACAATGGAGGAAATTATAAGAAATGGTTAAATGGAGAGATAGTATGCTTTAGTTGTCTCAAAGTTGGACACATTAGTAAGAACTACAAAACTAGAACACCAACACCTATACTAGGGAATGCAAATGACAAACCAAAAGGAAAGAAAACATGGAGAGAAATAGTAAGAGTTGGAAGCAACAGGGTAGAAGCCATTATGATTACCCAATCTGATGGATCAGATGATCACACAACATCTCACTAAAGAAAAGAAGGTATGTAGGAGTTGTATACTTAGTGTTATATTTTACATCAATTCCTAGCATAAAAGTGATGAAAAGTTATATTTTCATAAATAGAGATGCATTAAGAGTGGTTGGAAATAGAAAATCAGAAAGTACTAAGTATCAATAATACAAGTCTATGTTGACTGAGCCTTGCAATATAGACTAAGTGATCAAGGACTACATATTGATTGAGTGAATTGGTTATGGCTGAGTGTGTAACCTTGACCAAGCCATAGTGAAGACCGAGCTAGCTGTCATACACTATCTAAGTATGAAGACATTAGTTGCATACCTAAATTGAAAGATTGAAGGTATTTATTGAATTTGAACATTCATTTTTACTCACTAAGTGGTCAGAGAGCTCACAAGAAGGTTTAAAATGTGATTAAAGTGATTTTACCAACCACAAAAAAGAATCTTAGCAAGTTATCAATGAATTTGTGAGGTAAAGTAAGTTTTAGTCTCAGTGTCGAGTAAAGTATTTAGTGGAGGTATTTTTTAATTTTTTTGTTTAAAACCATGGTTCACAATGTCTTCTAGAAGTGAAATGACAAATGATAGCAGTGCACAAATCATTAGGAATGATCAAAAACCTCCGCCCAATTTCATAAATACAATTAACATTGAAACCCATGTTGATAATGTTGGAGCATTTTCATCAATTCCACCTAGAGTATTGACTGTGCAAGACATTAGATCATGCTATCAATGTAACATTGGAGAGATTATATATTTTGAAATTAGGGTAGCATATGACAAGCCATGCATTAATGGAGTTTTGAAAGATGTATTCAAGATCATTGCTAACAAAGGGCTTACCCATGCCCTAGGATTTCCAAAAGTTTTCAAGGTCAAATGGATCTAGATTGTAATAAGTCGAGTTCATGACATGAAATTTTTGTTGGAAGGTGGACTAGTAAAGATCAATAAGGAAATCATTCAAAGGGTAATAGGATACCTACATTGGAATGACCAAAGAGCATAAGGAGTGGAATACAAAATGAAAGTAAAAACCTAACCAAGGTGAAGTGGAATGGTTGTGGTATATCAATTGATGGCATTGGGGATCCATTAATTGAATTTTTTGTTCATGTGATTACACACAAGTTTTATCAATCAAGCATATTGAACAAAGTGTCATGTGTTTCAGTTGATTTAGAATACAAGATTGTGAAGAAAGATCATTCATACGATCTTGCTGAGTTGTAGTTGCACCAACTTACAAAGAACCTAGAAGCAATGAGAAAAGCTAAAAATACATCTTGTAAGTTTGGTTCCCTACTAGTTTGTATATTTTTCATATAGAACTATTTTCCTACCATTGGAAAATTTGCATGGGATAGAAATAAGACTAATGTGGAATAGTTTATGACCTAATAAATAGGTTGGGAAAGAATATTGAGGTATTATTAGACAACTAATTTGAGGAGTTTAAAGTTAAAATGAAGAACATAATGAGAATTCCAAAGTCTGCTGTAGAAAAATATTATGATGAAATATGTTTCATTATAGACACAAATTTTGTGTATGCATAGGTGGTATTACCAAGGGTAGCATAGCTAAGGCCAATTCCCTATGAGGAAAATATGGATGATGTAATGGCACCAATTATTGCACTATTGACAGAAGATATTGATGCTAGTGTCGAGTAGGTTGGCACATACAAGACTATTATTAGTGAGCTGAATGTTGAAGTTTGCACACTCGAAGAAGGAAAAAAAAGAAAGAGAAAAGTTGTTGAGGCTAGTTTTAAAGAACAAAGAGAAGGGTTAGGACAACCCTCAGAGGTTAAGGAGGGAAAAGGCAAAGAGCTTGCAGTTGTGAAGCCAAAGGCCACTAGACAAAGAAAGGTTGTTATATTAGAACCTATGGTGAAGGAAGACCTCCAAAAGGACATGAACAAAATGGTGACACCATAGAGGCCAAAGGGAAAGGTGATCATCACCAGAAAGAGGTTAGCACAACCCCCTACTGAGCTATTTCTAGGAAGTCCATCAAAGAAAATGAAGCACGAAGATGATCAATAAAAGCGAAGGAAAAAGATGATCATTGCACACAAGGAGGAGAAAGATGAAGAAAATAACAAGTCTAATGAGACCAACAAACTACAAGTTGTGGGTCTGATCTGCCAATTGGTTTTTACTATCTCTATTGCAGTCTTGGTTAATGGTAGCTCCTCTCCTTTCTTTTTTCCTTCTCGAGGGCTGAGACAAGGTGATCCTTTATCCCCCATCCTTTTTGTTATTATGGCTGATTTCTTGGGGAGATTTATTGAGGACCTGGTCCTAAAAGGTTTTCTCAAGGGCTTACAACCTTCTTCTCAACCGTTAATTTTCTCTCATGGACAATTTGTTGATGATACCATCTTCATGGGTAAGGCTGAAGTGAAGGAAGCCAGGATTTTAAAGTAGGCTATTAACTTATATTCTGCCACTTTCAGACAAGGGGTTAACTGGAGCAAAAGTGTTGTGTTCTTCATTAATACCCCTATCCACAGATAAGATAAAATTGCTAAAATCTTGGTATGTTCTATAGGATCTCTCCCATCCTCTTACTTGGGGCTCCCCCTAGGTTTGAAGGTCCCTAATGCTTTTTGGGAAGATCTTATTAACAAATTTAGTAAAAAAGTTGGTGGGATGGAAAGGAATTCTTTTGAGCCAAGCTGGTAAGTTAACTCTTCTCAAAGCTTGTCTCCAAAGCATTCCTACTTATGCATTAAGTCTTTTTAGAATTCCTTTTAAATTTTTTGAGTCAAATCATAAAATTAAAAGAAACTTCTTATGGACTAGCTCTGAGGATAAAAGGAGAATCCCTTTAATTTCTTGGGATCAAGTTTGTAAACCTCGCAGTGAAGGGGGATTAGGAATTCAGAAAATTAGTAGTTTGAATAAAGCCCTTCTAGCCAAACAGGAGTGGAGAGTGTACCATGACAACAAAGAGTGGAGTTCCATTTGGAAACATAAGTATCTCTTCAATGCTTATTCCCTCCCAGATTACCTCGAATCTCCTAATGTTATTCACTCTTCTTCCATATGGGGAGCTATTTAGGGGACCAATAAAACTTTAAAAAAAGGATATTCCTGGAAAGTTGGTAATGGACTTAAAGTGAAATTTTGGGAGGATACCTGGCTTATGGACCACCCTTTGATTGAAGATTTTAATGACAAGGCCTTAATTGATCGATGCAAGCAGAGATTTGGCCTTCTTGTTTGTCATTACTGGTAGAATGATTCATGGGTGAATTTAACTGATGTTAGTCATGGGTTTAGGAATATCCAATTATCCCTTAATGTTGTTTCTCTTTACCCTTATCTAGAGGATGAGATTATTTGGTATGCTGATCCTAATGGGAAATTTAAAGTCTCTTCTATCTTTGCTTCTAAGGATAAGAGTAATCAACCTCTTTGGTCTCAAGCTTGGATTAAGGGTCTCATTCCCAAAATTAATATTTTCTTTTGGACTCTTCTCCAAAACAAAATTTTGATTCTTGACAACTTGCAAAAAAGAGGTATAAATTTGGTTAATAGGTGTTCTTTATGCAGAAAGGGACTTGAAGATAGAGATCATATATTTTTGTGATGCTCTTATACCCAGGAAGTCTGGACTGAGATTTTGAATTTTTGGGGTATGATATGGGTCCATCAAAACAATGTGGATCTTTCTTTCAAGAGTTCGAGATGCCCCTCAAATGATCCTGATGCTCAATTTCTTTGGAAACTAACCCTCCCCCACCTTTTCTGGGGCATATGGAAAGAAAGAAATAATAGGATATTTAGAAATAAAGATCTTCCAGGATGGGTGCTTGGTCAGAATATCATCAAAGCCTTCGAGGAGAATTTTATGTCCCAGAGGGAGTCCGCTCAAACCTTCCAACTTGATTACTCTTTAAGATCTCAAAGACCTAAGTTGAAAATTGATAATCCTAGATTGATTATAAAGTGGCTTGTTCCTCCTAGTGGATGGATCAAAGGGAATTTTGATGGAGCTACCAAGGGTAACCTGGGAAGAGCAGGATGTGGAGGTGTTCTTAGAGATCATATGGGAAATGTTATTGATGCTATTGCTATCCCTATTGGTCACTTGAATTGTAATATTGCTAAAGCTATTGCTGCCCTTTATACCATTAGTTTAGCTATTGATTTTGGGTACTCCAAATTATGGTTGGAAGGTGATTCTCTAAATATTATAAATATTCTTAATAATAAAAATTCTATTTCTTGGTCTATAGAGGCAACGGTTATGAAAATCAAAACCTTATTTCAAAATTTTGAAAAGGTGGTCATTTCCCATACTTATAGAGAAGCCAATGGGGTCACTGATTGGATTGCAAATCACACAGTTCAAATGGGGCAAAAGATGAGGTGGCTTGATGATTTAAACAAACATGTGGATCTTAAAGTAATTATTAATTATAATGTTATTCATTCTAGAGTGGGAAAGATTTGCTTGGATTAGGAATTTAATGATTTGTGGGAGTGGCCTTATGCCTATTAGATTACCAGTCTCGAGGAGGTACATTCATGTGAAGGCTATGTGTTCTCTGCATGTATCCTTAGAAAGGCATCCTCAATATCATGTCACAAAAAACTAGTCTCACTTCTACCTCTTTGCTATCGATATCTAGGTGTCTCTAGTTTCTTGTTTGCTCTGCAATATGGGAGGTGAACCGAGGAAGAAGGAACCAAAAAAATGTGATGATTGGAAGGCTAGGCAAGACATTTGGAAGATTCTCCAGAAAGGGAAGGTGGTCAGCTACTTGGAGCGGTTGCATGGATTCAAACCCCATGTCACCACTGCCTTCTTCAAAAACTAGGTGGATGATAAAGTTACTTTACATGGAGTGTTTGTAAAGCTCACTGAGGAATTCATTGCCAAGGTTACTAGTATCCCCATCAAAGATATCAAGTCTTTGAAGCAGACCAGTATTTCCAATGCGGCCTACAAAAAATTCTCGAAGATGGAAGAAGAGGAGATGCAATTGGAAAAGAATGGCAACTTCTTTGATGTACAACAGATAAAAGGTATTTGGCATGATGTGCTTGGTTGTATTCATGAGTATTTCATCCTTGATGGAAGAAATAAAAGGGTGCACATGAAATTCCACTTTGTCTTCCTTAACCATTTTAGGTACAAGGACAAAATTTCCTTCCCTTTCTATTTGCAGTTTTCTTTGCTCCAAAGTTTGAATGCCCATAAACAGAAATAGTCTCGACCCATCTTACATGAAGGTCTGATTTTACTCATTGAGGGTTTTTGTTAAAATAAGTCCATTGCTTCGTCTTTGTCCACTGGAAAGAAAAAGAGTCCTAAACCCTTAAAAGGTAAAATAGATGAGAGTGTTAAAGAGAAAATTAAGGCTAAACTGAAACCCTCTAGCTCTCAAAGACAAATTGAGGAAGAAGATACAGAGGTGGAGAGCACTAAAGGTTTAGATAAGGATGTCCCTAAGGAAGAGAAAGGGATGAATGCTAGGGAGTTTAGCTGTAACCTAGATGGTTAACTAGATTTGAAAGAAAAAAATGAGGAAGGGAGAGAGGAAGATACTACTGAGGTGAATTCAGAACAGAGCAAGTCTGATAATGAGGATACTCATATTGTGTTTGGGGGAGGTGATAAAGAGAAAGAAAATTTAATTGATGATCCTACCATTTTGAGTGAGGAGAAAAACATGGGGAAAGCTTCCACTCTTGTAAAGGAGATTGAGGGACAAGATAAGGAGGGCCAGAGCTATCATATTCATGCGGAGTCTGGTGAGGAGCAGTCGTTGGATGGGGGGATTCACATTGATAAAGTTGGCCCCTTACAACACACCATTGCTGATGATGCGGGTGACTCCACGGTAAGGGGAACCAAACTTTCCTTCCTTCACTCTGCTAAACAAAAAGCTAACTATTTCCTTCAGGTTGACTCCTGGTTATATAATGAAATAATGGGGCTAAAGAAGAAAGTGTATACCTTGCAACATAACCAGGAGGCTAACCAGGCTATTATCCAACACATGGAGGTGCAAATGGGAGATATCCCAAAAAAACTAAAGGATTATGAGTAGAATCTTAGAGTGCTCATCAAGGAAAGTGGAACAAAAATGAAGCAAGTAATCTCAAGCATCTATGTAGTTGCAGTGACAGTGGACAAAAGAGAAAATGAAGGAACCATATCTTCGGAGGGCCCAAGCAAGAGGACAAGACAGAGTTTGAGGAAGAAAGCTTTGATTGCTACTGCTTCTTCAGCTGCTAACTCCATCCAAGAAAGGGATAAGATTGGTCAGGAGGCAGTGAAGATGATTATGGAACTACAATAGTTTCTTGGGTCTTCTTTTCTGGTCAGGTTCCTATTCAGGTCCTGTTTGTTGGCTGTTACTTTTGGTTCTTGTGTTTGGTCCTATTTTTTGGCTTTTAGTTTTTAATTTGTTTTGACGGTTCCAAGTCCTTGTAAAACCTAGGTACTTTATTTGGACATTATTAGTGGTTTTAGGTCCCTGTAAAACCTGATTTTGGTTCTACTTTTTAGTAGGTTTATGTGCTCTTTCTTGTTGGATGGCTTATTTTTTTCATTTTTTGATGTGAAAGGGTTTCGAGGTCCCTTCAAAACCTATTTTTACCGTAATCTAAAACAAACTACAAGTGGTAAATAGACTTCCTCTGATGACTGTGGATCAGGTATGTACAAAATTGATAGATTTAGAAAGCATAGTGGGTTTCAAAGACATTCAATATGATTCTTTGAACAAGGACAATCAAGAAAAGCTTGAAGGTGCAATGATTGATATGATGATCAAGTTCAAACACACTCCCCTAGAATTGGGAACTAGATTTGAAGTGGGATTGTACAATAGAGTGGATGTTAAGTGGAAATGGGCATTATCCATTAAGAAGCAAATAAGAGAGACAACATTGGCACAAGTTATACCTGATTTATGAAAGACTCATATGGCAATAGCCCTTAAGGATTTTGTTAAGAAGTTTATCCTAAGGCACATGGGATATAAATTTTTGAATAATAAAGCTCATGAAGTTGAGCAAGATAGTATAAGAGGATGGAAAGAAGCATTCAGAGTGTTTATTCCAATATTAGAGGTGAGGGAAGGTCGAGTTGCTATTGAATTTGAAGATGCATATAAGTTGGAAATGGCCAAGCTGGAAGAGAAAATTCAGCAACTTGTCAGTGGATATGAATAGAAAGACATGGCCAAAATTGAAGAAGACATTGAAATCCCTCCACATAATCCCAATATATTGACTAAAGAGGAAATACAAGGTTTGATGAAGGACTCAAGAAAACTCTGTACAAACCCAATTTTGTTATAGGTAGTTTAATATCTAAAGCCGTAAGTCAACAAGACTGATGATGTTACAATCACACCAATTATAGAGGCTAAAAATGCCAAGAAACTTGGTAAGGAATTAATTTTATATTCACCACCAACTTGTATGAAAATTTTGAGAATGGAAGAAATTTTTGATAAAGATTCATGCACTAAGCTGGTAGAAGTTGAAGTAACATAGAAAGAGCAAGAGGCTAGTCAAGCTCTTATTTAATCATCAAGTCCAAAGGTTACATAACCTACACAAGGGATACCTATATAATAGGTTATATCTAAACTACTACAATAGCCAAAGGAGAGATCAAGTGAGAAAGGGAAGCAATTGCAACTATCACTGCCAAGTGATACACACCCAAGATCTCAAGATGTGACTCATGTAGAAGAGGATGATGATGAGTTAGTGAATGTTGTTGAGGTAATTACATTACCTATATATGATTTGAATAATCTTACACTAGAAAAAATGCAAGAATTGTAAATCTTATTGAGTCATAAGGAAAAACAAGAATAGTTGAAGAGAGAGTAGAAGAGAAGACAGGTACTACATACTGTCAAAGATATTTAACAAATGCATTTGGAATTATAGATGTAAATAATCAACTTGTAATTTTCGACCAGCTAGTGTATGTAGTTGATAGAACTCAGAGACATGACATAGAGACAAATGAGAAGTTATTACAATAGTCTAAAATAGGAATGTAGAGACAAGCCGAGCTTTCTACATCTATTACACAATTGGAAATAATTTTGAAGACCACCAGTTCTTTATATTTGAAATTATGTGATGTAGATTTCTTTTTAGTAGATACTACATGCTCATTAGAGCTATTACATGCAGACATTGGAGAAAATTTTATTACATTGGACAAGAACACAAGTTTGAGCTCATCCTCTTATTGTGAACTAAAATTTATTCAAAAGAGGTTAGCTGAGATCATGACTAAAGATGCAAAGATAACAAATAAGTTTCCATTGATTTAACTTCAATTATTTCTAGATATAGAGATAATTTATTAGTTAATCTCTATTGCTAGAGGTATTTTGAAGAAAGAGACAAAAAAATTGAACATTGCAAGATTTATTGACCTAGTTGTTGAGCTAGAAATTCAATTTCAGATTTTGGAGTAGGTATAATAAAGATGGAATAATGACTATGCTAATATTGTGGTAAGTCATCAAATATTCTTTGAGAAGTTTCAACTCACCCCAAAAGCCCCAAGTTCCATTAGTGAAAAAAACAAGAGTGATTGATGAGACTAATGAGAAAGATAAAATAATGAGAAAGGGGGAGATAAGAAATAAAGGAGGAGATATGAACAGAATCATAAATAAATTTTGGTCTCAAAGGGAGAATAAATTTTTGGAACAAAATGATTTGATGACAAATTATATTTTCCACTAATGTCAAATGGGGAGATTGTTGATCTCTAAGCCTATGTTTTGGATTAGTGTCCAAACACTTAGTCATTTACAAGTCATTTACTAGGTAAGATTACAAGGTGATCAATGTGATCGAATTATCTAGTAAAGCATGAGCATACAATACTTATACTAAGTAGGATGAGAATTGTTGAGCACTTAGTAGAGACTGAGTAGATATGTGAGCCAATGAATATGGTATGAGTCGAGCAATATAATAAAGACCAAGCATATTGAAAAAATAGTAAGAGCCAAGTAAACAAATATAAAGAAGTCAAGTAATCGCATGAATGTGTATTCTTGACTGAGTGTTAGAGCATTCAAGTGTAGAATAATTTAATTTTGATATGAGAGTTTGTAATGGCACAAACTCACATGTAAATAGTTTTTGGCCAACATTTCTAAGACATTTAATATTTGTAGAGCCAAATCAGATGTTGTTTATGTGTCAATATTATAGAAAGTAATGATCCCAAGGTGAACAATTCAACCAATCAAAAAATAGGAAATAAATGAAAAAAGATGATGAAGTTTAAGTCATCGATTAAGATCTAGAAACTTCAAAAAATATCTATTTAAGGTGGATTCTAACCCTAGAAATTTTTTTTGTTACAAGTTCATAACAAGATGCGTAAGGAGTGAATGCACATGTGAAGGAGTAAAATGAAGTTTTAGAGATAGATCTAGTGGAGAGAAATTAGAGCAGTGAAGGAATGAACATGGTTATCATATTAGGAGAATTAGATCATAGATATAGGAAAGAGCAGAGCCAATATCACCTTGTAGAGAAAACTGAGGGTCAAGTATTGAATCATTTATTTTGTAATTGAGACAAGGTAAATCTCTTAATACAGTACTCCTAATTGACCTATGTAAATCTCCTAACAGAGTCCTTAATTTATTGTGAGTGTAAAATTCTTTAACGAGGTGAGACCTAATAGTCTCATAAGCTTTTGATAGGGCAGACCACTCACAGGATAGATTGTATCTTATGATCAAACATTGTAACCTTACCAGGTTAACTTTATTGTTGCAATATTGAAGATTTGTGGGCTTCATCCCCACTCTAGTTTTACCTTCATCTTGAAGTGTTTCTTGGTTACCATATTATTGTTTATGTGTTGAAATTTTATGGATGTGATGCATTTCATTTATATTACAAGATTTCAATTTTAATGGTAGATCAATGAGATGAATTAGGTGTGAATTTATATCATTGGTTTTAAAGCTAAAATTTTAAGATCCTAACTCACCCCCCCTCCCCCCCCCCTCCCCCCCCTTCCCTATTTGTATCTTTTTTCCCATATGCTCATTTCAACACTATCTACTTGAAGATACACTAATCTTCCTTCTTTCTTGGTGTGTTCTTTGTTCTAACCTTTCCTTAGGTTATCTGTAATAGCTTATCATTTTTCCTTCTTTCTTTCTCTACAATAGTTACCTTTGCTAATTTCCTTCTTTCTATGTTCTTTGTTCTCATCTCTTTTCTTCTTCTATTATGGTAGAAATAAGCTCCTTTTTCAACTACATACAACTATATATGACTAATTTAGTTGCATATACCATTACAACTATGACTGAGTTAGTTTCATAAACCCTTTCTTTTTTATTAGGACTCAATCTTGAATTCATATTTTGAATTCCTTGCCTTCTAATGTAATGGACACCCAAGAATGCCCAAAAGCTGAACCAAGGCTGAAATTATATTAATGCTGAAAATGTTGCAATCAATTACAAAGAGATGTATTCCAAAGGCCAAACCCTAAGGGAATGACGTCTAGAATGTTACAACAGAGAATGAACGTCCCCTATTGCCAAAAAAGAGTGTGATTCACACATCCAAGCTATTATCAAATGCAAGTCATAATCATTCGATACAGTAATCCCATGCTAAACAATGAGACTCTCACCCCTATTTATCCTATTCCTTCACCCTTCTAGAAAGAACTAAAATATTAATTAATTGCAAGTGCTAGAAGCTTCCCCCTTCCAATAATTAATGCACTCTCTAGAAACTCCTCTCTTGCAATAATTAATTGTGCTTCTAGAGGCTTCCACCTTTCCAATAATTAATACACACTCTAGACGCATCTCCTTTGTAATAAAATAATTAATTAAATTAATTAAATATAAATCCACCTTTTAATTTTAATTTATTTAATGACTTTATAAGAAATTAATTTAATTTTTTCTTATCCTCCACTTAGATTTTGGAGAACGTGAAGGCCAAAAGATGGGATCATTACAAATCCGCCCTCCTTGAAATTGCTTGTCCTCAAGCAATTAAGTAACATAATGGACTCCAACCTCCACCTGGATCCCAATATGTGATATCCATATGGAAGTTAAACCAACTACAAACCCGCATCATCAGGACCAACCCCTGTAGCCTAGCATTCAAAACTTGTGCTGATGAAGTCAGAATGTCATCATAAGGCAACTCCATAGAAGATCTATGAAACGTCTTCTTCCCTTTATCTATCCACATAATATATAGTGGACTGGAATGCATATTATCACCATCATTCATTGAAAAAGATGTAGTTGTAGGTGAACCATATGTACTCATGCTAACTGTATCAACAATAGGTGTTGCTGCATCGAAATATATGGACATAGGAACAACATTAACTGCTGCAATAGAAAACTGAACTGAATTTGTAGTTGATGAAAACTCATAATCATTAACATGTGTGGCTTCATTAGAAAATACATCAACCCCTGCATTTATACCATTAAACTCCTCATTGGATGCTTCAACTGACATAGAAGTGGCTGCTGATATGATAGTATCCTCGCATTCTCCTAATTCCACTATTGCTATGTCATCATCCCTTGACAAGGCTTCATATGTGGTCTCCTAACTTTGCACGCATGTTTCTACTAACTCTGCCAAAATGCCCACATCACCAACATCATAGCTAACTGGCTCTATATGTGTCTCAATCCCACTTGAGAAATCGACTACCTTCTGCTCTGGAGCAACATACAAATCATAAATGTTGATGCCCATCTGTCTAGCCATAAGCTGCAACATCACATCCATTTTCCTATTCTGCTCTTGTTGCATCCTATTATGCTCCTATTTCATACATTTCCCCTTCTCTAATGTACCCAATAACTTTCTGAACATCACATCTTGATCTGGACTAATATACATCTTTATCCGACTATCAATATGATCTCCACAGGATGGCAGGACTTATAGCTCTGATACCACCGTAATGGACACCCAAGAATGCCCAAAAGCTTAACCAAGGCTAAAATTATATTAATGCTGAAAATGTTGCAATCAATTACAAAGAGATGTATTCCAAAGGCCAAACCCTAAGGGAATGACGTCTAGAATGTTACAATAGAGAATGAATGTCCCCTATTTCCAAAAAAGAGTGTGATTCACACATCCAAGTTGTTAAACCAACTGCAAACCTGCATCATCAGGACCAACCCCTGTAGCCGAGCATTCAAAACTTGTGTTGATGAAGTCAGAATGTCATCATTAGGCAACTCCATAGAAGATCTATGAAATTTCTTCTTCCCTTTATCCATCCACATAATATATAGTAGACTAGAATGCATATTATCAGCATCATGTATTGAAAAAGATGTAGTTGTAGGTGAACCATATGTACTTATGCTAACTGTATCAACAATAGGTGTTGCCGCATCAAAATATATGAACATAGGAACAACATTAACTGCTGCAACAGAAAACTGAACTGAATTTGTCGTTGATGAAAACTCATAATCATTAACATGTGTGGCTTCATTAGAAAATACATCAACCCCTGCATTTATACCATTAAACTCCTCATTAGATGCTTCAACTGACATAGAAGTGGCTGCTGATATGATAGTATCCTCGCATTCTCCTAATTCCACTATTGCTATGTCATCATCCCCTAACAAGGCTTCATATGTGGTCTCCTGAATTTGCACGCATGTCTCTACTGACTCTGCCAAAATGCCCACATCACCAACATCATAGCTGGCTGGCTCTATACGTGTCTCGATCCCACCTGAGAAATTGACTACCTTTTGCTATGGAGCAACATACAAATTGTCAATGTTGATGCCCATCTATCTAGCCATAAGTTGCAACATCACATCCATTTTCCTATTCTGCTCCTGTTGCATACGTTGCCCCTTCTCTAATGTACCCAATAACTTTCTGAACATCACATCTTGATCTGGACTAATATACATCTTTATCCAGCTATCAATATGATCTCCATAGGATGGCATGACTTATAGCTCTGATACCACTGTAATGGACACCCAAGAATGCCCAAAAGCTGAACCAAGGCTGAAATTATATTAATGCTGAAAATGTTGCAATCAATTACAAAGAGATGTATTCCAAAGGCCAAACCCTAAGGGAATGATGTCTAGAATGTTACAACAGAGAATGAATGTCCCCTATTGCCAAAAAAGAGTGTGATTCACACATCCAAGTTGTTATCAAATGCAAGTCATAATCATTCGATACAATAATCCCATGCTAAACAGTGAGACTCTCACCCCTATTTATCCTATTCCTTCACCCTTCTAGAAAGAACTAAAACATTAATTAATTGCAAGTGCTAGAAGCTTCCCCCTTCCAATAATTAATGCACTCTCTAGAAACTCCTCTCTTGCAATAATTAATTGTGCTTCTAGAGGCTTCCACCTTTCCAATAATTAATACACACTCTAGACGCATCTCCTTTGTAATACAATAATTAATTAAATTAATTAAATATAAAGCCACCTTTTAATTTTAATTTATTTAATGACTTTATAAGAAATTAATTTAATTTTTTCTTATCCTCCACTTAGACTTTGGAGAATGTGAAGGCCAAAAGATGGGATCATTACATCTAAATTCATAGAAGACCCATGATCCCTACACCTAGGATCTAGATTGGTAGCTCTACTAGTCTTATCATGAACCAATGGTGGCCTTTTATCCTTTCCTACTTCTATTATTTCTCTTTTACCTTCTATTACATCATTGGTGACCCATTGTGTTGATGAATTGGATCAACTCAAACTTACTTTAGAATGCTTGTGCCAACAAAAATTACACCATAGTGTATGTCAGTGAAACTCATGACTAGTTGCAGTCGACTTCCTTCATCTTCTTCTTCCTTTGACTAGTTGCCACACATTTTTCCAATTACATACTTTTGGCCATCACTGACAACACATCTTACTTCTTTCATTCTTCATGCCAAGGATACGTGTATGGTAATTATTTACATCCCTATACTTCATCCATTTTAAATCCAAATGATTCATTCAATTCATCTAAGATTGGATGATTTTATGTTGATTACTTATTCCTTACATCACATGAATGAAGAAAATTATAGGGACAATATAACCCTAGATTGATTTCTCTTGCAAGTGCTACCTCCTTCTCAATCATACACTTTTGGTTATTATGGTTCCTTTATAACTAAAAAATGATCACCTTTTATTATGATTTCTTCTTGATAATCTTACACTATTCTCTTCTATATGTTGATTCCTTCATAATATTGCATAATTATTTTGGTTATGTTGAATCCTTCACAAACCTACACTTGATACTAAGTTTCAAATTGAAGGATCCACTTGTGATCCTTGATCCATTTGTATAAATTTATACATTATTTGTTAATATTGTTAAAAGTAATTATTTATGTATACTTTCACATTTTTATTTTAAGATACTCATAGAATTTTTTCAATTGTAGGTTTAAAGATGTAGTTGTCATTACAAGGAGAACACATAAATCAATACTTATCATTTAATTTAATGCTAATAACTTATTCACTTTTACATACATGATTTATAGTGGATCAAATGAAAACCAAAGTAGGAATAAAATTCAATAGGGAAAGTACATCCTATTAAAGTGTTTAATAGAATATTCTAATGCAACAGTGGGAATCTATATTTTTCCTTATATGATTTCAATATCCTCTTAGTATTCTATACCAACCATCAAATATGTGTTTTTCCTATCCAATTCTCAAGTTAGTGTGAAGTTTTTAACCTAGTTTAAAACTATACTAAATGCAACTGGCCTATTTTTTCTAAATATAAAATTAATCATGGAACCATGCCAACTAAATCCTCCACCTAATTTTTATGTGTTGACTCAATTTCAAATATGGGTACTACATAAAGAAACAAGAAACATCAGTTCATTTAGGAAGACATGAGCCATGATAACTTTGTATCATATCATTACAAAAAAAGTGCCTAGAATTAACATGGCATTGATATCTAAATTAATAAGGGAATATATAGATGTTTGAGTTCTACTTGACATGTCTATAAAGATATTTTGAGTTTTTGAATTAATTGAAGGCACCATCATGTTATATACTACTAGAGGAAATACTTTATTGAAGAAACCATTTATTAGGTTGAAAGCCACAAGTTTAGGCTTATAAGAGCACAAAATATACAAGTTGAAAATACAATCTAATCAATATCAAATAAAAATCCACCAAAAAAATCATTTGATTCCATTATTTATTAAAATATAATTAATGCATGTCTAATTATTAATCAATTAGATTTTTAATTTAGAACATAATTTAAAATAAATATACTTCAACATTCACAACAAAAATGTTTTATCTTGTATCTTTCTTAATTTGCATCTATATTAATTATGTATTCATGTATAATTTTTAAATTAATCTAAATAATTTTGAAAATGCCTCTTCTACTTCTTTTCAGCAATAAATTTATTACGTCTTCATCCTTCAATTTTTCTCTTCATAACAATATGGTGTTGTTAATTTTGTAACTTTAAATCATACTGATCTAATTATTGATCATATTGAGCTATTCTTTCATAAGATCCCTTCTAAGGTCTATATACTTGTCTTCTCTTCTTGATAGGTATTGGTGTCTCTCTTGGATAACTTGGTTTTTAACTAACTAATCTATTTGGTTAGTTTAGGCATTAAACTTACATTTTCCTTGGAAAGTTGCTAGTTTTGAGAGAGCATTCCAAGCTGACTTTGGAAGGGACATGTCCTTTGTAAGGACATGCCCCTTCATTTCTATATTTAATAGGGTTTGGTTGAATTTTAAGGACACACAAGAATAACAAGTCCACTCCTTAATCAATTATACCCTAACACAACTTGCAAAAAATAAAAACATTTCCAAAAATATATTTCTCCATTCACTCAAGACTATATATAGAAGATCATTTGTAGCAAGCATAAAGAAGTTTCAGTCCAAGTCTGATTCATAACATAATTTTGTAGAAACTTTACATGGTATCAGAGCTCTAGTAGTTGAACCTAGGCTTTACAAATTAATTGATCAGACTTTACATATCTAGCATCAATCTTCTATCTTCAATGTCATACACAATCAGACCTGAGGATAGGTTTGATGGGAAAGAACACTTCGATGCTTGGAAATTCAGAATCATGACGATTCTTGAAGAAAAATGAGGTAAAAAGGTTTGTTGATTCAACATCCAAACAACCTATTTTTGAACCTAATAAAACTATCTAGAGTAAAGGAAATAGGAAACCCATACAGATCATATTAGATGGAGTGAAAAATGAAATAGTACCCATTCTAATGAAACATAAAAAAAAATTTGATATGATGAATGCATTATTCAATGCATATTAGGTTAACAATGCAACTAGAGTCCTTGCACTAAAAAGGCAACTAAGCCATATACAAATAAAGAAGGGAGAATCAGTGAATTCTTACTTCCTAAGGGTTACCAGTCTAAGAGATGAACTTGCAAGTATAGGAACCATAATTAATGACACAGAACTAACACTAATGGCTATAGATGGATTACCAAATTCATGGGAAACATTCACACAAGGAGTAAGTGCCAGAGACAATCTTCCTAACTTCAATAGACTTAAGGAAAATTATCTTTAGGAAGAACCTAGAAAACTTAAGAAAGGGGGAAAGTTGAAAACTCAAGATGAAGAACTTCATGTTCTTAACATAAATTCCTATAAAGGAAAGAAGAATCACTTCAAGAAGAAAAAGGGTAATTAAAATAATGACAAACCTAAGAAAGATCTATCCAAAATAAAATTCTTCAAATGTGAAAAGTTTGGACACTATAGATCTAATTGCCCTAAAAATTCTAAGCAGCAAATAAACTATACAAATATTATGAGGAAAGAAGATAATTATGATCCTGAGAATCATGTATTGTATTTGACATTATCAAATGAAGTCTGAAGTAAGGCATGAGTGATTGTTGGTGGATCATCCAAACATATTACTAGACATAAAGAAACACTAGACTCTATATTTAAAAAAGTTGATGGTGAAGTTACCATCGGTGATAATTTTACTCATTTAGTCAAAGGAATTGGTAATTGCACCTTGAAACTAAATTTAGGTAGTTCTCTACATCTCAAAGGAGTACTCTATGTATTAAGAATAAAAATGAATCTAATCTCAGTTACAACACTTGAAGATGATGGACATAATGTTGCATTCATGGACGGTAAAGTAATGACCTGGGCTTAGAACTCCTCATTTAAGAAAGAAAAATTGATTGTTCAAAGAAAGGGGTACTTGTATGAATTAAATTCAGAACCTAGTTGACCCATTCGAGCCTTAATTTATGAAGTTGTTGATATAAACAAAAAATGGCATTAAAGATTATGACATCTAAATTTCAAAACCTTATCTACTATGGAGAGGATGATTACTAGTTTACCTAAGTTAAATAAAGATCTTTCAAGCATATGCAAATGATGCACTTTGGGTAAGAACACCAAAAATGATAGCACTAGAAAAACTAACAATGTCTTGGAATTAATCCACTCAAATTTATGTGGACCTATGTCTGCTCCTTCTCTTGGAGAATTTTCGTACTATATACTTTTTATAGATGACTTCTCTAGGAAAACTTGGATTTACTTCTTAAAATGGACATAATTAGAAGAAATCCTTAAGAGATTTAAAGAATTTAAAACCTTAACTAAACACTTATTAGGACATGCAATTAAAACTCTTAGGACTGATAATGGAGGGGAATATACCTCAAATTTTTTTAAAGATTTTTGTAAAGAAATAGGAATTAAGAGGGAGTATATCATTCCTTATAACCCACAAAAAAATGTGGTAGCAGAAAGGAAGAATAGGACAATTATAGAAGTGGCAAGAGCTATGATATTTGATCAAAATCTATAATATTATCTTTGGGAAGAAGCCTCTTGTACTATTTTCTATATTCAAAATAGAAGTCCTCACTCTTACCTAAGAGATAGAACTCTGGAAGAAATCTTTACTAAGGTTAAACCTAATATAAGTCATCTTAAAAATTTTGGGTGCCTAATATACATACATGTTCCAAAAGAAAAGAGAACTAATTAGAACCCTCCGGGAGGAAAGGTATTTTTTTAAGGTATAGCGAACCATCTAAAGCATATAGGATTTTCAAACCTAGTCAAAAAAATATTGAACTTAGTAGGGATGTAATTTTTGAAGAAGATTTAGCATTCAAAAGAGCCCTAAGTTTTGGAGATCCCTCTCCCTTACCTAGTTCTAAAGAAACTACCGAATCTAAGTCTCAAGGGGAGAACATTGAAAGAAATTAAAGATGAAATTCAAAATCTCAATCTTGAAGAAACTTAAAATTCTAAGAAAAGACCACTTTGGGCCATGAAGACATTAAATGAAGCACAAGACTTCTCTACACCATCTAGAAGGGTCAAAGAAAGGAAAAGACCCAAAAGATTTTCTAGTTATGCAGCAAACATGAATGATTTGTCTAAATTAGAACCAACCAATATTTTAGATGCTACTAAACATACAACTTGGAAGGATGCTATGATGGAAGAATATAAATCCATTATGAAGAATGATGTTTGAGAAATTGTTCCAAGAACTGAAGGAAAGTCTATTGTTTCTTCCAAGTGGATATTTAAAATAAAGCATGTTGCTGATAGTGGCATTGAAAAATATAAAGCCAAATTCATAGCCAGGGGATTCTCTCAAAAAGAAGGGATTGATTATGAAGAAACCTTTACTCCTATTTCCAGATACACATATGTAAGAGTAGTTCTAGCTATTGTAGCATTGAAGGGATGGAAAGTACATTAGATGGATATATGGAAAGATTACAGAAGAGGTATATTTGGAGCAACCTAAAGAATTTGAAACTCAAACCCTAAAGGTTTTCTTTGCAGTCTCAAGAAAGCTCTTTATGGACTTAAATATGCTCTAAGGGCATGGTATTAAAGAATTGATAAGTATCTCATAGGCTTAGGATTCTTCAAGAATGAAGCTGATCCAAATATATATTATAAAAGAGATAAAGATGCTAGAATAATTTTGATATTGTATGTTGATGATTTACTAATAACATATGATGATAATCTCATAGATCAATGCAAGAAATATCTAATCAAAGAATTTGAGATGAAAGATTTGGGACTCTGTCATTACTTTCTAGGACTAGAAGTATGGAAAAATTTTGATAGCATCATACTTAATCAAGGAAAGTATACATTATATATCTTGAAGAGATTTGGAATGTGGAACTGCAAGTCTATGTCTTCTCCAATCGAGACTAATCTACATGAACTTAAAGAAGCAACAATAGAATCACCTTTCGTAGATTCTACTCTCTTCAGACAGATGATTGGGTCCCTTATGTACTTGGTAAATACAAGACCTGATATTTTCTATGGTGTTAATGCCTTAAGTCAATTTATGTGTGAGTCAAAGGAGATTCACCTAGTTTTAGTCAAAGACATTATGAGATACTTACAAGGTACACTTAATCTAGGGCTTAAATATGAGAAAGTTGATTTGGATTTACATGGATTCAAAGACTCGGATTGGGGTGGAATTGTTAAGGATAGGAAAAGTACTTCAAGATGTTGTTTTGGTTTAGGACAAACAATGATATCATGGATATGCAAAAAGCAGTCATTAATAGCACAAAGTTCCATAGAAGCTAAATAAATTGCAATATCAATGGCCTTTTGGGAAGCAGTTTGGCTTAGAAAGTTACTTGTGGGATTATTTGGTCAAGCCATGAGTCCTACAATTATTCATTGTGATAATCAGAGCTCCATCAAGCTTTCTATGAATCTAATATTTCATGACATGTCCAAGCATATTGAAATTCCTTACCATTATGTTAGAGATATGGTAGACAAGAATATTGTAAAATTAGAATAAATTTGTACTGCAAATTAGACAATAGATATTCTTACCAAACCTCTCCCTCAAGAGAAGATAGATCACTTTAGGAAAAGACTTGGTATGGTTGAATTATGAAACATTTTGTATTCTTTAAATTATTAATAAAATAATTTTATTGTTAAGCCATTGACTGTTATGAACTCCACCATTTGTATTCATTATTTAAGAGGTGATGATCTCTAAGATAATGAACACTATTATAAAAGACATTATGAGAAATGATGATTTCTTAGCTAATGTATTGAACATTAGAGATTTACTGTAAGATCTAGACGAGTTCAAGATCACATTGTGATGTAGACATTTTTGTTTGCGAGTTGCAAATTGGATAAATGAAGAATTTAATTATTCTCTAGATTGTATCTGGTGTTCTGGTAGATCTTAAACTTAGGATCATTTTGTGATATAGGACCACCAGTACCTATGAGTCACAACTTGGATAAATGAAGAATTTAGTCATTTTTTAGATTTTATCATATGTGTTGCATTCCATGCAATACTAACATCACTAATATAAGTGATAAGTCATATCACAAGATGAAATATGACTTAGTATCATGTGTTTAATGATACCACATGCTAAGAAGATTTAGATAGATATAGAGTATCAATGTTTCCTATAATTTGACACAAATAAATGAATTTTTGTAAATCCTTTTAAATGAAGTTACCTAACACACCAAAGATTAATGATAAAAATTTTCTTTAATTTTTCCATGAATGATTTTTTTTAAATTAATTTTTAATTAGCTATAAAGGTAAATTTTAAACCCTCTCGTGTACGGACCCCATAATTTTCTCAAAATTTCACTCTTTTTAAAAATTCTTTTTTTTAAAACTTGAAACAAATTGTATGTAGATTATGACATATAAATTATATTAAATAAAATCATAAAATTTAAAATTTATTAAAGTTTTAGTGAACCTCACTATTTTACACTTAGGTACCACCTTTGATTAAAAATGATACAAAAATAGTAAATAAAATCATAATACTATAAAATTTATATTTCTGATATTAGGACAATGAGAGCTCTAATGGGTTTTTGTTTCATAAAAAAAATTGATCGAGAAGACCCTCTAAAAATTATGGCAAGGCATGAATTTGTCAATTCAATGCCTTAGCCAAATCTTGAGAGGTCAAGGCATAAGCTTGGTTTCACCAAGCCTATCTTAAACCAAAATCTGAGGCAAGAAAAAATCCAACCCATGCTATAAGAAGTAGGCACCCATTATTTGAAATTAAAAAAAGGATGCTTGTTTTGAAAAATTAAAAGCGACATTCAAAATCCCCCCTCCCCCTCCAAAAAAAATTGAATCTTTTAGAAATAGGTACCCATTTTTTACTTATAAAAAATGGGTACCCATTTCTAAAAAATTAAATTTTTTTTATTTTTCAAAAATGGGTACATATTTTTGGAAATAAAAAATGGGCACTTGTTCTTTAAATTTAGGGTCAGGTACTCGAGCTTAATATGGGTGCCCATTTCTGAAGAGGTCTCATTTCATGGAATCGACTTTCATAGAATTGTGACCCAACTTTGTGCATTCACCCTCATCCATTTAAGTGACACCTAGGTTTTTTTAGAATTCATTTTTGTGAATAAGTCATGCAAATTTCATTAATCATTTAGATGAGAAATAGAATTCAATTTCCAATAAGATATGCTCTATCATTTTAAAATTAAATGTACAATACATCTTTAGTAATTTACATTTATATGATATTAAAGTGTTATTTATAATTTATTTTAAATAATTTTGGAAAAATTCTCTTCTACTTTTTTTTTCAAAGTTAAACATCCACATTTAGTATTCCCCCATCCTTCAATTTTTTTCTTCATGAGTAACATGACAAACATGCATGACATAATGTAAATGATGGAATCTTACTTTTACACTATTCTAAAAATAGTTCAATGCCCTTCGTCCATTAATGTGGCCACACAAATTTTATTAAGAGTTTTTTTAATAAATAGTGAGTTAAATTTCATTAACTAAATTAATTATTATCAATGCACATCTTGAAACAAAGTTTGGATGAATACAAGATCACAGGTGAGCTCAATGGACCAAAAATAGTGGTTTACATTGTTTTACCAAAATGAACATTGAACTATGTATTTTTTAAAACTTCCATTTTTGGATGCATATTTTTTGTTAAACAGTTACAAATTTGAAGATGAAGTAAAATAAAATCTTTAAAAAATAATTGTGCATATTTTAAACATATTTTTAATTGATTTGACTCAATTATTTTTGTCCCATGAAAATTGGTATGTTGCTAAAAACCTTATTTTGAAAAAAGTGACACTTTTTTTGACACACATAATTTTTTTAATAAAACTAATATCAATGTGATTCTTCTGAATTTAGTTTTCTAACACCCATATCGAGATCATGAAATTGGTTTGATGTCTTTATCCTTAGTATTTCATAATTCATTGATGTTTAAAGTTGACCTAACTCTAATCTTAACATACATTATTTTTGAATCATGTAACTTGTGGATTTATTCGATTTTAAAATTTCCTTTTCTAATAGAAAGTAGACTCTAATATAGAGTTTTAGGTATTTTTTAGAATTTTTAATCTCTTATTTAGTCTTTTTCCAAGAACTTCCAATTCAAAGTTTTATTTTGGGTATTAAACCTAAATTTGATTCATGTGTCAAAAAATATGTATATAATTATGAAATTGAAAAAAACAAATATATAATAATTAGAAAGCTTGTTGTGTGAAAATGGGTGTGTCTTGATTTTTCTATTTGTGCCCTGTAATTGTGTCCCCAAGCCAAGATTTCTTTAGATATTATTTAGCCTTTGTAAAATAGGCCTACTTAGGGATCTTCCATCAAAAGTATTTAAGGTACTTTCTATCGTAAGTATTTCATAAATTTTATATGAGTTCAAGAACATAATTTTGATCAAAAGCAAAGGAATTTATATAGAAAATCCTTGCAGGTTTCTATTGAAACCCCCTAATCAAAATTATTAGTATTCCAATTTTTAGAGGAATTTCTTCCTCCAAAAAACTATAACCTACCATTGTGGTTTCTTGCACTATCCTATAGTCACAATATCCTTGAAGTGGCTGAATTGAAGAAATCTTTGTACGGCCACAAGTAGAGACCTAGGATGTGGTACCAAAAAATTGATACATATCATGTATTGAGATTGAGATATAAATGTGTTTGCTATAAATTTGATGTGATCATTTCCTATACTTTGCATTATATGTTAGTGATATAATATTCATTGGTTAAGGGAAATGCATAATTCAAGAAGTAAAATCTAACCTTACTAATGAAATTGAAATGGAAGATATTAGTGCAACTAAACACATTCTCGAAATATCTCACATCTAGATTTTTGGTAACATAGACTTGGCATTATGTTATAGGGTAAATTTAGTTTTCTCATTTTTAAATAAACATAAATATAAGCTTGTAAAACATGATTGATGATCACTCACACATTAAAATTGAATTGTATATGCAAATGTAAAAATTGAATGCATCTATGTGGTGTGTGCAAGATTTCCATCATGTATAATGATTAGGTCACTTCTGCCTCGACCATGTTTTCATCTTCAGCTATACTCTTTTTTCCATTGGTCATGGCCTAAAACCATGCAAACCAAAAATGGTTCGTACCCATCCACCCTTATATTCTCTCTACACAAACTTTTGTTCAATTTCAAAAGTAAGTCGCATCAAGATGTCTAGTTAGGGATAACTTGTTCTCACAATTGCACCATTTTTCCTCTCTAAAACCTTTTGAATATTACAATACATTCTCTATCATTTTTTTTATTTAAAGGTTTTGAAATTACAAATGTGGAAAGTCAAGAAAAAGACATATATTTATCACCAAACACTAGGTATGTAAGGTTTTCAAACAAATTTTTACAAAAACAACAATATTTTCCACCAAGCTTGATGAATTCACATAAAAGAAATTGTAGAGTAAAGAAAATCCACTATTCTAAACTTACATCAGATATTTGACCATCAACTAATCTATACAACTTTGTACAAAGAAAGTTTACAGTGAGTTTTGTAAGAAAAATAGTGAACTTTTCATTTTCAATTCTTCAAAAATATCAACCTCTCCATGAATTCAACCTAAAGGACTTCAAATTGACCTCATTAAACTTCCCCAATTGATTTTTGAGCTTACATGATCATTGGTACATAATTTCTCATTTATTATAAAAATTGCATGATGTTTTCAACATGTTGTCAAGCAACTTTTTGACAACATTTGCATTTTTGTGACAACTTTTACAATTTGTCATCCTGACTCTTCAAATGCTTCACCAATTAGTCGTCCATGACTAGAAACACTCCTAAGGACCTAACCAACATTTTTGAAACATCTATTGACCCTTTGACCAAGGTTGACCATGTTGGCTCATACATGCCTAACATGTTAGCGACCTTACAAAATGTGTCCAATTAATTAAAATCAGACACAAAGTGGTCCACAGGACCTTATGAAGCCTACCTACATCATATCTACCCATGGCATATCATGAGCCTTCAAGTTGCTTTATTTGTGCATTGGGTTGCCCCTATACCAATCTTTATTCCCCCCCCCCCCCCCCCCCTTCTATCTTGAGACATATCTCCTTCTCATTGTCTATTCCTCTCTCTCTCTCCTCTTTCTTGTCTCACTTCCTTGACTAATGAATTTATACCTCTTTGTTCCACTATCTATAACTCCCCCTTTACATGTTAATCCTTTTTTTCTCTAGCCATCCCTCTATCCTCTCTCTTTTTATCTCTTTCACTCCATCTCTATCTCTATATCTTTCTACCCTCATAGACTCTATATTATAGAAAAAAAAAAACATGATACTATTAGTAATGAAACATGATTATTTTCCTAATTAGGAGGTCTTGCTCTATGGTCCATCAATTGAACTTATGTACTATATTAATGTATGCCAAAAAAGACCACAAACTCTCTTATTAGTTTCTATAATGAAACATGATTATTTTCCTAATTGGGAGGTCTTGCTCTATGGTCCATCAATTGAACTTATGTACTATACTAATGTATACAAAAAAAACCAACAAATTCTCTTATTAATTCTTGCCAAAGGTAGGAAAGTATTGGAATCATTCAATTCAATTGACCAATCAACTCATAGGATTTAAGAGATTAAAAGAAACTTCAAATGTTTATATCTTTTTCTAATTTTTCGTTATTTTCTAAATCACATTTTTCACTTCATTCTATTGGACCATACTATTTTTGGTAGGGAGAAAATTCAAATATTTTCTTCAAGAAAAATGCAAATATTTTCTAACAAGTCTATCATGCATTAATGAATGCATCAGTTACAACTTTATCTTTTTCACATTTGTGACAAGTGGATTAACTTTTCAAGTTTTACATTTATTAGTCCCTGCCTTTTAAAAGGCAGGGTACTAATGTTTTCATTTTCCCGACTCCATTTATTTTTCGTTCCGACAGTGGCAATTTTCTAAAGTTTGTGCGTTGAGATTAAAAAAATTTGAATTTAAAGCAAGATTTCGAGATTTCTGATTGGCGAACACATTTTAGCTGGGGTTTTCAAGGTATTTGGAAAAATAATAATATCGAAGATAAATAAGAACTTGTTCAACTTTAATACACATTTATGGCATGTCAGGAAGGAAGTAGGTAGGAAAAAAGATGGAGTAAATGTAGTTGCAGGAAGCTCACCGACATTGCGAAGAGATAAAATTAGCGATTGTGGTTCTATTTTCAGGTCATGCGACAGCTGAAGTAAAAAGACACAGAGTATGTATTGCATGCCCTCCTCTGTTCCATGTTTTAAATTGCGGTTTTAATGTTTTGGGCATCTTTGTAATTCTCGGGCTTGTTAGAGGAATTGCTCATAGACTTTTGTCATATGTTTTTTTTTCTATCAATTTTAGCTACCCAGATAAAGCTTGAAGAGCACTCGAATGGCTTCCTACTAAATGCATAAAAGAACCTACCCAACCAATCAAAAGGTTCGTACTTACTTATATAATTTCCCTTGGTCTCCAAATGAAATTGGTTCTGTATCATTCTATTTTCTCTTTGTATGTTACAGACATGTTTTTCTTTCTTTTTGAAATTATTTGTGTATTCGAGTGTTTTCACTTTAATAATATATGCTTGATTTCTAGAAAGCTTAGATTGATGCATTGATTCTTTTCCTAAACTAGAGTTGTCTATTGCCATTAGAAACCTTCTCTCCCTTTTGAGCTCTCTGGCCTTTTCTTTCTCTTCTGAGCTCTCTGCTACTAACGGTGACTGGTTCCTCATTAAGAGGACTCGACTTGGAAACCTCTCTATTTGGGTGTCTCTCAACCATTACAACCCCTATTTATCATTAGGCATCACATGATAGGCTTCTCATCTGAGGGAGTTTAAGTGGAAAAAAACAAATTTAAATTAAATTTGGAGTCACTGGCACTTACAATCACCTGCTCTTTTTTTCCCATTTGAATAATCTAGTAAAAAAAACCCTTTTCAGCGTAGTTTTCATCAGAGAAAATGAGGGTTTCCTTCAAACCCTAAGTGAATCAGCCATAGAGAGAATAGTCACCGCTGCAAATTGGTGCTCTCACTGAGCTTCTCATATCCCTCGAATAAAAGTATGGTTAAGTAGATTTACTTAAAATAACGCAACAAAAATTAACTCTGGCTAAAAATAATGCTAAAAACTTTAACAAACAAAACAACACACAAAATAGATCAAAGAAACTCTAAAGACAGTGCGCCACTACATTGCCTTGTGGCTTTTTACTCTGTAGAACAACTCGATAAACTAGGGCAATGATAAATCATAAAACAACCCAACTTTCAGCAAATGGCTTCAACACTCTCATTCAAAATCGTTGAGTTGAGCTGGGACATGGCAATGAAGCTTTCGGGCCGCCCAACATCAAACAAACCCCTCATTTTGTCATCTGTTAACAAACCCTGCAACAATGGAAAATAACGAACCTTCCAGAAATATATTATAAAATATTTCAAAATACATGTTTAATGACAAAGTTTATCTATTTAAAGTATTTATCTTTTATATTTGATCTTTCATTTTTTATTGTTTAATTTATATTTATTATATATATTAAATTTTATAAATAAAAGTATAAAATAATGAAGTGTAATATTTTTTCGATATATAATAAAAGTTTATATTCTGATACTCTGTGATCTCCTCTATAGTTAAAGAAGGTGGTCTGAGTCATCCTTTGCAAATATTGCTGCACTACAATCTTACAAACATATTTAATTCATAGCATATAAAATTAAAATAGTAGTCTTCTTTCTCATGTTCGAATTTTAAATCACTGTGCAATATCACGTTACATTGCTCTTTTCTGCACAGTAGATTTAGCTTATCTATGTTTTATACACAATTTAGAAAACTTTATTTTTAAGTAGTTCTTAATAATTTTATTTATAATATAAAATATATTTCTGATATTTAATTAGTTCTAAAATATTACTATTAAATGTGTAAAATCTTATAGTTAAATATCATATATACAATTGATATAAAAATAATTATTGTAATTCTTTTACGTAAATCAAATATTTATGATTGAAATAATTTTAGTTACTCATTAAAAAAGATATTCTGTAATCAACTAATTACACCTATCAAACATGTCTACTCATATAAATTAAAAAAAAAATTAATATTACATATCATTTCTTAAAAAGCTTTTTTCAAACAAAAATTAAACTCTTCTTCATAAATGAAATATCTATAATCTTATGCAATAACAAAATATATTTCAAACATATATCTAAATTTTCATGGTGTTTTCTAATTAAACTTGCGAACAAAAATAACATTCCTTATCTTAGGTTTAAACTATCAAATTTAATATAATTTTTAAAATAGTATATTTGATACAATTTTAAAATTCCTTCATCTCAAATTCCTTATCTGTGCAATCTATTGATAAAAGACTACAGTGTTTTGACCAAAATGGTTTTATTGACATAGGCAAGAGCTCCACAGTTGGCTTAGTTACGATTTTGAAGAACTAACAAACAAAGAAGCCAATCTTCTAGCAGGTACATACCATTTCTTAGAAAGCTTTCTTTAAAAAAAAAAATTAGATTCTTCTTCATAGATGAAATATTTATAATCTTATGCAATAAAAAAATATATTTCAAACATAATTACTATAATTCTTCTTCATAAATCTAATATTCATGATTCAAATAGTTATTCATTAAAAAATATATTCTGTAATCAACTAATTACACCTATCAAACATGTTTACTTATATTAAAAAATAAATTAATATTACATATCATTTCTTAACAAGCTTTTTTCAAAGAAAAATTAAACTCTTCTTCATAAATGAAATACCTATAATCTTATGCAATAACAAAATATATTTGAAACATATATCTAAATTTTTATGGTGTTTTCTAATTAAAGTTGGGAACAAAAATAACATTAATTATCTCGGCTTTAAACTATCAAATTTAAATTAATTTTCAATATAGTATATTTGATGCAATTTCAAAATTTCTTGCTCTCTAATTCCTTATCTATGCAATCTATTGACAAACGACTACAGTGTTTTGACCAAAATGGTTTTATTGACATAGGCAAGATCTCCACAGTTGGCTTCATTATGATTTTGAAGAACTAACAAACAAACAAGCCAATCTTCTACCAGGTACAATGTTTTACCAAAATTTGAAACTACGATAAATAGTAATTTGAAACTAGTGTAAGCTTCTACATAATGAAATTTTACTATTGCTCTAGTTGTGCTTCTAGTTACAAACACGTCGATCTAGTTACAAACATGTCAATTGAATTTAAATGTATATAGTAGCTTACAAGATTGCTTTGATTTACTTTCTGCTCTTAGTTACAAACACATGAGTCAAATTTAATTGTAAATAGTAGCTTACAGAATTTCTTTGATTTACTTCTTACAACTCACTTTGTTACAATCAATTCCTCCATTTTAATCCATAGCCTAATTTGACCTTTGCACAAAAGCCTATTACCAATTGAATCACTATAATACTTGAGATAAATTCGCCTCTTGATTTGTCCTTTGCACAAAAGCCTATTACCAAATGAATCACTATAATAGTTGCAATAAATTTAGCTCCTCGAAATGTGATGAGTCACAAACTACACCACCCACACAACTAGCTCCAACATCATTTAACATTTCACATGATACATAGCTAAGCACAACAACATCAACCAACAAAAACATTCGAAACTCACTATGATCATTAAAAGAAACAATACGTCATCATACAAATAATTAGAAAAGTGATGAACAGCAAAGACAACAATCATTATGTTCTGCGAGAGAAAGTCAACCACGTCAAGCACAAGCTACAACACCTGTCAATGCATCAGGAATGCGCTTAATAACAACACAACAAGGTCATGTCAAAACTAGGCATTCATTTCATCACCTCAAAAACATAATACGCAAGAGCAAAAGCATAGGCTTTCCTCAACAAAATAGAAACCAAGAAAAAGCTAACAATGCCAGAACACAAAACAACCTCTAGCTACATTTCTATCAAATTCAAAAACGTAAATCTAGACAGCTTTCACCCCATGGACAAATCTCAAAATCAACAAAATTATATCAACATGTCATAAAAGACACACCCATAAATGCATGCAACTTCTGTGAAATGCTACATTTCCAAAAAAATACAAAAATCATTGACCATGCATTTGTTGATGCTTTCAACTCTCTTCAAATAACACATAAAGAGAACACAATTGAAATCAACAAATTGGTGTGTAGCCAATGTTTCAAAGCAGTCATGTCTAGCAAAGTTCCTCCATTTGATGTACCTTCGAGAATAGAAAGAAACAAACGTATTGATGTCATCCATACATTAACGTCACTAGAAGAAAGACTTGTCTCGTTGCGCATTGCATTTGCCCAGATAAGAGGGCTAGATTAAAAAAGGTCTCAATATGGCCTAAATGGAACAATCATCAATGTGCCTATAGATAGAGACAAAGTGCAACGAGTATTGCCTTGACAATTAGATGACAACAGAACGATTGCAATAAGATTGAAGCAAAAACTACAGTATGAAAATGCATATGCCCAAGGTAATATAAGACCCTTATGTGTGATGAACACATTATCAACTTTAGCAACAATGCCCTTGTATATTAGAGAAAATGTTGTCATAGATGAGCATTGGGAGGTCACTCTAAGAAAAAAAAAACAAGAGATAGCATCTCTTGGCAATACAAAAATAGAAGACTCTAATGACAATGATGAACTAAATAATGAACCAATCACAGAATCACTTATACATTGGTTCAATGAAACTCATTCAATCAAAGATCTTGACGCAACAATAATTGACATTGCACCTGCTGAAGGAATTAGACCTCTTGGAATATTTCAAGATGAAAACTCAGAGGAAATGAACTTTCCAACTCTCTTCTATGGTTATCCGAGACCACAACACATTGTCAAAAATTTCTCGTTCCAAAAAATAGTAAAATGGGAACTCATGCATGTAGACAATGACTTTTCCACACACGTTACAAACATTTTCTTTAAAGCAATAAAACTACTCATTCAACAAATCTCCTCTATAGCATGGGTTTGCATAAGGAAAGCTAAGCTTAAAGGGAAGAGATTGTTAGCAAAAGATGTCTGCACGCCTGCAAAAATTGAAAGAATATTGCGATCACCAATTGGATTTAGATCATTCAAAACTATTCGTACATCCCTTGATTACTTGGAGAATACAAGGAAAAACATTTTTGCAATGATCAGGCAATTAGGACCCCCAACATTCTTTGCGACATTGACAAGTGCTGAGCACCTATGGCCACCGCTACTAGAAGCCTTGGATCATATGTATGCTAACAACAACTATAAAGATACTGAGACTATAGAGGGCAGAAATTTAGACTTTCGAATAAGACAGAATCTAGTTCTATGCACTCGGTATTTCAATCACCGACTTAATGCATTTCGTAGAATGATGTTAACAAACACAAACTTATTTGGCAAAGTGTCAGACTACTTCTTTGTCACTGGATTCCAAAATAGAGGTAATGAACATGTACATTTCATGGTTTGGATTGAAAATGCACCCATATATGGAAAATGCACAGATCAGGAAATCAAGAACTTTTTCGACAAATATGTCTCTTGTAATTTTGCACTTTTAGATGGAAACCTTGTCAAAATTCAAACACACCATCACACAAAAAGTTGCAAGAAGTATAAGTCATCAACTTGTCGCTTCAACTTCCCAATACCTCCAATGAGAAAAACAACTATTCTAAAGCCTTTACCGACAACAACTCCAAGAATGAAAGAGAAAGCAACAAAGCTCTTTATGCAACTTGAGCACAAACAATATTCAAGAGATGTTACATTTGAGCAATTCCTTAATGAGTTCCAGATTACTGAACCCGACGATATGTTAATGCTACGAATGACATTAAGAAGAAGAGTATTATTACTAAAAAGAGAACCAAGTGACATCTGGACAAATGCATTTGCAAAGCAAGTCCCATTGCTATGGTATGTGAATACTGATACACAGTTCATATTAGATGCCTATGCTACTACATCTTATTGTTGCTCCTATATGACAAAACAAGATACAACAACATTGTCCTTTCAACAATTGCGCAAGCAATCAATGAAAGCTTATGAAAACAAAATAGAATTCATTTGCAAGCTTGAAAACACTTTACTAAACTACCAACAGATGTCTAGTCATAAGGCTGTCCACATTGCCATTATGAAGATCATCAAGGAAAACTGTCTTTATTAATACTGCACCATCAGACAATAGAGTACTCATGCTCAAAAGTCCAAAACTACTAGCTAAAGAACACAAAAATTCTAACAACATCATGTATCCTTCTGCAATAGAAAAATACATATCAAGGCCAATGACACTAGACAATTTATCATTAGCTGAGTACACCACGCTCTACTATAATAAATTGACTAATGTTCAAAAAAGACAAAAACCACAAATTATTTGATTCGTCAAATACAACCCACACATTGACTATGACAATTATTGTAGAGAGAAGCTTATGCTATATATGCCTTTTCAAGTAAATGAAGAGACATTTTTATTACAACACAACACATGGGTTGATGCATTCAATGCTAAAAAAATAGAAATAGAAAAAATTGAAAAAATGTTCAATGCACAAATTGATTATGGATGGGGTAACATAGATGACATACAAAACGAAATAGAGAACAATGAAAATGTAACAATGATATTTAATTGGCAAACACAATACAACAATGAATCGACAACAGAAGAACAATATGACTTGGCTAATGACCTAATGCACAATAGAAAATCCAAACAAAAGAAAATTGTTCAAACTACACAGAATCAATTATTTTCACAAATTGCACATCCATTCTTGCAGAGCACCGAAGAATACTTCAAAATGAGAAGAAAATTAAACAAAGAACAACAAACAATATTAAAAGATGTCACTATGACAAAAATACTTTCACCACATAAGTTGTTGTACTTATTCCTAACAGGAGGAGTAGGAACTAGCAAGACCTTTACAGCAAAATTGCTCTATGAGGCTCTGATCCACCTGTATGACAAACAACTACAGAGTGATCCACTCAAACCAAAAGGTATTGTTGTCGCACCAACAGAAAAGGCTGCATACAACATAGGTGGGTTAACTACACATTCCATATTCCACCTACCATGTAACTCATCGAGCATTGCACCATTAGACTCAAACACCTTGGATACATTGAGCAAGAGACTAGATCAACTTCATGTTCTTTTAATTGATGAGACATCACTTAAAGGATCAACAACCTTATACAAGACAAAAGGCTATGCCAAATAAAACATACACCAACAGAACCATTTGGTAACATAGACATCATATTTTCTGGTGACTTCTACCAAGCTCAACCAGTATGTGATGCATGGATTTTCGAAGGACCAAGAATTAATGGCGAAAAGATTCCATACACATTTTGGACTGACAATATCAAATACTATAACTTGAAAACTATTCTTAGACAAAGAAATGAACACTTCGTCTTCATTTTGAACCATATATGAATCTCTGAACAAATAGATCAAGACATTTGGTACATAAATAGACTATGTCAAAAGCCTATACATAATGATCCAAAATTGTTGCATTTATTCCAATGCAACTTTGCTATTGATGACCACAATAGAAAAATGCTAGACCTCCTACCAACAACACTATACAAACTTGAACCAATTGATCGAAAAGATAGAACATTGGAGAACAACCCTCATCAAGTATAGAGGACAAGCTTACCCGCAACTATATTCATCAAGCCAGGAATCTTAGTTGAGCTTATAGCAGGTAATCTTGACATACAAGATGGTTTGGTCAATGGTGTTGATGGCACATTTGAACTACACACAAACAATAATGAAGACATCCTCTGGATCAAGTTCAATGACCCTAATGTTGGAAAACTACGAAGACAACAAATGCAACACATGTACATAGATAAAACACAACCTACATGGACACCATTCACACGAATTAAAAGAAGAATGCGAACATTAACAAACATATTCATATGATCATAATTCCCTATACAACTTGCATCTACAAAAACTATCCATAGAGCACAAGGCTTGACAATGGACACTATAGCTTTCGACCCTACAAAGGTCTATCAACACGGCCTTTCCTACACTGCCCTATGTCACATAAGAGACATACAAAAATTGTACTTGATGAACAAATTACATCACAATAATTTTAGGCTATCCCATAAAGTTAGAGTAGAAATGCAATGATTGCAAATATCATCACAATGGCCTCTACATTACACACTTTCTCCTACATCACTAACCACTATTACAATATGTACTTTAAATACTTGAAGCTTGCAGCTGCATGCAAAAGAAATAGACCATGATCATGACTTGCATAGTGCAACTTTACTTTTCCTACAAGAGACAAGAGCCAAGCACATTGACCAACTGCCACTGCTAAATCAAAAATTTGAATTCTACCCATCCTACGCTATTCATGGATTGCTCACATGTAGTAGCAAAACTAGCGTAATGCAAAATATGAAAACATATGCAACAACACACCTTGAATCAATCATAATTGACATTTCTCATATGCAAAAATGCTTACGCATTGAAAACATATATATGACACCAGATGCATCGACCAACGAGCTTTTGACTTTCATGCAAACCATCACCACCAGTCAACCAAAATATTCAATACTAGTAATTGCAAGAGACTTCAACATCGATATTCTAAAGACATCAATAAAAAAATCACACCTCTTTCACATTATGCAACAACACAATCTGAAACTCGCAACACAGAACATAATAACACAAACAAGAAGCAACCTTGACCACATTTGGATACATAACATAGAAACTGAAATCATAAAAGCCACTATTCTAGACACATACTGGACTGACCACTTTATAGTTGTAGTCCAACTTTAACTATAGAAAATGACACTGTAACATATTTCTAATATAAAACAGAAAAATAAATATGATAGCCTACAATTAACCATCAAATATTAATTACATGTTGGCTATAGGTTGATCTCACGACACCATGGACATAGACCAGAACAAAGGCTCTCCAACTACTATGGACAAGACCAAGCAAAAAAGGCAAGTAGTCTCAATATTTTATACTTCTCCGCAATAGCTTTGTATACATTTCTTACAATCTATGTATTTGAACATAATATATCTACTTCCATTGCAGACAAAAAGTTGCTGCAACTTCCTCGACTCCCATATTTGACATCTGCAACACACAATCAGTGGCAATCTTTGAGGGTGACATCCTAGCTACATATGGACCAGCTTGCAAAAACTCTGCACAGAATGAACAAAGATCATCAATTGCACACATAGATTTGATAGACAAAGCCAGTCTACTCACCATAACAGCAAACATCACAAACACCTTGATTGATAAATATTTGCATTAGCTAACTCCTGGAACAAGCATCCGCATTCAAAAATTTGGAATCAAGAAAAAAAACTCACAGTATGAAAGAGGAGATGTTCACTGCTGCATACAGTTCAAGTCAGAAACTGAAGTGGAAAATATACCTATTTTTTGTGAATAATAGAGATTGTCACCTGATACAAAAATATCCTAGCTAATTCAGTCACACAACATCTATCCAACTGGCAGTCTCGGTGTCTTTGTAACTTCATATGTACAAAAGCCCACAGAATTCCAACTGTAGATCAGAGATGGACAATGGTCATGTGACACAACCACTGTAAGTAACAAATAACACATAACAAGTTTTACCATAATGCTATTATGTAATTTTAGTACTTCAATTTCTCATATCTACTTTTTTGTTGCTAGTTCATAGTGCCAAAAATGCATAGCTATAGCTACAAAAGCTTAGAAAATATTTGCAGATCAACACCATTGTCAACAATGTTATTGCTATTGCTAAAAAATGTCACACGCACCAGCCCACGTGGTTCAACAGTTATTAGATCAGGCCTACCCACCTACATAGACAATCTGAATGACAACTGCACTATACAATCATTACAACAACTTGCAAATAGCAATCTGCACGTAAGTCAAAAAATAACACTTATCTAAAATTAAGTATTCAATAACAACAAAAATATGACTAAAATCAATCACAATTGACCTCATTCTTTGTACTTCCAGGTGATAGGAACATTATGAGTAAAAAATGTCCACAGCTCACCATACCAACCATTGTGCACAATCTGTCAACAAGTAGTCTCTGTATCAACAACAGATGATCCAGCTGACATTCATTGCACTAGGTGTGGAACAGATACAACATTCCAATTTCAACCCTTTCTCCAATGCATCATCGAAACAGAAGACACCATGCTCGAATGCAGTCTACATGGAAAGCTCTTGCAGGACCACTTCCCCAAACTAACAAAAATTGAGTTCAACAAGTACACAGAGACTATGTCTATAGCAGCTTACATGATGTAGAATTTTGAGATTCAAGGCACTTTCACACTTGCTATGGATCACACAATCACATCAATTGCAAGAGAGACTTCAAATGTAAGCATTTCCAAACAATTTTCTACTACTATAATAACTCTCGATCAAATTTACTTGCAACAAATGCAAACAAAATTTCTAACCTACATTGATTTGCAAATTGCAGGGAGCATAGCCAACCAATGATCATTCCAACACTTTCCAAAAACTATAGCAACAACAAGGTAAAATGAACATCTTCATAAAATAGTCATACCTAAAATAACTCATGCTTCTTAAATATTTACAATATTTCATTACAAAATTCGCATTGAACTATTGTGTAGCTCTAACCACCACACTTTTTTCTGCAGGCACACCATCTTTATCAAAAGAAAAGCAAAGCAAAAGTTCTCAATATCAATTTTTTCCATTCACCAGCTTATATATATAGTTCACACACATTTACTTTTTGCCAGTCAATAGCTTATGTATACAGCCATACATATAAAAGTCACGAGAAACATAATATTGAAAAGGTTTTTGCTATATGTTTATACACCAAAACATAGAATACAAAGCTACATAACCCATGTAAATTCTTCCAAAAAACTTGCTATTCTTTACTAGCCATTGTATTAAACACTATACAATTTACAACACTTGAAAATAAATATAGTAATATACAGTTTAAAGTTTTCATTCCAGCCAACACAGCACAATTTTCTTACATTTCCTTCTCTCAATGCACTTTATTATTTTCCATTTGATTTGTTTGTTGTTAATGCTTAAGTATTATGTAAATCTGGTATCTTGTCTTCTTTATTCAGTCTCTTTCAGCTTTATCTATGCTCCTGTTTGCTGCTACAATATACAATAGTTCTTTACTAGCCATTGTATTAAACACTATACAGTTTACAGCAGTTGAAAATAAATATAGTAATATGTAGTTTAAAGTTTTCCTTCCAACCAACACAGCACAATTTTCTTACATTTCCTTCTCTCAATGCACTTTATTATTTTCCATTCGATTTGTTTGTTGTTAATGCTTAAGTATTATGTAAATCTGGTATCTTGTCTTCTTTATTCAGTCTCTTTCAACTTTATCCCAGTTGCACATCCAACAAATGAATCCCAAAAGGTAGGGACTGCTGCTCACATAGAGCTCTTGTGTTTATTTTTGTCATTTGTAAGAAAATACAAATATTTTCTAACAAATCTATCATGCATTAATTACAACTTAACCTTTTCCACATTTGTGACAAGTGGATTAACTTTTCAAAAAAATAATCATTATTAATTATCACTATCTATTTTTAAAAATATAGCATTAAATGTTTTATATTTCTTATTTTAAATATATTAATTAGTTTTACATTGATGTTTATTTTTGTCATTTGTAAATTGTTATTTCTTTAAATTTTAACTATATTTTACTAGCTACTATTTTACAATCTTATTCTATTTTTTTTAATATCATTTTACAAATTGTAAAACCAATACTACCCCTCAAACTAATTAGATATTTTGGTAGTTTGAATTAAGTAATCAACAATTTATTTTTTAAATCAAATATTTCAACTGATAACTGAATTGGTAGAAATGACTAGTTCATTCATATAATATAATTTCTATTGTTATTTATATATTTCTTAAAATAATATAATTATCAATATTTTTTAAATTTCCTTCAACTCTCTCTATCATTCTACCTTTAATTGTCCATATAATAACATATCATTATCTTTTTTAGCTCTCTCCATTTTCCTTCTTTTCCAATTATTGGCATGTCTCCTGTTTCATTTGCAACATCTATTTGACACGCATTACATTCTAAGGTGCAATTGGTAGTAATAATTAGCCGATAGGCTTTTCCTATGAGATTGCTTGCAATCAGGAATTGTCTCACGTCAAAAAAATTTGTTGGTAATTGATTTCACTTAGTTGGAAAGAAGACAATTGTATATACAGCCCCGATGAGATTTTGTTGGCTCTTTACACTAATACATTAGGGATGAATTTATGACATCAATTTGCGACGGCAGGAAAATGTAATGTGTTTTTGGCTTTTTTTTCAATTATAACCCGACAACATTGTAATTGCGACATTAATGGGATACAACGTCGCAATTGCGATGTTAACAAGATATAAGTAAAAAAAAAAGTGGCATTGGTCATTTTCAGAATCCATCTCTAGAGCACACAAGGGTTTCAGAATGTTTGTTTCCTTTTTCTCTTTTCTTCTATGGATTTGGCAGCTAGGGCTTACAATGTGGGTCATGGGATGTTTGTTAATGGTTGTCAGGATGTTTTACAGGAGGACCAGTGGATTTTCAAGGGGTGTTTCCAAGCATAGAGGAGATGCAAGGTAAGGGCATTTCTCATTAGGCAATATTTAAAAACTTATGAATTGTATGTAACAACTAAACAACAAATATAGGAATCGTAGCAATGTTTAGATAAGTTGTATCAATCTCGTGTCTAGAGGAATCAGTATTGCACTTTGGAATCTTGCAATTTAACATGTCCCATACAATTATATAACCACTTCCAACAATTTTTGATGTTCTAATACTAAAATTGATGTAGTCACGTCAGAAATTTCTACTATAATCATCTAAAGACTGATTGATTCAGAATCTGAAATCCATTGAAGAGAGATTATAAGAGGGGTTTCATAGAATTGGAAACATGGATCATGCTCTACTTCAACTGCATTGCTCTTGAGAACTAATTCGACCGAAATACAAATGGGTGAAGCATTGAATGTAGTATCATGAAAGGTCAATCTCCAATATATATCAAATTTGAGATACCTCAATTCAAGCCAAAATTAAAGCTAAACAGAGATTTGGCATGCTCTCCATTATCCTCTTCTCTGCAAGGTTCATCTCAATAACACATTCAGAAATACAAATGTGTCATTCTACAGATAATATAATATGTATAGAAAGGCATGTGTGAGAGAGAGGGAGAGAGGGAGTGAGGAAGGATTGGGAAAGAGATAAATATAGTCTTTTGTTCTGACCAATACAATACTATTAGCTATACCATTGCATTGCATCTCATCAAAAGTGCAAGTACTAGTATATACCATTTATATACCCATTGCATCTCATCTCATCCAAAGTGTAAGTGCTAGTATACCATTTATCATTCAAAGTGTGCAAGTGCTAGTATACCATTTATCATAATAGACACACTCAAAATTGTCCCTAAATGCACCTAAATAATTTCATGTAAATCTTCATTCCCTTTATTTATTTTGTCTAGTTCAATTTCATATTCATGCTTCTTGTTTTGATTTTTCTTATTACAAAGATAAAAAAATCCTCTTATCCCTATGTTCATGAACTTTCATCATTTCAAGCAGTTTACTATACTTGAGTCATATCAAAAGGAATACAATTTTGAACACAAACTTATAATCGATATATTGATGTTTTTACCATTGTCAATGGTCTAAGAAACAATCCAACATCAATCTTCATAATTTCAAGCATTTTGTATGCAAATAGTAGTATGACTTTTTCTTAATGTATTTGATGCTTTTAGTCTAAGAAACAATCCAACATCAATCTTCGTAATTTCAAGCATTTTGTATGCAAATAGTAGTATGACTTATTCTTGATGTATTTGATGCTTTCACTCTTATCAATGGTTTGGGGTATTTCTGTATACATACAATCTTCTCTGGATTTGCTATTTCATAAATAAGCTATTTGGCTTTCTAGACTCACCCTTTCTCTTAAGGTTGTAATTGATGTTAACTTGAGAAACTACTACAACCATGAAAGCTTTCTTGATTGTCCTTCTCCTTTTACTCATTTGAGGAAGAGTAACCTTCACTAGTGAAGAAATGAATCAATTGTATCATCTTCATTATAATGTTTCTCATTGCATTATAACATGGGTTAGGATCATGTTAAGTAGATCAAGCAACCATATGTTGCAAAGGAGAATGAAGCATTTGACAAATCATGTACCACAGAGTCTCAGTGACCATATTAACAATTTTTCTTAGAGGATTAGGTGTTTGTTTACTACACTAAACTAACACGGTGAGTTCACCCACCACAAATTACAAATGCATGTTTTCCTTGCAAATTATGAAATGTACTTGGATAAGGACTTTCTCTACCCTTTGAGATAGATAAGATTAGTTAGTGTTTGTTTTTGTTTGATCAGATTAGTTTGAACTATATTTTTATGTAAATTTGGATTGCATGGGAATGCCCTAGACCAACATAACACTCGCTGCCAGTATTAACTCTGGATGCCTTTCCCTAATTTATGATTGAGAATAGTTCGCCTACACCTATATGAATAGTTTCCTATATCCTATAAACTTGTTTTTGCTTCCACGACAATCGGATGTTCAATATAGAAACTAAGAATGTGTGGATATTTATTTTGAAATTTGAATGTGTAAATCTATAAACAAAATAGGAGCATCACTCTCACAGCTATGCAATTGGTATACAAGATGCTTCACAAATGTTAGCGTAAAATACAGCCCAATCTATCTCAAATAGGTCCTAAACAAGAAAGTTTAATGCAATTTTTGTGCCCTATTTTAATTGGAGGCTAAACATGAAGCACCAATTATTTTTGTTCTCAGCTGCAAATTGATAATAGATATCCCTGTACATATGATTCATATTAGGATACTAATTCAAAACACACATCCACAAAAGGTACCAACATCTACACTATAGGGAAAATCACCTCTAGCCTTTGTAGAAGGCTCAACACCAGCAAAATCCCAAAAGCCAATAGGATCCAGAAGACCAACACAAATATTTTCAATGTTATCATTGACAACATCGTAACATTTTTGTAGTTTTGCAATATGAAGATTCATATGCACTCTAAGGCCCAAGAAAATATAAAATGGTGATGATGACCTTGAATATCATGAAAAACATGATGATATGGTTTTTATCACATTTGACTCGCTTTGACCAAATATGCACAATGTTGCCTAGTTGGTCCTAAAGTATAAATCCATGCCAACTTTGGCTTAAAAATATTGTTTTCCATTACATCATTGGTATCAATTATCAATGTAATTTATTATACTTATTATGCCCTACTAGGAACTTAATTAGTTTTGGCCTTCAATCTAAGCTTGAGGTGTTCTTGCATGATACTCCTGAAGAGAAGAAGTCTACAGTCCTCTTAGAGAAAAATTGATCCAAATCAATACATTTCTTCCTAATTTCTTCCTCTAGCATCCATGTGGCTTCCAAGTTTTATAGTCTGATCCATTATCAATTATTTTTTCCCATTACATTGTGTGCCTTGTCATTTTGGATTCTCTAGTATCCATAATAGCTTTAATCTATGTTTCCTTTGTCAATGGTAATTCAAACAGCTAGTCTTCGTCATTTAGAGTTGAATATGTTTGTTTAACACCTTCATCCATAAAATCTTTGGACATGGTCAAATCTTAGATATTGAATGTAGGAGAAAGACCTATATAAGGTGGTTACAACAACTTGTAAAAAATTTCTTCATACTTTCCCAAGATCCTATAGGAACCTCTAATTTGTTTGACTGGAGGTAGATTCCTGACACCTTTTATATGTAGTCTCATAAGGTATAGGTGTTTAGGCTTTCTCAATCCAATTCATGGTAATTGAAAACCTCCAAATTGATTTCTTAAAAACTACTGATTTTCATAAAAAGAATATAGTATATTGTTTTATTCCTTTTTTTGACTCAATTTATTTTACTCGTTTATCTAGAATTATGGTACTACTAGCTTCCAATTCCATTTGGAAGAAGTTTTGTTAAAGTTCCTAATGGTCTTGACATTGTTTATCACCACACTTATCATTTTTCTTTATGGTACCTCTAGTTCTTGTGTTGAGACCAACATCCCCCTTAGTAGTCATCATAGAACCAAAACCAATTGCGACATGTATGCAAAATGTGGAAATATAGACGAGGCACATGAACTCTTTGAAAAAATTCATTTAAAAAACGTGGTATCATGGAATGCCATGATTGCATTACAAAATGGATTTTTTGAAAAGGATTTAGAAACTTTTAAGAAAATACTATTGCTAATGATTTATTGCTGCTCTATTTTGGTATTTGATGATTGTCCATGCTTAAACATTTAATGTCATTATGGTTATATGAATGGATTCTTTGCCTTAGAACACTGTCATCTTCAAAATCCTATATGAAATCTATATGACCATTTCATTTCTTCAATATGCCCTATGGATGTCCCTATCTAACTATATATATTTTAATTGCATATAATAACTAATTTATGTGCTTTTTCATGACTATGTTCGGCTCATATAATTGTGATCTCTCTAGCACTATGATGTCATTTAATATGTCTTGCTAAAGCTTGTAAATTTTGTTCCTTTTGCCATGTCATGTAATATGTCTTGCCTTATAGCTTATATGTTTTGAAATTGCTGTTAGGCCTTGTAGCTTGTATAATTTGATTGTTGGAGAGCTTCTACAGCTAAGAAAGAAGGTTGTTGCATGAGTTATAGCTGCGCGCTCGGATATGAAAATTGTATATTTTTTAATCTAATGTATATTTTAACTAGACTTTTAGCTTATATGTTTTGAAATTTCTTTTAGTGGCTTAATGTTGTAAGGTCTCTTGAAATAAGACCTTCAGGTGGTTGGTCAAAATTTTAAAATAATCTTATCCATAAATTTGCCTAGAGCAATTGACTAAATGTTATAAAAGGTGATGGGGTTAAATGTCTTAGGAATAAAGTCAAAGAAAGTATTTTTAAAATATTAAAGTTTTTAACTAGGTCTAAGAAGATGTGTGTACTTTCAACAGTTTTTCTTAGTTTGTAAAAGTTGTAGACCAAAGTTTTCATAGCCCGATTTTTGCTTCCTGCGAAGAATGATCATGTCAGATAATATAAGTGAAGAACAAAATAGGGAGACAATCACTAGATTGTGGTCTAACTTGAAAAGAAAAGGTGATGGAAAATGTTATTGTCCTTGCAAAATTTGTAAGGGCTTAAATCGTAGAAGACTGCTAATCAAAACAGTTAAGAGACATTGTAGGGAGAATGGTCACATTGAAGGGGGGCATGACTATCATCCACTGGTAAGTTGTTCATTATATCATTTTAACAATTTATATACATATGAAATCACTTGATGATGAGTTGATGATCATGGTTTATTTATGTTAATCAATTTTATATAGGTTGATCTCCCTAGGGAAGTACATGATATGAACCACAAAAATCCAAAGAATATGATTTTCAAAGTGGAGGAACATGGAGGTATGAATATCCAAGGTGAAGATAATAATCCCATGGAACATGATGATCATGCACCAAAAAACACAATTGAAGATGATTGTATAAATACATTGATCCATGACACATTTAGTCCAAGCATATCTGATCATGATGATGATGATAGCCTCGATGTACCTCTACTTGAGAAGGCATACGAGCCCCTATACAAAGACTCCCAAAAAACTCTTCTCTCTATTGTATTGTTGTTGTTGAACTTGAAGGTTATGAATGATTTATCCAACATAACAATGTCACATATGTTAAGGTATGTCATATATGTCTTTATAGTTAACAAAGCGTGAATAATGTATCACTAATATTGTTTATATTAACAACTTATAATTTTTTGCTGTAGATTGATAGGCAAGTTTCTGTTACCACCATCAAATATTCTACCTCACTCATATTGAGAATTATCTTTTGTTATGAAAGATATTGGAATGGAGTATGAAGCAATACATGCTTGTCCCAATGATCATATTATATATTATAAAGAACATGAATTTGCAACACAATGCCCTGTATGTCATACGAGTAGATATTGAACAGATTGACTAACAAAAAAGGTGCCTCAAAAGGTTCTTCGTTAAAGCCCCATTATTTCATGGATGCAACAATTATTCAGTGTAGTAGCTTGGCTCAATTTATGGATTATCATGCATGCAATAGAAGTCGAGATGAAATTATTCAAATCCTTGTAGATGGTTCGGAATTTATACACATAGAGGAAAAGTGGCAACATTTCAAAGAATAACCTCATAATTTCAGGCTTTCATTAGCAACAGATATTGTCAATCCATTTGGAGAGATGAGATCTATTTACTCGATGTGGCCTATTTTTGTTATCAACAATAATATTCCTCTGTGGATGTCAATAAAGAGGGAGCACATTATGTTGGCAATGATTGTTCTAGGTATCTTATCATTTGATAGTTATTAATTTACCTGTACTTACAAATCTTGCAGTAAATCGGTCAAAATAATTATGTAATGTTACTGTTCATTCAAGTAGGTAAATACCAAGTAAAAGATATGAATGTATATATTGAGTCTCTTATCGACGAGTTGGTGGAGTTATGGAATGGTGTCACTATGTATGATGTGTCTAGACCAATAGGACAAAGACAATTTCAATTCCATGCAATACTTGCATGGACAATACATGATGCCCCAGGGCTAACACATTTTTGTGGTATGTTATAGTGAATTCAAGTTGCGCACGACAATTCTAATTATAAAAATCAACATATTTAATAATCTAATTATATCATTATCTTGTAGGTCTTCAAACAAAGGGAAAATTTGTATGTCCAATTTGTGGTCCAAAGATGAAATATCTTCATTGAAAAAGTTTAGGAAAGTAGGTGTTTGATGAGTGTAGACACTTCCTCCATAGGAATCATAAGTATCGAAATACAAAAAAACATCTTTTCAATGGGAAAGAAGAAACTACATCAAAGCCATGAAGAATGACACCTCGCCTATGGAAGTTGGAATATAATAGAATTAATCGTCAAGGTAATTCCGTTCCACCTAATGGTTTATGTTTGTAATTTATATATTTTTATTGTGATTTTTGTTTACTAATTGTGTAATTGATGATCATGAAGGTCGTCAAGATAGTACTAAAAACCTTCCAAAGGGACTAAAAAGCTATCCCAGACAATTTAGTAGGTTGCCCTACTACGAGCACTTACAAATTGTGCATTTGTTTGATACTATGCATATTGGAAAGAATATAACAGAGACATTGTGGAAAATATTGGATGGAAGGCATGACAAAGAAAAAATTGTCAAAACTTGTAATGACATTCATGAATCCAATCATGCATTGAAGAATTTCATTCACTCAAATAGCAACAGAGATCAAATTAATATAAGTGCCCTTCCTTGGTTATTAATGGAGCAACAAAGTGATGCCATAAAAGAAGTCATACAAAAAATTCGATTTCCCACAGATTTTGCTGTGAACATAAAAAATCTCATATAAAAAAAAAAGTGAATTTGGGCCAAGGCTCACAACACATGATTGGCATACTTTCATCAAGGTAATTTATGTTCTTTTTTATTTACAATATATTCATAAACTACGTGTACTGTTCGTTATGTTATGTTAGAAAAAGATGAAATGATTGGTTTATAATTAGTATAACGCGTGCTTCCTCTATCTCTCCCAGAGCACTTCAACAATAACATCAAACAAGTGATATACAATCTTGGAAAATACATGAGGTAAGCAATAATATCTATTCAATTTGTTGTATATATTTATTATATTTGCGATTTGTTTTTCTTTCTATGTAATCTATTGTATATTATTTTGTAAAGTCTCATATCTATATATATTTTGTGACTTGAATCTCTTAATGTAGGTGGTTGTCATCTAAAGAAATCCATAAAGAAGATATAAACTATTCAAAGAGAAGAATTCCTCATTTACTATGTGAAATGCAAAAGTGTCTACCTCCAACTTTTTTCAATGCACAGGAACACTACCTCATACTCCTGGTTGAGGAGATTGAATTGTGTGGACCTATACACACTAGGTCAATGTGGATGGTTGAGAGGCACTTGAAATCTTTGAAGGCTTTGGTTCGAAAAAGAGCACATCCTAAGGGTTCTATGGTAGAGGGATATATGGTATACCAAACTATGGTGTACATTACTAAATATCTTCCTAATTTTGCGTCAAATATCTATGTAGATCACATTTGGGATCTCGAGCCTTTTAAAAAATTAGAAGGGGAGTACTTGATGGGGAAAGGTAAATTGAGGAAAGTGAGAGGTAATAAATTATAAGATGTTATTGTAATAAATTATTTCTTAATCTTCAAAATAAATCGGTTGTAAGTTGTCTATTTTTTTTTTGTATAGGTGCTCGAGAGTGGGATGCACTACATTTGCATATTGCAAACAATCTTGATTGGATGATAGTATAGATTGAACGATGTCAACATTTTGGTCGCACATTAACATAGGAAGGTGTATCTTCATTGGTTAAAGAAGCTCATTGTAATGAAGATTCCAATGTTATGCAAAGGGAAATATATTTAGCATGTGGTTCACGAAATTTCCAGGTACGTACAAATTTATTAATCACCCGTATGTTTATCAACTCATGATACAATAATTTTGACATGTTTTACATATTATTGCAGGTTAAACACCACAAGGCTATGTTCTATAATGGTTAGAAATTTTGTGTCAAAGTGTTGGATGACACGAAGAAAACTTGTGATTTAGGAATAACTGTAGTCTTTCAAGTGACTAATATTTCATCTAGAAATGACTTACCAAGAGTCTGAAAATTGATACTATGGCATTTTGGATGATATACTTGAGTGTGACTTTAGCTCCTTCAAATTAGTACTCTTCATTGTCAAATGGTATAGGCTACGACTTAAGCCAAATGATCCTGATAGAACTATTATTGAACATGATAATGGATTTACAATGGTTAATACAATGTCGTTTGAGCCAGTTGGGGATGAGCCCTATGTTCTTCCAAGCCAATGTGAGCAAGTATTTTACTCAGAGGTTCCACATAAACTAGGTTGGTCATTTTTTGTTAGACATGAACCAAGAGGAAGGCCAATAAATTATAATGCGATGGAAGAAGAAGATACCGAAGAAGTAGAAGATGATGTATATGGTGATCACGATCAATAGTTATTGGATGATGTTCCTGACACAAATTTTCATGAAGAAGAAGAAGATGATGACGATGATGTTGCTACTGATGATGATGATGAAGATGATGTTGATGTTGATGATGATGATGTTGATGATGATGACGATGACGACAATGATGATGACAACGACGATGATGGCGAGGATGATGATGATGGCGAGGATGATGATGATGACGAGGATGATGATGATGATGATGATAATGATGATGATGATGATGATGAAATTTTGAGGTATGCCATCAATCCTTAATCTATTTAATATTCATTTCTTGATATAAATATATTTGTCTTTTATGGTTACATAGTTTATTCATTATCTATTTAAAAGCTAAAAGTTTCAACTACAAATAGAATACTGCTAATCTAAATTAACTATTAATCTAAATTAATTAAATAAAACTATTTAAAACACATATTGATGCATGAATGTATTGAGCCTTATTTTCTTTCAGGTCAAAAGCATTTGTAAGTGTTTAGTTTAGAAAAGGGAATTCATTAAATATCTATAAAAGGGAGTTGTACCTAGAATAAAATTCACAGGGAAAACATAATATAAGTTCTTACCCAATTTTTTGGTTAATAATTCTGCCTCTATAGGTGATGTAGAGACCCTAGGTGGACTTGTAATCATTCATAACAAGAGGGACTTCCATAGTATTCTCACAACACCAACCAAGCATCTTCATAAGATCCCTCTCCTTGATCCAAGCCAACTCCATAACCTATCAGAGTGCACAACAAATCCTTATGCCACCTTAAGTTCTACATCTTTGGAATAATCCCATGAATGTCCCTCAATCCATCCAATGGATTCATCCAAGCAATCTAATCAACAAACTATCAAATGCTCACAATGCCTCAATAGGCGCCAAACTTGACTTCACCTTAACTAGGTGTTTCCTCCACATCCACACACATCAAAAAAATTCAAATAACATGTCCCCAAGGTGACTAAGCCCTCAACTCATCAACTAATACAAAAACCTAGTTTTAGCCCTTCACTAAGCCTACTTCCCTAGTAGGCTTATAATGTGAGCCTGATTTAAGTGTTATATTGTGTACCTTTTAATGTTTTTAATTTTTATGTGATGCTTATGATGGATGTGATTATTATTATGATGTGATTATGCTCACGATAATTGAATTACATTTGCAGGAAACTGAACTCCTTTCAGGAGCATCCTGCACAGTCTCATGGATCAACAGGTATAAGTCAATACTCCTTATAGACAGTCTATATAATACACTTATCAATAGTAAGATTGATGTATTCTAAGATCTCTCCCATTTGCAAGTACCAGTGAATAGGTATTTGTCAGAAGTTTCTTCCTCGAGTGAGGGAAATATAGGAATAGAAGAGGAAACTGAGACATGCAGTTTATCTAGAACAGGGAGATTAACTAGAGGTCAAAGGACTATAAGGAAATTCAATAAATGCATTAAATTTTTCCTTGCTCAAGGGGGGTCATGTTCTTATGATGATGAGATGGATGGCGACATTGAGGTGCCCTTGAGGTACCAACATCTGTTAGAATTTTTTAGAATAACTGAGAGGGGGGGGGGGGGGGGGGGGGGGGTGAATCAGTTATTCAAGGTCCAAATGCCCTATTAATCCCTTTTTACTATTTTTAATGAATCCATAAAATTTTATCAATCATATAAGCAAGTTACAGTAAATCAACATGCAAGATCAACACATGACACAATGATTTACGTGGAAACCCAACTTGGGAAAAACCACCAGTAACATGCTACTTAATTCTCACTCTTCTTAAGTGATGCCCTGTTAAAAGCCTGCCCTGTTAAAGGCTTACAACACACTGTTAAATGTGACCTTGTTAGAGGATTTCACCAAACTGTTAGGAATGGGCCTAGTTAAAGGTCTTTAGAACATTCATTTGGAATGTCACCCTGTTAAAGGATTTATCTAATGGCTATTAAACCAACCTAAGTCCATAGGATTTAAACTTACTGTTACAATTTCTAGAAAGTAACGATAATGGTCTTTTGATCTGATATAACTTACAACATACTTTGCAGATTTTAGATCACACTTTTAGTTCAATCCTTATGCTTGGCTTCAATCACTTCAGCTCTGTCTGCTTGTCTTCCTCTCAAGCTTTGTCTCCTTGAGTCTTCTTACTCATTTTGCCAATACAATCATCCTTGTGGTCATCTATCCAAATAGAGTTTCTGTGCTTTTCTTCTCCTTAGCACCTTCTTCAGTAATTCATGCTTTTATGCTTGACCACTTCTCCCTTTGTTTCTTTTTCATTAACTTATGTCTCCTTAAATAGAAAACTGATTTTCCTTTGCCGCTCAATTCTCCCTCTCCAATTTTAGGGTTTCAAAATAGATTAGGTAGGATATAATGTATCTAGCCCATATCTTGTTCTCTTCTAGAAACTTCATCAGTTGTATCCTTAAAAACGTTCTACATGGTGTTCTGTGCCACCAGCTCATCATTCTTATCTTCCTTTTAATTTACAAATTTCTAGATAACAACCTTGTCCGCTTGGATTTGGCAAATCTTTGATTTCCAAAATAATGCAGCAACTCGGCATTATTGAGTTACTAGTGCTCGGCACCTCTATGTTACTCGGCAGCTATACCTGCTCGGCACTTGGTTCTGTGCGGCACTTGATTCTACTCGGCACTTGGTTCTGCTCAGCATCTGAACTTGCTCGGCATCTGAAGTGTATTTGGCATCTGAAGTTTACTCGACATCTTAAGTTTACTCGGCATTTGAAGTTTACTCGGCATCTAAAGTTTACTCAGTATTAACTAGGAATTTTCTCAGCTCTTACTAGCTTGCTCGGCTCCTCCTCTCTAATGAACTTAGTTGAGCTTTACAAAAGACTTAGCTAAAACCTTAAATCTTTGATATGTTTCAGTGTGCCCATTCTTTGTATCTTATAGTATGTCATCAAATACACTTTTTCATCAATGGCTTAGTTGATCCTTGTACTTCATTACAACATCATAACTTCAACCTTTCTCTAGTTGTTCTAGTTACATGTTATTGATTGCCTCCTCCTTGACAATCAACTAATTGATAGTATTTGGATCACTAAAGAAATTGTCATTCCTACAAGTAGCAAGTTTGACATCAATGACAAAACAATGATTGAGGACATTCTTTACCAGTTCCATATATTATTCCAACAACTTTACTTTCAATCATTTCCAACAATCTCCCTCTTTAGCATTGATGGCAAACCAAACTAATTAATTAATCAACTTAGTTACCACCAAGATTGTATACGTTGTCTTGCTGTACTGATCTCATATATCTCCCTCTTTCTTTGTATTGATCAAATTTCTGCATATTTCTCCCTCTTTGACATAAATGCCAAAGATGTAGCATCTTCATCATGCAAAATATAAGCTTTGGCTTCTTGATGATTTTTCTCCCTCTGTCACCATGCTTGTGACTGATACTTGATTGCAATATGCTTGATTTTTGCATGCATCACTGGATTTTTGGATATGTTTATAGCACTTGTATTGTCACAATACAATATCACAGGTTTTGTTACCTCTTCTTTTATTCCTTCCAATAGATGTGTGAGCCATACAATGTTTGTGCAATTGACTGTAGCTGCAACATATTCTGACTCTGTAGTAGACTGGGATGTACATGTTTTTTTCTTGCTAGTCCAGGTGACCAGCCTTTTGCCTAGAAATAATGCACCTCCACTTGTGCTTTTTCTATCATCAATGTTACCTCCCCAGTCTACATCTGTATATGCATTGAGCTCAAATTTTCCATTCTTTTTGTAGTATAGACCAAAGTCGTCAATTCCTTTAAGATATCTCATTATTCTTTTTACTGCTATGAGATGATTTTCTTTGGGATTAGTAGAGAACCTAACCACTATTCCAACTGCTAATGCTATGTCTGGTCTACTATGTACAACATATTGTAGTTTTCCAATCATGGATCTGTACATTGTTTGATTGACTTCAGCTGACTCATCATTTTTGGACAACTTATTTCTAGTTGCCATTGGTGTGCTGACTGGTTTGGATTCCTCTAATCCAAACGTTTTAAGAATTTCTTTGATGTATTTTGATTGTGTAACAAATATTCCATGTTTGAGTTGATGTACTTGCAATCCAAAAAAAAAATTGATTTCTCCAAACATAGACATCTCAAATTCATGTTTCATTTTGTCAGCAAAGCCTTTACAAAGTACTTCCTTACCACCAAACAATATGTCATCCACAAAGATTTGAGATACAATAATGTCTTTACCTTCTTCTGCTTTGATGTGCATGTTGTTGTTATCATCAGTTCTTTCAAATCCAATTTGCACTAGATACTTGTGAAGTCTCTCATACCATGCTCTAGGTGCTTGTTTCAAACCATAGAGTGCTTTATGTAGCTTACACACCATATCCTTGTTGTTTTCATCAACAAATCCTTCTGTTTGTTCAATGTAGACTTCTTCTTCTAGTATACCATTTAAGAAAGCAGATTTTACATCCATCTGATAGACTTTAAAATCTTTGTAGGCAGCATATGCAAGTAAAGTTCTTACCCCTTCCATTCTAGCAACAGGAGCAAATGTTTTTCCATAGTCTATTCCTTCTTCTTCAGCATAACCCTTGCATACTAGTCTAGCTTTGTTTCTGGTAATCTCACCATTCTTATCTAGTTTGTTTCTGAATACCCATTTGGTGCCAATCACATTCTTGTCAGTTGGTCTAGGAACCAAACTCCAAGTTTTATTTTTTCTTATTTGATCAATTTCTTCTTCCATAGCTTTATACTAGTCATCATCTTGTAGTGCACCATATACTGTCTTGGGTTCAGATTTATTGATCAGACATGATTCTTGTCTTAGTCTGTTCCTTGTCATTGGTCTTGCATCTTTGCCACCAATTATTTGTTCAGCAGGGTGATGTCTTTTTACATATTTGGATAATCTTGGCTCTGTCCTTGTTTCCATGTTTGATCTTTTAGATTCAGGATCACTATGCACTTCGTTGTTAGGTTGTTCTTCATCATGTGTACTATCTTCAGAATCAAATTGTACATTTCCTTCATTCTGCAACTCGGCATTCACTGGTTGAGACTCAGTTGATACTAAAATCTGTTGTTGAGTTTCAATTTGATTGACATCATCCTTATCATCAGTCATTCCTTCATAATAATACACAAAGGTTCTGTACTCTTCCATTTTCTTTGGTATTTCAACTCGAACTTCTGTGTGCTCATCAAAATTTACATTTGCACTTTTCACAATTTTGTTAGTGTTAATATTCAAGCACTTATATGCCTTACTTCTAGTGGAGTAACCAAGAAATATACCTTCATCACTTTTTGCATCAAATTTTCCATTTCTAGCATCTTTAAGGATAAAGCATTTACAACCAAACACTTTGAAATATTTTACATTGGGTGAGTAACCATACCATAATTCAAAAGGTGTTGTATTTGTACCTTTCTTGACTTGTACTCAGTGCAGTGTATGAACAACTACACTTACTGCTTCTCTCCAGTATTTTAGAGCAACAGTCTTTTCCATCATTAATGTTTTGGCACAGTCAATCACAGATCTGTTTCTTCTTTCAGCAATTCCATTCTATGGTGGAGTTCTAGGAGCTGAAATTTGCCTTTTGATTCCTTTATCATTACAAAATATCTTGAATTCATTTGATGTAAATTCACCACCTCTATCTGATCTTAGGCATTTCAAGCTTTTTTCAGTTTCCTTTTCAACTCTAGCCACATACCACTTAAACATTTGAAAAGCATCAGATTCTTGTTTTAAGAACATAACAGTCATCATTCTGGAATAGTCATCAACAAATAGCATTATGTATTTATCTCCTTTATAGCTTTGTATTTCCATTGGACCACATAAGTCAGTGTGAACTAACTCAAGTATCTCTTTAGATGTATAGTTTTTGCTTTTGAAACTTGATTTTTTCATCTTTCCTAGCTGACATTGTTTGCACATGATGTTATCAGGCTTCTTCAATTTTGGTAAACCTCTGACTTTCTTCATTTTACTGATGTTGACTAGATTGTCAAAGTTGACATGACATAATCTTCTATGCCACAACCATTCATCTTCAAATTTTGCAAATAAACAAGAAACATCATCCATATTAAGGTAAAACAAATTACTCTTTGTTTGATCTCCTTTTCCTATCAGCTTACCATCAGTATCATAGATTTTTGCAGTTTTGTTTCCAAATTCCACTTTGCAACCTATATTGCCTAACTGTGAGACACTTAGTAAATTGTAGTTTAATCCTTCAACATAGTATGCATTGTCACATGAAATTTGTTCTTTGAGCTTAATGGAACCTTTTTCTTTGATTTGACATGGAGCATCATTACCAAATCTAACACTATTTCCATCATACTAAGTAAAGTTAACAAACTTACTTTTGTCTCCTGTCATGTGATGTGAGCATCCACTGTCTATGATCCATCTGTCATTCTTGTTTATACATGTTACCAGTGCTCTGGTCTCTTCTTCATTAGATTGGTCCTTCATGGCTACATAAACAACTTCATCATCATTGTCATCAGAATTTTCTTCAACAATATAACACTTCTTACCTTTTTCTTTGTAATCTTTCTTGTCATCATCTCTTTTGTACTTGTATTTGTTGCCTTCCTTGGAATCCTTTTTCTGTGGACACCTTGCAGCAATATGACCTACTTCATTGCAATTAAAACAAATGATAGGCATCTTACCTTTGAATTTTCTTTTGCCCCTGTAGAATCTTCTAGCAAGCAATGCTTCCAATTGTTCCACATCTTCCTCATCAGTGCTACTATCACTGGATACATATTTCATTTTTCTTTCTTTCTTTGATTTTACCTGTTCAACATCTTTTAGTGATAACTTGGCCTTAAAAACAGATTCAACATTTTCAGGTCTGTAGTTGTCAAAGTTTGATAACTCAAATGTAGTGAGTCTACCTATTATATCTTCAAAGCTTAGATTATTTCCTAGTATACATCTTAGCTCTTGTATTGTTGATACTCTAATAGCATAGATAGGGAGAAAGGTTCTTAAGAACTTACTATTAATAGTATCTTCATCCAGTTGACCACTCAAGCATCTTATTGCACTTACCACTTCCTTTATTCTTGCACCATACTGAGCAGCATTCTCATTTTCCTCCATTTTCATGTCATCAAACTTTCCTCTAAGACTTTCTCTTTTTGCTCTTTGTACATTCTGATCTCCTCCATAGATGTTTGATAGGGCTTTCCACATTTTGAATGCAGTGTCACATCCTTTGATATCATCAAATTCAGCATAACTGAGTGCAGAGGCAATTTCTAGCATCGTCTGATTGTGTTCTTGCTTGTTTTTCATGTCTTCTATAGTGGGAGCACCTGTTGGATCTACATGTTCAGTGACAATTGAATTTTGGGCATAATCTCTTATGGATCCAAGATGTAACTTCATCAAACTTTTCCATGCAACAAAGTTGTCTTTGTTAAGCTTGGGAACTTCTCTCTTTGACATTTTGATCTTTTCTACTTGTAGTCCCTTTAAACTGAATCAGCAGTCAAGCTCTGATACCAAATGTTAGAATTCTTTAGAATAACTGAGAGGGGGGGGGGGGGGTGAATCAGTTATTCAAGGTCCAAATGCCCTATTAATCCCTTTTTACTATTTTTAATGAATCCATACACTTTTATCAATCATATAAGCAAGTTACAATAAATCAACATGCAAAGATAAAACATGCAAGATCAACACATGACACAATGATTTACGTGGAAACCCAACTTGGGAAAAACTACCAGTAACATGCTACTTAATTCTCACTCTTCTAAAGTGATGCCCTGTTAAAAGCCTGCCCTGTTAAAGGCTTACAACACACTGTTTAATGTGACCTTGTTAGAGGATTTCACCAAACTGTTAGGAATGGGCCTAGTTAAAGGTCTTTAGAACATTCATTTGGAATGTCACCTTGTTAAAGGATTTATCTAATGGCTATTAAACCAACCTAAGTCCATAGGATTTAAACTTACTGTTACAATTTCTAGAAAGTAATGATAATGGTCTTTTGATCTGATATAACTTACAACATACTTTGCATATTTCAGATCACACTTTCAGTTCAATCCTTATGCTTGGCTTCAATCACTTTAGCTCTATCTGCTTGTCTTCCTCTCAAGATTCGTCTCCTTGATTCTTCTTACTCATTCTGCCAATACAATCATCCTTGTGGTCGTCTATCCAAACAGAGTTTCTGTGCTTTTCTTCTCCTTAGCACCTTCTTCAGTACTTCATGCTTTTATGCTTGACCACTTCTCTCTCTATTTCTTTTTCATTAACTTATGTCTCCTTAAATAGAAAACTAATTTGCCTTTGCCACTCAATTCTCCCTCTCCAATTTTAGGGTTTCAAAATGGATTAGGTAGGATACAATGTATCTAGCCCATATCTTGTTCTCTTCTAGAAACCTTGTCAGTTGTATCCTTAAAAACATTCTACATGGTGTTCTATGCCACCAGCTCATCATTCTTATCTTCCTTTTAATTTACAAATTTCTAGATAACAACCTTGTCTACTTAGATCTGGCGAATCTTCGATTTCCAAAATAATGCAGCAACTTGGCATTATTGAGTTACTAGTGCTCGGCACCTCTGTATTACTCGGCACCTATACCTGCTTGGCACTTGGTTCTGCTTGGCACTTGATTCTGCTCGGTACTTGGTTCTACTCAACATCTGAACTTGCTTGGCATCTGAAGTGTACTCGACATCTGAAGTTTACTCGGCACCTGAAGTTTACTCGACATCTAAAGTTTACTCGGCATCTGAAGTCTACTCGGCATCTGAAGTTTACTCATTATTAACTAGGAATTTGCTCGGCTCTTACTAGCTTGCTTAGCTCCTTCTCTCTAATGAACTTAGTTGAGCTTTACAAAAGACTTAGCTAAAACCTTAAATCTTTGATATGTTTCAATGTGCCCATTCTTTGTATCTTATAGTATGTCATCAAATACACTTTTTCATCAATGGCTTAGCTGATCCATGTACTTCATTACAACATCATAACTTCAACCTTTCTCTAGGTGTTCTAGTTACATCTTATTGATTGCCTCCTCCTTGACAATCAACTAATTGATAGTATTTGGATCACTAAAGCAATTGTCATTCCTGCAAGTAGCAAGTTTGACATCAATGACAAAACAATGATTGAGGACATTCTTTACCAGTTCCATATATTATTCCAACAACTTTACTTTTAATCATTTCCAACAACATCTACAGAAACATTGGGTACCCAAGGAACTTCCTCCAATAAACACTGATTTTTGTGTTAACAAGAGGATATATCGCATAGCACCATCATCATTACATGGTTTGGGCCTATTTTCTATGGACGGCATAAAGGTGTCTTACAACAAAGTTTTTGAATTGATGGAGTATGTTGGACCATGTTACGATTACAAAATTTGGATGCATATTGTTCAATATAAAAAAGTATGCGTAGGTATGCCCTCTCAGCAAATTATATACAAGAGCAAGACAATATTCATAGTAAAAGTGTGGCTATATACATTGATGGAAGGTCAAAAGCAACAGGGAATATTGCAAGTTTTATAAATAGTACACGACCTGGGTCAACTATAAAGCAACCCAATTGCATATTTGAGGCCCACGAGGGAAATCGTGTATTCATTTGTGCGATAAAATCAATATGTGCAGGGGAAGAGCTTCTTATTGATTACAATTTGAACTGCATAGATACAAACGAGGCTACTATCATGGGGGTGGTACATACTATTAAACCAACTTCTAATCATTGACTCCAACATACCATTTAGTCAATTAATTTTTTGCTAACATTTTTATACTTGATCTTTGACATAGGGGCACAATATGGAGCAACCACCCGGAGGGGATGTTGGCAATGTTCCCGGCTCATCTACACATGAGCAGTTAAAACTCATTGTAATTGTGCAAACTAGATAGAAGAAAAATGTTTTTTTTTTTTTTAATGTTGTTTTCTTCATTGTTTTGGAGTAATTATGATAATACTAATACTATTGTTGTCATAGAGGGCTAGTGGTCAGAGGGAGGGAAAGGAACCTACAATCCCTAATCAGCAGCCCCCTCCCCCCGAGGAGGACCCTTTATATATTGATTTAGCAGAGACCGATGACCTAATCAGTTCAATTAAAAAGGTGCTAAAGAAAATTGGCAGAGAAATTATACGTTTGGCAACTATAAAGCCTACTACTCAGGAAATAAAAGATAGGGGATTTGAATTTTTGCACACCTCTGAAACCTTAAAAGTAAGTATTAATGAAATTTTTAATTATAACAAGAGTTCAATAATGGTTTTTATGTTATGCTCTTTTATGGCATTAATTAAAATATGGATGCGTTGTCTTTACAGAGTTTTTTGCTTGATTTCGAGCCCCATTCCCATGATGAGGGTGCTGCAGGTGGTTCAAGTAGATCACATGTTCCATTCCCCACTTGTTTTTTCCACTAAATATATATAGGAATGATCATAATCATTGACAATACATGCTTGAACAATCCTTTTTTTAATGCTCTAACAATCTTGTCCATGCTAGTCCACGCGTTCTATATTTATGCATGCTCTAACAATTTTATTCTTCAACTTCAAATCAATTGTATCCTATGATGACGCCACCTCCATCCAAGACAACCACAAATCTCTTTCTGACTGCTGAGTTGACAACACGCATCTTACAAGCATTGACTGTTGCACCATCTACTGGTACACAAATCCCTCTTTTTCTCTCTTATGACAACAACAAATAGTTTTTTTTTTACAACTTTTTAACATCAATTATCATGTGCTCTTTTATACTTCGTGACAAAGACTTATGAAACTTTTTGCAATATGAGTTGCAGCATCATTTCCTGGATGTTCCTATGTTCCTAGTACAGGAACAGTGAAGGTTTTCATATTGATTGTTAGTGATGATGAAGGCATTCCATTAAAAGTAGCCAAAGTTCTAGGTACTTTAAAGTTATTATTATTCTATAGTGATATAATAGTAATTTAGTTTTTTATCTCTCTTCATCGACTAATGATCCCATGATTGTTTTGTAGGGAATGATGTTTTTTGGAGAAAACTTGGTGATGAGTGTTTGCGAATATTTGGGCCCACCCTATGTACCTGGTGGAACATCATATCCTAACTAAAACCCCAAACCACTATTTTGATTTCATATCATTGCTAGAATAGTTTTCCTTTTCATCCATTTCTTGAACTATATTAAAGGTAGCTTCAATTCATTTATGAGTCTAACATGTTTTTTTTTACTTAAAAGGTGGAATAACCAAGACAAACCATTGAAGGATGATCTTATAGAGAGCATGACCCAACTCTTTGGACCTCGTGCATTCGAGAGAAACAAGCTCCTTGAAAAAGCTAGTTTATGTTTGAAGTATATTAGGGACCAATACAGAAAAAAATTATGGGATAACCCCAGGTATGAGCGTCCGCCCTATATTCCTGAGGCTGAGTTGCAGGCTCTAATTTTGGATGGAAAGTATAAAACTGACAAGAAAAATAAGATTACACCAGTAGAGAGTATAGCAAGGTATGTGATACTGTTGAGAATGTAATTATGTACTAATTAACCTCTATATTTATACTATCTAACATATTTCAAACTTTTCGTAGATTGCCTGACACATCAAAGGCAACAAAGGAAAGACTAGAAAAGCACGGAACACACAAGCTCGGCTCTAGTGGTTTTTCGAAACATCAAGCATGAGTTGTAAGTATTAGTAAATGAAAAATTGTATCAATTTTTTTATATAATGTGATGGGAAATGCTAGGATAGACTAGCTTGTCTATGCTCCTGATCCTCAACTTGGATCTTAGTGTTCCTCCACACCAATATATGATGCAGAGTAACACGCTTTGGAAGCACCAACAAACTCCTAGCACCTTGGAACAACTAAGCAATTCAAGTTATCACCCCAATCCTCTGTTCTCCACAAGAACATTCAAGGCTTAATTCACCTTCAAACAAGGAACTAACCTACTATTACAACTACTCCTTTAATTCATGGACCCAACTCATCACATAAGGTTGCATACTAGTTACTTCTCCCTTGTACCATTCAAGGCCTCATACACCCAACCTTGACACCAAGTGTTTTGGACAACTCCAACCCTCTAACATAAATGGAAACCAAAAAAAACATCAACACAACCCAAAATAAATCAGGTCTAAGGAAAAAATTTTGTTACCATTCATAGGGCATATATGCAGAACTTGACCTTTATTCTACACACCCAACCAAGAGTGCAATTGGATCCTCTAGGACTCCCAAACACCAAAGATAGTTTAGAACAACTCCAACATGACCAAAATAAGGTGTAACAAGGGTTGGAAACCCTGCTAACTATTTACCATTTCCTTTTGATATTTTAACTACCCTCCATTGGTTGATGAAACAATGCAAGTAAAATTCACCATACCATGCAAAAATACAGGGCTCAAAGTTCAAGAGATGCCTCATAGAAGAGGATAAGAGAATTGGCTTCCAATAAGGCTATACAGCTGTGGCTGAATGGCTACGAGCTGAAATCAGTGTGGAAGGTTCTAATAATGATGCATTTGAGTCACAGGTAAATAAGCTAAATGAAATTTATTTCAAATTGAATACTTTACCAATTAGTCTATTTGATGCTAAGTTCCAATATAAAGTGAGTATATCTGTTTTAAGCAAGCAATGATAACAATGCGTAGGATGTTGGAATGTAGCCTGACAATCCTTCTACATAATCTATGGATGATGAAGGTTCGCATGATGTGCATCCCAGTGGTGGAGGTATACATTTGCTATTAAATTTTGTATATGTAATTGCAATTGGTGTTTGGATTAACGTAATATTTTGTATAGCAGTTGTAGAGGATCAAGGGGTCGATGTTCATGAGCTTGTTGACGTTGAGTCTAGACAAAATGATGTGGTCAAATCGGGTAAAGAGTGCCACAGTTATGTTATTTAAAATAATTAAATACTTGTAAAAATTATAATAAACTATTTTTAATTTAACTCTTTTATTTGTTATTGCAGAGAACCCCCCTTTGCAATAGTATAGGAATTTGAGATCATCAAGAACAGAGAACAGAACAACTTATGAGGGGGGAATTGATGATGACACTGATGCTCCTCTTAGAGCTTACATAGAAAAAAGAAATAGAAAGAAAAAAAAGAAATGATTGTCATCTACATACCTTAATTGATAATGATTGAATTTTATGTCTCAATGAATTTAATTATGTGCTAATGAATGTTCATGAATTATGTGTTAATGCAGAATATTGATGAATGTTGCATGTTAAGGAATCTAATGTGTTAATGAATGTTATCATGTGATATTGATTGAATGTTACATTTTATTAATGGTTGAAAGAATGAATGAATGTTAGATGTTAACGGGGAATGTAGAGCGATGTTAGGGGGAGGGTGGTGGGGCCAAATGAGCTTCCACCTTCATGTAATTGGCCCTATTTAGTAGAGAATATTAAACTATTCTTGAAACAAAGTGAAGCTCAATAAGATACTAAATATTTCTCTATTTTGTCCTATGTTTAGACTGTTTTCCTATGCATCTAAGGCTTCATACTTTGAACTATCATGAAGTTCTAAACTTGTAGCTTTTTTATTGCATCCTTGGATCTCAACACTATCTTGGGATTGTGTTATCACCAATGATATGATTATCATAATTAACTAGGGAAACAATGAGTCCCTATGTTTCATTGGATCTCATGCAACGATAGAAAGGTCATCTATCATCTAGTTACTTTAGGTATATCTTTAACATAATTTATTTAAAGTCATTCACACTTTTTTTTTTTAAGAAGACTGCAACCCTACCATAAATTCTTAGCTTTTTCAATATAAAACCACTTGATTTTCTAATTCTTTATTTCAAACCACTTGTATCTCATACTGTCTTCAAGATATTTATTTCTTTGAAACTGATGGCAATAAATTATGCAAATGAAAGGTTGAAAGTTACACGATATGATGAAGAAAAATCTAGTGCATTTTCATGTTGTTGTTTCCTCCTTTCTGAGCACAATCTTCATGCCTATTCAGTGCTGGTCTATGCTTTAGGAATATCCTCCACATTCATATATAAATGTTTCTATCATATTATTTCCTTTAGAGAAAAAATCAATAATGATACCAACCAAACCAAAATGTATCAATCGAATTTGCCTGGTCTCACATTCATTGGCACATAAGAGTAATTATTGCTCTTTAAATGCAAGATAAAAGATAATTAAAGTTCTGTTTTATTTTAAACTGGTCCTCCAAATCTTTCTCGAAGTCAACAAATGCCAATTCAAATTGAACTTTTGTTCAGTCTACTCACAAACTTCTGATTACTTTTCTAAAGCATTTGTGCATTTATAATTTACTCTTCATCCTTTTTCCAAGACATTTTGAAGTTTAAATTTTTGTCAAGAAATGAAAAACAGGTGGTAGTTTTACTGTGACTGTATAATTGATATAGCAAAATGCCATTTGAAAAGAAAGAATGTATAACATACCACACTTCTTTGTGAGGAGTCTTCATTTCTTCTTCACAGATCTTATACCATAAAAGCTCTGATACCATCTTAAAAATGGTAGAGTTAGGATAGATAGAATGTGGTCAAATCATTGATTCAAATGGATTGATTTTACAATGATGTGCATTGGCTATATAAAGCCATTATTTTCCATATGACTACCAAAACTCCCTTACAGGAAATTAACTTCTCAGCAACTAACAATTTATTCAATTTTTTATTAATCTAAACTATAAACTAAATATTAGCCTACATTAATTTAATATTCTCCAACAATTTTTGCAATATGTGAGAAGCCTTATTTGAGTGCCACTGGATCTGATGTCAGCTATGAGCTCTCCATCCAATATCATTAGGCTGAAAAGGAATTTTGAGATATGCGAATAGCACTATCATATTTAGAAACTTGATGATAGCTACCCAACTTCAATTGGGTTAGTGACATTGTTGTTAAACTCTATTTCAGACTATGAATTCATTTATTAGTAGAGGATACAGATGGATAGCAAGAAAACTGTTCCATGTGTCATCATCTAATATTTTTCTCATGCACTATATAAAAGAAGGCAGCTGTTAACATTCTCAACTATTCTATAGGGATTGTTAAGGAGTTAGAAATGTTTAAAAGGCTATAGAATAGTGAAGCTATTTATCACGCTTGAAGCACAAAAGGTGGTTCATTCTATGCATTCTTTAGTAAGACATCGTTTTGCAATAATGAGTTGATTCTGAAATAAAATGATGCTATCACTCCACTGTATCTGGTTTTTCACATTGTTGCTTTACACAATATTTTAGGAGTCATGGCAATTAGTTATTTAGCAAGGCAGTTAATATCATCACACAGATTGATGAACCTTAAAGAACATAACAATAGATCTAAAAGAATAAACTGTGTAGACCATTTAACTTCTATCTATACTTATTTAGATCCATCCAATTTTTAACTTGTTTCATTGGCAGGTTCCCGCACTTCATGGTATTGATATTTATGAAATAGTGGCATCTCAAAATACAATTTTTGAGAAAAATATCTCATCTCTTTGGGGCAGTGGAGAGTGGTGGATGCTTCTCGCAGCTCAAAGCATCACTATAGGAACTGTGATGGTTTGTTGGGTGTGCAAGTATTCTGATCCCGTCATGGCCACAAGATGGGTATGTTTCAAAGCTATACCAATAAAATCATCTGTATACTTAAAAATTTAGAGAACTTTCAAGCTATGTGGATTTATGATCTAATAATTTTTACATAATTTTTAACATCTTTGATTATGTTTTCTTTTTTTGTTTTAACAATATTATAGGATATGGAAAAACCAATAAAAAATTGAATTGTTAAAGCTTTTCCTCGATTAAATATAATTGTAGCTTAGAAATAAAGTTGTCTTAAAGGATCACTTTTTCTACACTTAAGGTACTTGGGCAAAAGAGATACTATGGGATTATAATTTATATATAATGTTGAATGTAATGGGACTACTCAAGCCCAATATAAACTCTACATTGAATTCATTTACTAAGATTCTTTTCCTTAAGAATTATGAGGATAAGAATGTGACTATTGCAAACCTCCTAGAAGAGCTCCCTATTCTTATAGTTAACACGTGATGGTTATTATCATTCTCTGACTAGCATTGGCTTACTCTCAGCATTACAATACTGTAATTTTATGGGATGCATGATGCTTCTCTTTGACCCCGTAACTAGAGGCAAATACACGTCCATGAATATACATGCATTTATAGTGTAGTTCATGTTAGAGAGAGGCTTGCCCATCATCCAAGCTGACCTTGCATGATGTTGGCATTTATCTACATAAAAAATAAAATGTGGATATATACATAAATATCAATGTTTTCGTTATCTTTTTAGCTTATTATTGTTGCTATTTTTATTCTGGATATATTTCATACAATTTTAAGCATGGAAATTTTCATATGCATTACATTAATGCCAAGTCCAATGGTGATTAATATATGAGAAGTTAGAATTATAGAGTTAAACCTTTTGTACCATTGGTATGAAAGGCCTTGCACACATAAACTAGTGGTAAATAACCAACACAAGCCATTGGACATGTTATGTCATGCAAATGCTTCACATCATCTTGTTTATGAAGTAGCATAATTTTTTCCATGATGCATAGGTTGAGTCCTGCCATATAATAGATCCTTTGTCTTATATGATGTAAGTTGCAACAGTGCATGAATTTAGGTTATTTAGTATTCACGTAGGTTTTTAGGTTAGCTATATAGTTGTTGACAAACAACTTTTGTATTAGAATATGTTGATATCATCATATTCAGCCCATACAAAAAACGATTATATGTTGTTTCAATCTTAACAATTTTATAATTAATTTTTATAAATGTAAACAGGGTTGTCCACCCGTAGAGTGGTTCTCCAGCTGGGTACAAGGAGGTCAAAATCTAGAGGGGGTGGCTTTTGGAAGGGATGGTGAGCTTTTGAAAGGAACACTTAGATTATTTTTTCTTCAGGGCTCCCTTCATAGAACTTGGTTGGTTGTTTTTCCATGTGGAATATTTCTTGCCTCTTGAGGAAGCATACACCGTCGTGGCGTACCCATTTGTGCATAAATAGACATTGGTGAGAAAGAGTTTGGGGTAAGAATTGACATGTTCGCTAAGGTGAAGGGATTGATGATTGTAGAAATTGGGTAATCATTGTAACTCATTTTCTTGTGCCTAAGAATTTTAATTTCACCCGTGGGTTTTTGTTGCACTGCAAGATGTATTGCGCAAAGCGTTTTACCACAGTGAGTCAAAGATGGGTAACAAGTAATTTCTTCAGAAGGAGGGCTTCAGAGTTTCTTCACAAGTAATTTCAAATCTATGTAAGACTTAATTGAATCTCATTCTTATTTGAGCAGTGTTAATTGGTAATATTTGGGCATTGGATTAGTCTATCCATGCTATTTCTAATACCAACATCTAGAATAGCCCATTTGAAAGTGATTAGAGAGGTTACATGGGAGTACCAAAATCTAATTAAAGGTTTGATCACTCATGATGCATAGTTCTATATTTCTGAAGGAGGTTGAAGATAAATCTGGTATGAAGATGGATTGAAGATAATAAGTACCCAAATTGCTAGTTGATTAGGAAGAAATGAAACATCAAAAGACTCCATAAAGAGGTTGACCTTATCAATGATATTTAGTAGGAGTCTGGTTAGATACATGTAAACCCAAATATGGAAAATCTAGTATTTATAATGGCATTTCTCTTTCAAAAATGTTATGACTGAATATCTAATTAACATACATTTAAAATCTCTCTAGAAATGTAAAACATCAGAAATTGAAAAAGGAAAACTAACATGGGATCTGCATTTCTGATCTACTATTGTTGGCTCAGTATGGGCAGGTATTGACCCATTTAGGAATCTTATATTTGATTTAATTTATTATAATTTTTTGCCCAAATTTCTACCTAGGAAGAACAGGGGTGGTCAGTATGGGCAGGTATTGACAATTGAATATAACTGAGGAATTTTTTTTTTTGTTATACTTTACATCCGTCGCAATTGCAACATCAACCACAAGTAATGCGATGGGGTTGCTATAGCAGCGATGCCATCTGTCGTCGCAATTGCCAGGTTTTCTATTACAATTCTGACATCCACCACAAGAATTGCGATGGGGTTGTTGTAGCTGCGACACCAATTGTCGTCGCAATTGCCTGGGTTTTCGTCGCAATTGTGATGTCGGCCACAAGAATTGTGATGGGGTTGATGTCACAATAAAGTGGTTTCACAGTGATAGATAGGCATCATAATTGCAATGGTATAGGATAGACATCGTAATTTGTGACTAAAAAACAATGACGTCTATTATTGTTGTAGTGGCAACACATTTCTGTCGTAATTGCAACACATAGCCATCGCAAATCGATGCCAAATGTATTAGTGTTAGCAGCAGGATAAGGTTGAGGGTTTCTGTTTTCTTTTTATTACCATGACTATTGAAAGGGTTGATCCAAATATGGACACGAAAAGCCTTCTAAATGGAGGCGACAAAAATGAGGCTTACAGAGCACATCAGTATTAAGGAGGAATCTTTGGAAGAAACTTTGAAAGAGTTTCTTCAAGATTTGATGAAAGTGATGAAAGGCTTTATGAGCCGCTATTATGAAAATCTTATTGAGGGAAATTTGAGGAAAACAAAGAATCTACATGTTGTTGCCTGTTTTCCATCACTGGACAATTTGTAGTTATAGGTGCTTTGAATTTTGAAGACTTCGTTAAGATGGGAATATGGTAGGAATTTCTCAGTTCTATTATATTCTTTGTCGTCTCTTATTTTTTTGGTTGCCAAGCTGATTGCACTCGTTGTTTCCTACAAGTACCCGAGATCAAGTCCCACAACAATCACCTACAAGAATGAAAGTTATTTTTTCCATGTTGACGAAGGGATTATAACCAGTAAATTTAACCAAGTTCCACAGTTTCTTCCATGCTTAAAACTATTTCTAGTTTATTGTATTCCTTGTTCCATGAGTGCATATCATAGTCATTTGAATAAGTCACATTGGTTAATTTAGGCATCTGATAGTGCACACCAGATAAATTTTTAAGTATGTTGTGGATTCATTGGTCCTTATTAGAGAAATCTCTGTGATTGTGTTCCAACCAGAAGTCAATCATTTCTTTGGAAGCATTCCTACTGAGTTGGGCAATCTCGGTAGTTTGCAAGAAATACATTTGGGAAACAACCATCTTTTCAGAGAGATGCCACAATAGATTCTCATGCTTCAAAATCTACAGTCACTAAGCTTGAGCGAAAACAATATAATTGGCAGGCTTAAATTCAATTCTTCTTCCTAGCGACTTCTACTCTATATTGATGTCTTAGGCAATAGATTATTTGGTGACATTTTATTGGCCATTGGAAATTGCTTTGAGCTCAACTATATCTTTCTTGACAACAATCTGTTTAAAGGAAAAATTTCCCCTGACCTTGGGCTAGTGAAGGGCATTTCACTCTTATCTCTCTCGAATAATGATTTGGAAGGAAATGTTACTAATTCCTTTGGAAATCTCAGCAATATGATGTATTTGTAAAATCTTCAAACATTTATTTACAAATAAGTATTGTACATTAGTAATGTCAGTGATTATGAATGGCTGAGAGACTGTGGTGCTTGCATTGCGTATGACCTGAAGATGGTTTGAAACCCTTTCTGACAAGAGATGAGCTAGATTTTGAGTTCTTGGGGAACACAAGTGGGCAGCCATATGTTCTACAAACCAATGTATATGTTAATGGCACTGGAAACAAAGAACATAGACACATGCTCTGGTTTGATCTCACTTTGGATTACCACACATATTCTCTAATCTGGAACAATCATCAGATTGTGTAAGTGCATTTGTATTTCTATTTATGTTTTTGGATTTGTACCTGTATTTTTTTTGGTATCAATGTTAATGAGTAAGCAAAATGTATACAGAGTTGTTACATGTAGAAATCTCAAAAAATAAAACTAGTCATTTTGAAAAATCTGATACAAGGATTCAAACCGTAAGAGTAGCCATTAGAAGTTGAGCTATATTCCATTTCATTTGGGTATTTTAGTGTAAGGTGGGTGTATTTTACAATGTGCATGTATGTTGTATATGTTTTTTGTAGATTTAGTTCTAGTATTTCTTCTATTCCTACAAGTTCAAGATAAGGAGGACAAAATTAGAACATAGATAAACCATTCAAAGTAATTTATCTGTACTTCAATTTTGCAATTCTTCCAACAATTGAATAATATCAAAATAATCAAGCAAGCATGAAAGAAAGAGACTAGCACCTTACCATCTAGTATTAATCCAAAGAGTTTGTTATATGAAAGGTTCACGATTGGCAAGGAGTTAGTCTTGGCCAACACTTTGGGAATTGTGTCGTCTAGCATATTGTTCAATAGATCTAGGGACTCTAAAAATTGGCAAACTCCCTAGATTTGTAGGAATATGTCTAGACAATTTATTGATAGAAACGTTTAGACTTCTGAGTCCTTTGAGCAAGCCAAACTGTGTGGGAATTTCACCACTAAGCCAATTCTTGGATAAGTCCATGAAGCCCTTAGTTCGATAAAGACATTGGAAATCTTCCTAGTGACCCTTGAAAATGAAGTGAGCATTGGTTTTGTCTGAACTGGTGAAGCCATTTCCTAAGAGAGCATCAAATCTGCCCCACAATATGTTGTCCTGAGACCCTACTTCTAAAGGATCAGGTACAGCTTGCAGACCTTTCAATTCAGAAACTTTACTCAGAATGTGCCCTGAAAATAGATTGTTTGACAAGTCCACTACATGTAGATATTTCGATTCCCAAATCCACTTAGCCAAAGAGCCCCTCAATTGATTATATTTTAGTGACAACAATCTCAGCTTTGTCATCCCTTTCCAGCTCACAAGTAAAGATCCATATAGACGGTTGTAATTGAGATTGAGATGATAGACTATCTCTCATGCTTTACCAAAATGTAAATACAGAAAGAGATTCAAATGAGTTTGGGAGTGTTACATTTTGCACAAATAGATCACATAAATAGTACCTATCAAGCCCCCACTATTGTTCATAAAATACTTTAAGGACTAATTGTTATCGTCATAATGGATCACTCCTCTTTCAAAACTTGTATAGGGTGTGTTGATCATATTTTTGCATTATGTTTGAGTGAGGCTTGATTCCTAGTGTCTTTTCTGATAATTTGGTTGCATTCTTGGTTGTAGGAATTAAACAACAGAGGAAGCAAAAATAGGTTGCTAAAGAGGTGCTTTAAATTTTGGAACACCCTCTTGCAAAGCAACTTTGGTAGTTCCCTAACTCATTCATTTTTTGCAATGTCCCCTGTTTGGCTAACTTGAAGATAGGAACAATTACTCTACTTCTCACACTTGCTCTATCAGATACTTATAATTAAACTGAATGCTACTTGGCACTATAAAGTTTTGAAGATCACTAGCTAAAGCTACTTGAGGCCATTTGTTGCTATAAGGCTATGAATATCACTCACTCAAACTATCTGACGCTACTTGGTGCTATTGGCATTTAACATGCCCTTGTTTAATATGTTTTCATTGTTAATTATGGAGTAGTAATTCATACTTTTGGAGGTCCCAAGCTCATTAGTTTTTTTTCTGAGGTCTTATCAAGCATTTCATATGGTAAAATGTACTCTCTTTTTTCGCATACCATGTTTTGTGTTTTTTTAGTGACAAGCAAAATTGAATTCTAGAGCTCATTGTTTCTACAGATTTTATAGCTTTGTTTTTCTATTTTTTCTTTTTAAATTTGCAATGATAGTTCTCTTGGAGAGTTAGAAATTGCTCAGTTGTTGAATGGGTTTCTTGGGTAATCAACATTTTTTGTGATGTTGCTCTAACAGTCAACCGCTAATAAATTGATAATTGGCCTAGAGATACTTTTTCATGTATATCATAGATTTAATCAGTTGCAAAGCACAGAGCACTTCTGTGGGGCAAATTCATGTCTGTGAATGATGTGCTATATTTAGGTTCACTTTCTCTGAAAGTGTTACATGTCTTTGTCAAAGGATAGACCTAAAGTAATTCTTTTGGTTTATGAAGTATTCTGAGTATGAAGTGTTTGATTATGCCCTTAGAATACTTATATTGAAAGCTTGATACCAATAAACTGCCAGAGTTATTTAATATTTATAAATGGATAGTGACTCTCTAGAAGAAAAGTAACAAATTGATGCTTGGTTTTGTAGCCTGCGCATGAGAAGATTGGAGTTGTTGATCCACAATGGATTTTACACAAAATTGTCCCATCATTGGGAAATTGGGTAATCTTTCAATTCCTCCCATTAACTGTGGAAGATGTTGCGACAGTTTACCACTTTTATATGAATTAACCATTGAAGTCAATCTAACGATGGATCATCCTATAAATGTGTGCTTTATGTATTCAATGAGATCAACTTTAGTTGTATGCTAGGAAACGAATATTCTTTTGCATGTTTTCAAGGGAATTATCTTCTATGTGGCTATGTTCACAGTGTTCTAATCCTTCTATTTAGATCCAAAGAGGACTGTGTTCAAACTTTGTTTTATTCCAATCTGGTTTTTATCTAATAACACATGTTGGCACTTAGCACTGCAAGAATGTGTTGCTAATATTAAAGTCAATTCACCAGGGAACTGTGAGCCTGATCCATGAAATTTTGTTTCTTTGCTTGCTTTATGGGCTTAAAATTCTGTTATTACTCCTGAGTTGTTTAGTATTGAAATTTGTTGTGGGAAAGGTTACTCTTTTACAGAAGGTTCAAGTCAAAATGTAGTGTGGTTTTTTTACTTCAAGTTGTTCTCATTTCTTGATGGTGATTTGTCTATTGTGGTGGACTTTACAGGGCCAAGCTGAAGAGGGCAAGGCAACTTGGATGGGGGTAAGGAACACTTGCAATAAATCTCTATGTTTCTTTTAGGGCATCCAAGAACCATTTGATGTTTCAGTTCTACTGCATTTGTATAACTTGTGAAATTTGAATTAACTTTTACAAGTCAGGGAAAGATGTAAAGAAGAGTGGCATTCATTTAATGAACGGTTGGATAAAGCTGAAAAGGAGTATCTACAAAAAAAATTTAGTTTTATTGCAAATCAAGTGATCTACCTTCAGTAGATTTTTTCAACTTCGTTACACATCACAATAAAGCATTGTATTTATCCCCGATTCTTTTGAAGCCTCCGAGCTTGTAGTTTTCGTCAAACAAGCTCCAGGGCTTTGTATTTATTATAAGGGTTGGTTTCTATAACTTGTCATTTTGAGGCAAAATTGGGATGGAAGATTAGAAATATCATCCTGGATATTAAAAATATATTGTAAGAAATGAGAATGGTCCACCTGTAGCATATCTACCGGGAGGGTAATCAAGTGGTAGACGCTGCAGCTGTCATGGGGTTTAACGTTAGGGCAATCACATGTTGGAAAAATTTAGTTGATATCAACGAAAATCTAAGGATGTTGATATTCAAGGAAAAAGGTGGCAGAATTCAAAATGATGATTACTAAATTTAAAAGTAAGGCCAATTTTGGCGAAATGGAGAAATTTGTCGCTAAATTTAACTTTAGCATTTTGGAAATAAGAGACAGACGTGGTCGTACAAATGACAAGTGGAGTAATTATGAATTAAGAAATTTGTCTTTTTATAATTATGGTAACTCAGGGCAAGCTTTGAATCGTTTCCCAAATGGAAGTACGATAGATATGATGGATTGGGATGTCAGAAATCGACGGGGAGAGAAAATTAGGTTTTTTAATACCCACGAATCCCATAATAAGATGTTATGGGATTCTGGTGCTTATCATACGTGGGTCTTTAATTTCGATCCCTATTCCCCCAAAGGATTAAAGCAAGAGAGCAGCCACAGAGAATTGGAAAGCGATCAAGTTCTGATGCGTATTTCTGAGGAAGAGAGGCAGGATAGTGGTGAAATTAATATGGGAGGTGATCTGAATCGGTTGGAACCAACGAGACTTGAGAACTTCAAGGACAGGATGGCGATCTGGTATCTCCTGAAGGAAGGGTTTTTTTTGCCATATATGTTGTCCATGGCTGGGCACGATGAAAATTGTGCATTACAGTTTGTGAATAATTGGGATGATAGGAAGGTCACAATCAACGACATTACTTTTCAAGTCATGGAGGAGGTTATTGCCATGGCAATAGGACTCACAATGAAAGGAAAAAAGTGGAAGAAAGTCACCAAAGTCTCGGATGAGAATAGCATGAAAAGCTTCTTTGCGGAGAATGAGGAGCCAATTCACTACAGAGGAGGGTTTAAAAGGGGTAAGCTACCCGAGCCCTGGGATGATGTGTGTCTGGTTCTGATGAAGTATCTCACCCTGGAAGGCAAGTTTGGAGTGTGCTATTACTAACATTTTCCCTTGTTGAATCATTTTAGAAATAGGGATTTCATTTCCATTCCATTTTTTCTTCTACATTTGCTTGAGGATATGATTAAGGATGTTAAGGAAAAAAAAAGTAAAGGCCTAAACTTCACCATTATTCATCAGGGGTTAATTTCCCGTCTATATCAGTTCCACTTAACTTTATGTCCCCCTAGAGAGGTTGTTGTGGAAAACCCCTGCCATGGTAGGATTCCCCCCCCCGAGCTTCAATACGGGGACAAAAATCCATACTCCTAGGCCATCTCCTAGTAAAGATACTAAGAAAAAGAAAAAACTTGACATAGCCATAGAACAAAAGGGAAGCAAAAAATTAAAAGTTGATAAGGTGGTAGAGGTTGTTGGAGAGGATTTTGGTGAAGATATTGGGGGAAAAGCAAGAAGAAGGTTTGGTAGGCTAGCTCAGTCCTAGGCTAGGGGTAAGCAGAAGTCAATTAGATACCTTGTTGAGGAAGTTGAAGAAGATAGCTCTGACAATAACAGTGACAGAAGGGAGGAGGAAAGAATTTCCAACTCAGAAAAGGATGATGGCAATGAGGAGGGGGAAAAAAGTTTCAATTCTAAGAACATTTTCATGGATGACACTCAAACTCAAGTGTCAGACGGCAAAGAAAGGAATACTGAGATAACCCATGTTTCAGCTAGCTTCTCACTTAAGCCCCTTACTTTTTGTGATGAGACGAGCAAAAAGGATAATTCCCCAATTACCATTTTTTCCCTTGTTAAGGAAAATTCGAAGATTTCTTCTAACCCATGGGTGCTGCAGGATAAACCAAAGGGACATAAAATGAAGGAGGTTGCTGCTACAAAGGTCGAGGAGCATAAAGAGGAGAAGGTGACGTTGGAGGAGCATTACAGAAACCTGGAGGAAAGAGTCAAAGCTTTGGAGGAGAGGTTTTTCACCTTCTCCAAGTTTGGACTTAAAGTTACTCATGCTGTTGCAACTACCCTCCAATTGCTAGCACAAGAGAAGGAGGAAGTTGGCTTGGACATGGAGGACAATAAATTACTCTTTATGTTCTTTGCTGACGACTGGGCCCAAATTCTTCTTCATGCAAGAGGAAAAGGGAAAAAAGAAATCTAAGTCTTTTTTTATTTTTGTTCAGTTATGGGGTCCATGGATCCAAAGACTTTATATACTGTTATGACAGTTATAGTTTTGTTGATTATCAGCTGTAATTATGTTTTTATTAGGCCTGGGTGCCGCGTTAGACTTTGGTTAGTTGCTAGGGTTCCTTTCAGGTTCTAGCTCTCTTGTTTTAGGTTCTTATCTCTGACTGCTGGTTCTCCTGTTCTTTTTGTCTGTTTTTGCTACTGGTTGGTAATGTGTTGATTACCAGCCTTTTGACCGTTAAGGGCCGAATCCCTTGCTTTTGGTTGCTTTTGATTTCAAAAACTTATCATTTTGAGAGCATTTATAACTTGGAACATTTAGTCAAACATTCTGAGTTTTTCTTTACCACATAATACATTCTTGTTTCTTGACATATTAATGATGTATACTCCATTCTAAAATCTCTAGAAGTACAAAAATTATACAATATTAATCTATTATTTATTTATTAATGGTGCAATAAATATCTGTATAATGTCAGTTTTATATACTTCCTTCTATTATATATATCTTCAAATAAAAATTCTATGAGCTACCCTTACACCTCCTTTCGGTGCAGGTGCTAGTATATATTATATATTAAAAAACATTTCACTCCGCACATAGCATGCGTGTACAAACCCTATCAGTTACCTATTTAACCTTAGGTAGTGATTATGATATTGTGGGCCGGGATGAGTCAAATCGCTTAATAAGTACAGCACCATAATCATAACAATCGCCAGCCCACCCACTACTGCAAGATGGGGGGATATACCTACGTCAAATCAGTACAATCAGAGTAATTGAAGACCATAGAATGTTAAGTATAAGTGAAACTGCAAATTAAATTGAAAAGCTGCAAAGAGGCTCATTGTCTACTGCAACACAACAGAGCAATGGAGATCTCTGAATCTCTGAACAATAGGTACTGGTTTTCTTTTATTCTTTTTTCTTTTGTTTGGCTTGGTGGGGTTTTATTATAACGTGTTTGTTTAATGACATTAAACCCTAGAAAATGTGAAATTCAGATGGTGGAAGGAGGAGACGGTGGCGGTTGTAACAGGGGCGAACAAGGGAATTGGGTATGCAATTGTTCATCAGTTGGCAGAGCAAGGGATTTGTGTGATATTAACTGCAAGAGATGAAGAAAGAGGTATGGCTGCAACCAAGGCTCTTAATGAACAAGGGTTTCATAATGTTGTGTTCCATCAGCTGGATGTGCATGATGAGAAGAGCATCCATACATTGGCCAATTGGGTGAAACAGAAATATGGGAAACTGGATATACTGGTAATGTATTATATTGCCCTTTTCTGCAGTATTTACTTATCAGATCCTTTTTTAAAAAATATTTGTAATTTGTTCTGTAGCAGTATTCCTATTTTTCCCATTACCCATCCTCTCCGTTGATACCCTTTTTACAGATCCGATTCCTTGTGAACTAGGATTGTTCTGTCTGAAACTAGGGCAAAGTTTGTTATCTTAATATTTAATTGAGTAGGATGTAGACACGGTCTTAGAAGCAGCATAGAAAATGGAGGATTGGAAAAGAAGGAAGATGCTTTTGAATGGTTTTAATAATAGTAATTAAGATAAATTTAGCTTCTAATTTTGACATTTTTATGTAGAAGTCTTCTTTCCTTTTGGTCTTCCTTCTTCTTACTATCTTTTAATATCATGTTTGTATCCCTCTGCTTCACTTTCTTCTTTCTGATTTGAGATATCAAGATATAAAATATATACAATGAATTTACAATCTTATTTTAATACGGATTATAGAAAATAAATCTGTTGTATCTGTCTCTTGAATTTATTTGAAGGCTTTTTTTAAGATCTGAATCCTGTTAAATTGTTTCAAATTGTATTTAATTTAAGTTATTTTAATTACCTCAAATTTAATTTTTGAATTTTTAATCTCCTTATTCAAAGGTCTCCTTACTTGTTTTCATGGCCTTCCTTCCCCTTATTTCTTACAGTTACATCCTATTCCTTCTCTTTCTGATGGGAAACATCAATGAAAAACATAAAGAGAGTTGAACAATGGAATACTACTATCAACTATTTGAAGTTTTCTAAATAATTAAAGAAATTGGTTTTATTTGTGTTTTGAATTTAACATAAGACTTTAATCAGACATCTAACTAACATAAATTTAACATCTAATTTTATTTTCTCTCTATTTAAATATGTAGCTCACTGTTTTTAGTCCTTTCTTTTCCCTCCTTAAAACTGTGTCTGCAGCCTATTCCTTCACTTTCCTGTTCTTGGTCTGAAATATACATATAAAAACATCCACAATAGATCTAGAAACAATCTTATTTCAACATGAAATGTGCAAAATTAATATCTACTAAAACCTGATTGTATTTGTCTTTTTAATTCATTTTAAGAGTTTCTTCACGTCTAATACTTTACTAAAATTTTTCAGATTATATTATATTTAATTTTGTTTAATATATCTAACATCAATTTATATTTGTCTTTTTAATTTATTTTAAAAGTTTCTTCACATCTAATACTTTACTAAATTCTTTCAGATTATAATATATATAATTCTGTTTAATATATCTAACATCAATTTTTATTTCATTTTTTTTTAATTAAGAACTGTGTTAGGTGATTTCTGATGCTACTTTTTATTTCTTTTCCCAATTTAAAACATCAATGTAAATTATGCATAACAAATCTGAAAGCACTATGATTTCAGCATAAACCATGGAAACTAATACCAACCATTGTAATTTTATTTATTTTGATATTAGCTAACTACAACAGTCCATTCCAGTACAGATTATTCCTCTTTTCAGTCCATTTGGAATATCATGGTATTACTGATGAACCCTGAAAATACCCTGACAATACAGGTGAATAATGCTGCAGTAATAGGGCTTGAAATAGATTATGATATTGCCATGGCCAACAAAAGCAATCCTACCATGTTATTTGTAAGTACTTTTAGTTAACTGGTTTATTATCATGGAATTTGAGATCCTCTTATTAACAGTTTACCCTGTGCAACAAAGACCTCTCCTGAAAAAACAGTGGAAGGAATATCTGAGTCATATGAAAAAGCAAAGGAGTGCATTGAGATTAACTATTATGGCACTAAAAAAATGGTGGAAGCTTTTCTGCCTCTTATGAAACATGCCAGTGAAGGTGGTGGTAGAATTGTAAATGTATCTTCTCGTGCCGGGGTCCTAGAGGTAAGTAAATTCTAAATCAAAGTATTATTTTTAAGTATGTGTCATATCTTATTTACAAATTTCTGTGTGTCTGATATTTATTACAGTACATTCCAAGTGAGGCTCTTAGACAGCAGCTGAGCAACCTCAAAGATTTGACAGAGGATAGAATAGATGCATTCCTCCAAGAGTATCTGAAGGATTTTGAACATGGACTGTTGAAAAGCAATGGTTGGCCTGTTAAACATTCAGCTTACTTCATTTCTAAGGCTGCTGTTAATGCTTACACTCGTCTTCTGGCTCTCCAGCATCCTGATTTCTATGTGAATTGTGTTCATCCGGGATTTATAAGCACTGATATAAATTTACATGCGGGAACCCTTTCAACTGATGAAGGAGCAAAAGGCCCTGTTATGCTAGCCCTTCTTCCTAAAGGCTCGCCTTCTGGTCAATATTATGATCAAACAAAAATAGCTAGCTTTGATGTCTTACCTAAGGTAGAGAGTCTATAGCTTAGAAACTGTTTTTCTTTTTCTTTTTAATCTATAGCTTGTCACCAGGCGAGCTGGGGCAAGACTAGCAGAAAGAGTGCATATTAGAAATTGTTAATACCTACAAATTATGTTTAATGTTTTACTACTTTCAACAACTCCTCCTACTTTGTAAAACTGTAAGTTTGTCTGTCCACTATTAATGAAATGGCTATGTATATTCAGAATAAAACTTAATTTTTTAAATTTATTTTTTAAAATAATTTGAAACTAACTTAAACTATGAACTGAAATTGTTTTTAGTAAATAATTTAAAATATTTTGTTTTAATATTAAAATTTTATTTTCTTATTATTATAATAATTGATAAAAATGTAAATTTACGTAAATATCTTAAAATCATTGTAATATTTTAAATGATTTTTAATTTGAAATTTAAATCTCAATATTTATCTAAAGTTTATATCATTTTCAGTTATATACAAATCTTACGGCTGGGGTTTCATGGGCACTTGCTTCCTTAAAAGTAGAATGGATTTACATGTGACTCCATTTTAAAAATTAGCCCCTAAATTCAAGGAAGATGATTGCCTTATGAACTTTGAAAATAAAAAATATATATTTCTTTATAAAGGGGATTATTTCATTTTTAGTGGGAAAGTGAAGAGTAAGAATGACAGATGGAAGAAATTAAAGCTTTAGCCCCCTCTAAAATATTACCATGGAGCCACCTACTCCACAAAAATAGAGCCCAAGCCCCTCCCATAGGATCCCCGCCTAATTAACTTCTAACTAGTTAATAAAAAATAAGAGTTCAATTTGATTACATACATTTTACTAGTTAATTAAAAATAAACACTTAATTTCATTACAAATATTTTACTGTATAATTAGCCCCATTTAAAATGAGCATGAATAATTATTCTTGGGCATGAAAACCTTGAGGCTTCACTTAACCACATTATAAAAAATTAATCATTAAAGGGAGAAGATCGGTGAACTCTTGTTTTTTTGGGAACACATAGCTTTCACAGTCATTTACACAGCCGCTTACGAACTTCATTGTGGATTTAACATGGGTGTTCTCAACATATAATTCTCCATTTGCGTTTTCACTACCTCAGCACTACGTTGGTAATGGCTTTCATCATAATTGTGCATTGGCTTTTTTCTATGGTATATTTGGAGGCTTTTAAGTGGCTATTAAACATTCATATTGACATTGTATTTGTCTGCAAGATTTAAACATATGGAATGTTATTGTCTTTTTAAGACCACAATCATAATATGAGATTTCTTCAATTGAAAATTGATTAGTGAAGATAAATAGGTCTTGAATTGATGTAGCATATAAAAAGTTTTAATATAGTATCAGAAGGATGTATGCACATTTTTATAATTTATGTTTATATAATTTCTATAATTAAATTCTATTGTGGAAGAATTTTTTGAAACCAAGTTTTTGGATCATGTTCCATGATCTATCATAAAGACAAAAGAAAGTTCAAGGGGATGAATCATATGGTATCAAAACCTAAACCAATAGAGTCAAAGTCAACAGGAGGTTAAAAATTAAACCTTGTATCTCATCCATTGAGTTTTCATATCTTGATTATTAGATTTAGAGATTGAATTTTTCCAACAAACCTAACACATTTGAAAGAATAAGAGAATGTCACAACTATATGTTGAAACAATATATCATTAATAACCTTGACCAAGAATCTAGTCTTCTAGGTTGGGTCTTTTCAATTAACGACAATGGCAAGAAAATTGGGAGACACAAGCTATGGTCATCTGGCGAGTGTAACATGCAAAAGTCAAAATGGAGATCTCCAGCGTTGCAAGTTTGTAGAGAAGGATAGAGACACTAAGAGCATGTTCCCATGCCACTGCTTAGCTTATTTTGGTTAGCAATGGTTGCTCAACTTTTTTAGGAAATAGTTGTGGAGCTAGTGACCCCATGAATATATATTTTGCTGCTTAAAAATAAGCAGGGATTTTGAAATGTAAATTAATTGATTAAATAATAATTTTATAGACAAAAAATAGAAATAAAATCTTAAAAAATAAGAGGGAAATGAGTTTGTGGAGCCAAATTTGGCAATAAGCAACCACTGCTTATTTTCAGCCCCTCCTCTTTTCCTCTAGCTTAATTTCAATCGCTAAATAATAGCTGCTCCACCAAAATAGCTAAAGATTCTAAATAATCCTTTTTAGACAATTTTAAATGTACATGGAAACACTTAACTACTTAAATTTAAGCACAAAATCCACTTAAGCAACCGCATGGGAACACAAGGTAAGCCAAGCATATCGATGCATAGGGGAGGGAATCTCAGGGACTTTCACAAGATTTTCTCAGGAAAGATGATTGTGCAACCGACAAAACCATTCATTTTAAACCCTAGATTTTTGTTGCAACAACCGCATCAGAATAGTCCTGTGAAGCATAAATGGGGGATACATTCCTAGCATAAGAGGACTCGAACAAAAAATGTTGTTCTAGACATATGTTGTGGTACTCCATCGGGCTCTCCTATTCAGGATACTGTTACTGACCTTGGTAATGGTGGTAGGAAGATGCACGCAGGGGATAAGGTAGGATGTGGTTACTTTGGTAAGCAACCATCAGATTGGGATAGGGAAGGCAACGGGCTTCATATTAGGCAATTAGCTGAAATACAACTTGGAAAGAAAAGGTTTGCAGTAAAGGTCAAGACATGTGTAAAGATAAGGAAACTAGAAATGGTCCTGTGTGTCAAGAAGGGCGAATACATCTACCAGACCATATAATCTTACTGCATGTAGAATGGCTCAGACAGACGACATTAATAGGTAAGTTTTCGAACAATTTCTTCAAAGTTACAAAAGTTCTAGATTGGGCGAATTCATTTTGGAAGGGATTCAAAGAGGGGTATTGCATAGACTGTGAACATAACGCCTTCATTATGTTATTTGAGTCCAAAGAATTTAGAGATAGAAGTGCACAAATTTAAGGGGTGGTTTTCTAAGGGTTTGGGCCTTGTAACTATACCTTGGGTTCCTAACTTCAAGCTAGGACCTGGAATATTTCCATTTCAGCCCCAATGGATTTCATTCCCATCAATGCCTTTGGAATATCGAGACCCTCAAATTGTAGAAAGGTTGGCTAACAACCTAGGCATATTTGTAAAGCATGATTTAACAATATATGAAAACTTAAGTCATGAGGTAAGAGATTGCCTACTTGTTAGTAAGACAAGACAATTACGAAAACAAATTATGATTAATTCCAGATCAGGCTCTTGGGAGTAGAGCATCATTGTTCAAGGGGATGAAATTGTTCACAAAAGTGTAGATGTACTTGGTCACTTTAACTCACAATGTCAACATATCATCCAAGATGAAATTTAGGTTTGTAAAGACTTATCAACTGACCCATCCAAATGCTCTCCTAGGAGGTGACAAATGGGAGCCTCAGTGGCTGCTCAAAATGGGGAAGCATTATTGCATAATGAGCCACACTTTGATAGCTTAATAATAAGAAATTAACAAGTAAATTATTTTCAGGAAGTAGATTTTTTGTCAACGGTGTAGGAGATGATATGTAGGTTATTTCCTATATTTAGAGGTTTGGGGAAACATTAAGAAAAACAATCTACTAGTATTTGCCCAGCCTTGTGCTCAACAAGAAAGTTGTGAGGGTCTTAAGTGTATGGATACACTGGTTCAAGACATTATGTTTCATAGGTCCCCTATCCACAAGTTGCCAAAACCTACAGAGGCACAATTAAATAGTATGGCAGATGAAATGTTATCTAAATTAGCAACATACATGATTCGTGAAATTGTTGTTGAGGAGGGTGTTTCTTTAGAGGATGTGGTCCATCCACTGATGGTTGAAATAGAAGGGTCTGATATGAGTCAACTTCTGAATTTGGAGGGAGAGACAACTATTTTTCCTACCTGCAAAGACAATGAGCTAGGTCCACATGCCTCTCTACTAGTACCAAGTCAGGAAAATACTTCCATTCATTATGGAAATCCCCAGGAGGTTCAAGACTTGGAGCTTCTATTGACCAAGGAGGCAGATTTAGACACAATAAGGAAAATTTAGACACAACACGTATGGGACTAATTGATGTTCTAGTGATGGTCATGAGTGATAGTAAGGACATTTTTGACTATACTAAGTTGTTGTCATTATTAAACACTCCATTGGAGGTAGTTAAATGGAAGAGGACTTCTAAACCTCTAGGAAGACCAACAAAAATTTCCAAAATCAGGGAAGAAGTGGTAGCAGGAATCCAAAAAACACTTGATGAGAAGTTTTCATCAACCAAAAGAATGACAAGGAGAATAAGAGGTTCTCCTTGTCAGCCATGAAAATCATATCTTGGAATGTTAGAGGCATTAATGCCTCTGAAAAGAGACTCAAGATCAAGCAACAACTTGATTCTTCTAAAGTGGATATCATTTTACTGTAGGAGACCAAACTGTCACAAGAGGCTTATGGAAAAACAATGGGTAAGTGGAGTGCTTGGAAATCTTTCCATATACAAGGTCAAGGGGCCTTAGGAGGATTGGGAGTGCTTTGGAATCCCAAATCAATACAATCACAGCTCTTGGGGCAAGATGCTAATTGGCAACTATTGAGAATTTAGAGTTTTCAAATATCGTTCTATCTCATCAATGTATATGGCCCAACACAAATGCTTGATAAGAAGAGATTATGAGATATTTTAACACAAACTATCCAAAATCAACAAGATTTGAGTTTCATCTTTGGTGGAGATTTTAACACCATTCTTAATATAGCATAAAAACATGGTTGTATTAGCCTCCCAATTAGATCAATTCAAGAAAAACATGACACAACCTTTTATGGCATAACCAAACATCATCAATTCTAACAAAAAGACATGTTGCATCTTCCTTAATCATAGTTTTTTCACCTTTTCTTATTAGATTTCCAGTAGTGTCATAGATCTTAGCAGTTTTGTTTCCAAATTCAACTTTGCAACCTACATTGCCTAACTATGACACACTCAACAAGTTGTAGTTTAATCCTTCAACATAGTATGCATTATCACATGAAATTTTCTTTGTGAGTTTAATAAAGCCTTTTCCTTTGATTTGACATGGAGCATCATTACCAAATCTAACACTAGTTCCATCATATTGAGTAAAGGTAATGAACTTACTTTTATCTCCTGTCATGTGATGTGAGCATCCATTGTCTATGATCCACTTGTCATTCTTGTTCACACAGGTAACCAATGTTGTTGCTTCATCCTCATCTTTATCTGATTCATCCTTCATGGCCACATAGACTACTTCATCATCATTCTCATCAGAATCTTCTTCAACAATGTAGCATCTCTTGCCTTTTTCCTTGTAGTCTTTACTATCATCTTCTCTCTTGTTTCTATACTTGTTTACTTTTTTGTAGTTCTTCTTCTATGTACATCTTGCAACAATATGACCTACTTTATTGCAATTGAAACATATGATAGGGAGCTTATCTTTGAATTTACCTTTGCCTCTATGGAATCTCTTAGCCAATAGTGCTTCTAACTGTACCACATCTTTCTCATCTGCGCTGCTATCACTAGACGCATGTTTTTCCTTTCTTGTCTTCTTGCTTGATGTCTCCTCCTCAATGTCTTTTATTGTCATCTTGGCCTTGAAAGTAGATTCAAGGTTCACTAGTCTGTAGTTATCAAAGTTGGACAATTCAAATGCAGTAGATCTTCTCACTATTCCTTCAAAGGTTAGTGTGTTTCCTTTTACACACCTTAGCTCTTGGATGGCTGAAACTCTAATAGCATAGATAGGGAGCAGAGTTCTTAAGTATTTTTTGATGACAGTTTCTTCTTCCAATTGACCACCTAGACTTCTTATTGCACTTACCACTTCTTTTATTCTTGTAGCATATTGAGCAACATTTTCTCCTTCCTCCATTTTCATATCATCAAACTTTCCTCTTAGGCTTTCTCTCTTTGCTCTTTGGAATCTGATAAGGCTTTCCACATCTTAAATGTAGTGTCACAATCTTTGATGTCATCATATTATGCATAACTAAGTGCAGAGGCAATCTCCAACGTTGCTTGATTGTGCTCCTTCCTTTTGCTCAAATCATCTATAGTAAGAAGTCCTGCTAGATTTACATGCTCTGTTCCAATTGAAGTTTGTGCATAGTCACCTATTGATCCAAGGTGCAATTTCATTAGACTAGATGCCATGTAGCAAAATTGTCTTTGTTGAGCTTGGGAACTTCTCTTTTGGACATCTTGATCTTCCTGCTTCTAGTACCTTGAAACTAAATCAATAGATGCCTTCGATACCAATTGTTAGAAATGCTTTAGAATAACTGAGAAGGGGGGGGGGGGGGGGAGGGGGGGGTGTGAATTAGTTATTCAAGGTCCAAATGTCCTATTCAAACTTTTTCAGTAAGTATAGTGTGCCCATTCAATCATTCATTCATCCAGGCTTTAACTTTTCTAACCAACAAGTTACTGTAAATCAACATGCAAGCATAACACATAAGAAATCAACACATAACATAGTGATTTACATGGAAACCCAATTTGGGAAAAACCACCAATAACATGCTACTCAATTTTCACTCTTTTGAAGTGATGCCCTATGAAAGGCCCGCCCTGTTAAAGGCTTTACAAATGGCTATTAAACCAACCTAAGTCCATAGGATTTTCATATCTAATACAATTGCTAGAGAGTATTAGAAAATCTTTGACCTAACTACAACATACAACTTAACTTGTAGATCTCAGATCGTTTCTCAGCTCATACCAAATGCCTGGCCTTTAATCTCTGCAACTCTGATAGCTTGCCCTCCTTTCAAGCTTAGTCTCCTTGAGTCTCCATGTTCAATGTACTAGTGCAATCATCTCTTCATGACCACTTATAGAAGCAGAGCCTCTGTGCTCTTCCTTCTCCTAAATGTCTTCTCCTTGACACCCTTCTAATCACTTCGTAGCTTGGCATTTTAGCAAGAATAGTATCAACAACATTTGCTTCTTGGTCTATGACTCCTTAAATAGAAGTCTTGGAGTTCTTTTTTTACTTGATTCTTCCATTCTTTAATTTCAATTCATATGGATTAGGTAGGATTTATTGCATCTAACTCATATTTTGTTTCCTCTAGAAACTTCTTGAATAATCCTCTTGAATTTGCCTAAATGATTTACATAGAATTCTGTGCCACCAGCTCATCATCCTTATCTTTCAACTCATTCACAAAATTCAAGATAACCACTTTGTCGGCTCAGATTTGGTGAATCTTTGTCATTTGAAATAATGCAACAACTCATCACTATTGAAATACTGGTGCTGAACACATACTGAGTTACTTGGCATCAACTGTGTTTTTCTTGATGCTCGGCACCTGAAGATCACTCGGCACCAAGATTTTCTAATGCTCGACACTTGAACTTCACTCGACGCACACTAGCATTTTCTATTACTTGGCTCTAATTGAGAATTTGTTTGGCTTCAACTAGCTTGCTTGGCACTCACTAATGATCTTAGTTTAAGCTTTCCAGTCAACCTTGTTACAACTTATTCCTCCAATGTTTCGAAGTGTGACCAACCTCTATATCTTTGAGTATGTTATCAATTCATCATTTAACCATTGTCTTAACTGATCTGTGCACTTCATTACAACATCATAACTCAACCTTTCCCTTAGGTACTCTTGTTACATCTTGTTGATCAAATCCTCTTCATCAATCAACTAAATGATAGTACTTGGATCTTATAAGAAAATCTCATTCTTACAAATAGTAGGTTTGACATCAATGACAAAACAATGATTGAAAACATTCTTTTAACAATAATCTTCCTTCTTTGCAACAATCTCCCTCTTTGATTTTCAACAATTAGTCTTTTCAGTTAGATTTCCAACATATGATTCATCTATTTTAAATAAATAATTAACTTTAATAAAATATAAATTTCATTGATATGGCGATATTGCCATCCATATTAATAATAAAATTTAATTACGAAACATGAAAATTTAAACATTTTGAAATATTAAAATGTAAAGCTATTATGGAACATTCAAATCTAAAATATGCATATCAAAACCATTTAAATAAATGCAAATCTAAAACTAATATGAAACATGCAAATCTAAAACTAATTTGAAACATGCAAATCTAAAACTAAATTAAAACATGTACATTGAAAATATGAAAACAAAAAGTATTATCAAATATATTAATCAAATAGATTTTAAATGTAATTCTAAATCTAAATCAAACATGCAAGACTAGGCAAGAGCCTTCAATGCATCGGTAAATTGTGAGCCTTTTATCAGGGAGGTCTTGAGTTCAAATCTACTTACGATTAACACATAATAATAATTAACCTTAACAAGAATAATAAATAACCTAGACTTTGGTCATTTACCTATTAAAAAAAACATGCAAGACTAAAATATTAAATGCAAATCTAAACAATCTTGAATGCACCTCTTCCTTCCTACAAAAATATAAAATTAAAATGAAATGAGGAGCCTTTGTTTTATAACTTGTGAGACTCTATATCCCACAATCGACATCTCTTGATATTCTACGAATTTGTTTCAATTTTTCTTGGTCCCCACAAATAAAACATGAATGTGCATGCAAAAATATATTTAACAAAATAAAAATATATATTTAAATTTTCAATGAGATTATTTTAGCCTCTTTTTTGCCTTGTTTTTTCAGGACCTTTTTTTGTGCCCTATTTTGGACCCTATTTTTTAGGTCCTATTATTTCCGACCTCTTATTTCAGCTAGCATAAAATCTATTTTGACATATTCTCATACTGGACATTTGTGTCACCATTGTATAGAATGCCTCAACGTAAAAACATAATGCACATAGAATGTGAATTATTTGAAACAAAAACTCAAAGAAATTTGTCTAAAAAATTGCCTTATTTATTGATTATCCTCAAAATTATTTTTGATAAAGGTCTTAGAAACTCTTAAGAGATGCTTTTAAATATAAAGTGAACGTTTTAGAATTAAATACTATTCACCTTCTTTAACTATTTTAAATACTATTAATGTTGCATGAAATTTAATAAGAAGCAAGATGGTTTACCTCCTTTTGTCATCCACCTAATCATTTTCAAGTCAATTTTCTTTTATATCATCTTTTGCCATTTATGTTGTCTGCCAAACTTTGAAAATTTATTTTAATTTAATAGAAGTCCATATCAATTTAAGAACTACCAGCATATTTTATCAAATTTTATTAATTTTTTTTCATTAGACTTTTTATGACCACCAAATTTCTATTACCATATTTTAATTAATATATTTATCAATCATTTTACTTATTTATTTAATAACTCTAAAAAATGTCATATCCATATTTATTAACTTATTAACTTATATTTTATTTTATGAGACATTCAAATTCTATTTATAAACTCAGCCACTTTATCAGATTATTTATATATAATTAAGTCACCTTTATTTACATGTAAATAAATCATTGTCTAAATTTCATTTGCTAATTTTCCAATCTCATGAAACTTTTATATATTAATATCAAGACATAGTATATATAAAAATAAATACAATAGTTTATTCATGAAATTTTTGTGTTTATTTGAATAAAATATCTATAAATTTATATTAATTCTTTTGAAATTAGATACCTCTGACTTATTTTACAAAAAAATTAATTAAATTTTTAGTATGCTACTTCCTTAATCAACCTAAATATATTATAGGAACAACCTTGTTATTTCTTTTCAATGCTAAACATCAGCATTAATTGAAGTCCACATTAAATCACTATCATGACAATGGCACCTGGCAGAAAGTTGATGAATGTTTTCTTCTGAATTAATCCTCCTTTATAGTGGAATAAGCTATATACATGTACTGCATTGGCCGGCTGATGGGTTTTAATTTATTTGCAAGTAAAAATTTTTTTAAAGTGACATAAGACTTGCGTCTGAAATTACCTCAACCTAAACCATGAAAATACTGAAGAATAATCTATTCAACTATGACCACAAAGGTCCAAACCTCATAATAATCTTTTTCTTAACAAACACTAAACATAATAAAGAGGTTTGACATTTTTGTTTCCTTAAAATATTCTATTACCATTTTCTTGATGGATTAAGACGGAACCTTGATGGAGAAATTTACCTACTAATTACAATACCAAAGACTCAGTAATCTATTCAACCATCCAATCACAATTCCAAACCCTCCCACACAAATGTAACCAAGCAAGATCATTTTGAGTGAGTCTCAACCTCAACAAACCTTTCGTTTATAGCTGAATAGACTGCTTAGCTACCCAGGTTAAGGCCCTTAAAACTGGGTTAAAAGGATGTAAACAAACTCATTGTCTAATACACAGGATACAAGACAGCCATGGATAATTCTGAATCTCTGAACAAAAGGTACTGCTTTTCTCATCTCTGTTTTCTTTTTGGTGGGGTTTCGTCATCTTGTGCCTCATAACAAGTTGTTCTCGCCAATCGAACCAAACCTCCAATCTTTTTTTATAAGATTTTTTAAATAGATTTAACCTGGGACAATCTGATATTCAGATGGTGGAAGGAGGACACAGTGGCGGTGGTGACAGGAGCGAACAAGGGCATTGGGTATGCAATTGTTCATCAGTTGGCAGAGCAAGGGATTTGTGTGATATTAACTGCAAGAGATGAAGAAAGAGGTATGGCTGCCACCAAGACTCTCAATGAACAAGGGTTTCATAATGTTGTGTTCCATCAGCTGGATGTGCATGATGAGAAGAGCATCCATGCATTTGCCAATTGGGTGAAGGAGAAATATGGAAAACTCGATATTCTGGTACAATTCAGTTCATTTTTTTAAATTATAGATGGTGAAGTATGATCTAAAATATTGATTGAAAATTTGTTCGGATAATTAAAACAAAAAAAACATTTGTTAAATTCAATATCTTCAATAAATATTCTAGTATTATGGCAGATTCAAATCCATTTCTATTTGCTTTAACAAGTTTAACTATCAAATTTCAAAATTTTCTCTGTCAAATTCATTTAACTTTCTCCAATATGCTTAACTGTTACATATTTCACAAATTCAATATCGCTAACTTATTTCAACATTAATATACAGTTGTTTTTCATGTAACCAAGTTTACTTAATATCTTTTAAATATTCATGAATAACTTAATGTTGTAGGAAATTCAAATCCATTTCCATTTGCTTTAACAAATCTTTCTTCTCAAATTCATTTAACTTTCTTCAATACACTCAACTGTTACATATTTTACATACCCTAGTTATACTTAGATCAACATGGCAATATAATTCTTTTCCTTAGAACCAACTTGTTTTATTATCTTTCATTATATTTGTTTTCTCTGGATCAGGCATTCATAGCTTACTACAACATTGCTATTACACCCTTGATCATAAACTTTTCAAACCCTTAACCATGAAATTTTCTTTTATTAAAGATTCCCTAGCTTTCTCAAATGTTAGAATTTCTTTATTCCTCTTTTCAGTCCACTTAGGCTATCATGGTATTACTGATCAGCCCTGAAAATACAGGTTAATAATGCTGCAATATCAGGCCTTACAATAGATTATGACATTGTGAAGAAGAACAAAAGCAATCCCATCATGTTATTTGTAAGTAGTTTTTGCTTACTTTGATTATATATTAAGATTTCATTTAACTTGAGATCCTTTGATTAATAGTTTAGCCTTGTTTACAAAAGACTCCACCTGGAAGCACAGTGGAAGGAATATCTGAAACTTATGAAATGGCAAAAGAGTGCATTGAGATTAACTACTATGGCAGTAAAGGAATGGTGGAAGCATTTCTGCCTCTTTTGAAACTTGCCAGTGAAGGTGGTGGTAGAATTGTAAATGTATCTTCTCGTGCTGGCGTCTTAGAGGTAAGTTTATAATCAATTCTAAATATGTATATTATCATCTCAAATTTATAAATACATTTTAATTTGCATTTGCTTATCAAATAACATCTTCAGTAATACATATTAACATGCAACACCTCTTGAATCAAGTATTAATCTGTCTATTTTCATTTGTTTGACATTTGATATAGTTTATTCCAAGTATGACTCTGAGGCAACAACTGAGCAACCTCCATGACTTGACAGAGGACAAAATAGATGCATTTGTACAAAAGTTTTTAAAGGATTTTCAACAAGGGATGTTAAAAATCAATGGCTGGCCTATTTCATATTCAGCCTACTTTGTTTCTAAAGCTGCACAAAATGCTTACACTCGTCTTCTGGCACACCAACATCCTGATATTTATATAAATTGTGTTCATCCAGGATTTGTAAAGACTGATTTAAATGTAGATGTAGGAAAACTATCAATTGATGGAGGGGCAAAAGCTCCTGTCATGGTAGCCCTTCTTCCTCCTGGCTCACTTTCTGGCCAGTACTATGATGAAACAGAAATTGGTGACTTTAATGTCTTACCCAAGAGGGATGGTCCATAGGGTTAAAATAGGTAACAACTTTAGATTTTTTTATTTTATGTTTGACAGAATAAGGATATATACACGTAGTGGTATAGCTTAATATAAATATTTTAAATCATAATCTATCTCATGGAATAAGTACATTAGTTAAAGAAACTATGATTTTTCTTCTTGGAAAATACTATATATTGAATAAGGTTAAGAATGTGTTTGTTCAAGTTCCTTATTAATGAAGTTTCTTAATTCGTTAAAGGCATTATATTATGTAGTAAATTATAATAAAAATATAAAATTATTTTCAAATTATCTAGATAGTCGTATTGGTATAATTTGTGATGTTTGTAATAGTATATTATTTTAATGGTTGAATGTGCAGATTTATGTTATCCTTTTTAAGCTTTGTGTTTAATTATGAATATTGTTTTGATATATTGAATATAATAAAATTCTTTGTGAAATTGGGTCTCTTTCCCAAAGTATTCAATGAATGCTGTGAAGCATATTTATTGTAATCGGCCTCATGTGTAATCTGTAACTTGTGAAATTGTTGTATAGAGATACTCTCAAAAGACAATACTCAGTGTAAGTTCAATATACATTATGTATTGGAGAAATCCGGATGAATGTTTTGTGTAACAAAAAAATGGGAAAGGGTTTGAAAGGGCAACTGAAGGAAAGGCATCGACAAAAGTAATACCAATTGAAGGACGAAGAATTTGAACATCATCGGGGATGTTGGCAGATGATGTTTTCCTCCACTTTAGAATCAGTAAAACTGAAGTCTATCAGTTAGTGCGTGTTGATTTCTTCATTGAATATGTTGTATTTCTCCCACCGTTCATGGTTAAAAAATTATCTCCACCAACAGCAGTTGTAACCGTTTGTTGATCATGTATTAGAAATTAAAATCCGAAAGTTAAGGGGGGTCCGTTATTTAAAACTAAGGTCAAGTTAGAGTAAAAACATATATGATTGGCAGAAGTTTAAGTCTGTAGTCTAGAACTTCTCAAAAACATATTCTACATGAGCACGATTCTATAAATAAATGTAACTTGATTTAGAATAATCAATCAATAATATATTTAGTTTCTGTTGTAGCAGATTTAAGGCGGGGTCATATGGAGTGGGCTTTCTTTAAAATAGAGCGGGTGACTCAGAATTTTTAGGAATATTGAATGGTGAGGGGTCTTATAACTAAAAAAATTCAGCTCCTAAATTTAAGTCAGGTCCAAGAGTTTTAGAATGAAAATAGTATGAGATTTTAAATTTATTAATTAGCTTTGATGGAAAAATAAAGGAATTGTTCACATGTGGTAACAAATTCTCTAAGCTTATGTGACTATTTCCAACCCCACCCCATTTTCCCAACCCATTTCTACCTCCTCAAATTGAACTGGCTGAAAAGTTGGAGCTCCTATTTTGCGCCCAACACCCCCCTCTCCCCACCCCCCGCCTCCGCCCACCAACAAAACAAACAAAAATCATGAGGTCGCCCGCTCACAAAAGTAGAGCCCAAGCCCCTTCCATAGAACCCTTGCCTAAGTATTATTATTTTGTTTAATATGTGAATGCTCTGCTCTCCTCTATTTTCAGACCTTCAAAAGTAGTATCACACCCAATGTTAAATTAGAGTAAAGAAGATTATTTACATATTAGAAGGAGCCAAGTGAAGCTGAAGATTGTGAAATCACAAAATTAAAAAGTAGTTAGATCATTGAGATAAGGTGCAAAATGAAGGTACAGATTGTGGCCTAAACGAACATTGTTCGGAGAGAATTCCATCGCATAATGTCTACAAGCAAAGCAGGAAGTTGCTTGAAAAGAAACAATAGAAATGCCAAATCAGATCGCTCGAGCTGAGAGAATTTTGCTCTTCAATGTGTGCCTGCCAGATCATATCAGTCAAAGAAGAGGAAGGGTTGTACAAAGGAAAACATATTTAAGCCACCAAGTCAGCAATGGAGCCATAAAATTTCGTATACTACTGTCGAATTTTGTTTTCTATTTTGAGTTATTGTGAGGTTCAATTTAGTAAGGTGAGTTTAATTTGTTTATTTCAATGAGAGAAATGGACAAAAAGACAGTAAAAGAAAATGTAAGTTTAATGGATCTTTTGAAAAAGGAAAATAATGCTCTTTTTGATAGATTTGTGGAAAGTTTGAGCTCCTAAAATGAAAATTAGAGGAAAGTATAAGAGTGTATGATGAGATTAAAAAGAGAAATGAAGAATTGGAAGAATTAATAAAAGTTTTTTATGATATTAAGAATAAGAATAGAATTTTAGTAGAGAGATTGAAGAGATTTGAAGATGAGAAGATTGAGATTAAGAAACAAAATGCAGATTTGGAGGATAAGATGAAGAAATTAGAATAGAAGAATAGTTTATATAAGAAGAAAATGTTGAAGTTAAATGTGAAGAAAGAAGGTTTGAAGTTAAAGAAATCAGTAAGTGATGTTTCTTGTTGTACATGGGTTTTAAATGCATCATTTGATAACGTTGATTATTTTAAAGATGTGTGTGATGACAAACATGTAAAGTGCAATGATAATGCAAATGGTTTTAGCTGTTTTGATGACCGTTGGATTGAAGATTATGAAAAGAATGGTTTTCAAAGGTAAGATCTTGGGAAAACATGAACAAGGAATGATGAATCCTATTGAGAAAACAAGGAGGCTAATGTATGAAGGCTTTGGATATTATATAGAAAAAAGAAAGATGAATACAGATTCAGGTAAATCAGTTGAATGAATGAAGACTATGCAATGTGCATATTGTTATGGGTCAAGACAAATAGAGGAAAGATGTTGGGATCTAGATCTATGTAGTATTTTGGATGGAAAAACCATGATGAGAAGAAATGTTGGAATAGAGAGATATAATCAATGCATAAAAATGGATTGTGGAAGGAAGAAGGTTATAGGTATGATTATTTTTTTATTTAAGTATATATGTTCAAGTGTGAGAAAAGATAGGAATTTATCAAGATTTGAATGCTTAAGGAAAATTACAAATTGTTTGAGTAAATTAGATTCATTGTCTAGAAACACATCCATACATAGTGATTTTGTAGGAAGTACACAATTAAGGTTTTGATGAATCACCCCAAGAGTTGGACAAACTCAGAGGCATTGGATGAGTAGCTTAAGTTGTAGTCTTTGTAAATTTTTGGATTTACTAGCACTTGCATTGTGGCTCAATGGGAGGTGTTAAGAATATACAAATGTTTAACACCTGAACCTACAATGGATTGGAGATCAAATTTCCCAGAGTTTGTGGTTAGAGCTTCCTAAGAAAATGATGAGATTTCCTAGGTTCAATTTGAATTTCAAGATTTTATATCTAGTATGTAGATGAGTTTTTGTAGTCAATAGAAACCACTTGCATACAATGTTTGTGGTCAAGTATAAAATATATCATGCATGTAAAAGTTTGTGGTAAACTTAAAACCATTTCAGAATTGCATTGGTAAGGATTAGAACATGTAATAGCATTTGAGGTAGAAATTA